>JAPKLW010000051.1:857319-946143 GCA_026898455.1 Plectranthus barbatus | reverse complement strand
TATATATATATATATATATATATATATATATATATAGATAGATAGATAGAGAGAGAGAGAATTGTAATCATATGTTAACCACTTTTCAGATGTTACCTGTTACCTCATTTTTCGGTGCATTATCTAGACAAGCTAATTACATTATCTAAGCAAATTAGGTACATTACGAAGATAGATTTTGTGCCTGGAGCAACCCTTCCGAATAGACCAGCTTACCGAACCAGTCCGAAGGAGACGAAGGAACTGGAGAGACAGATTGGAGAGTTGCTGGCCAAGGGGCACGTGAGGGAGAGTTTGAGTCCTTGTGCAGTTCCAGTTTTACTTGTGCCCAAGAAGGATTCGACTATGAGGATATGCTGCGACTGTTGAGCTATCAACAACATTACAGTTAAGTATCGTCATCCTATCCCTCGTTTAGATGACATGTTAGATGAGTTGCATGGTGCTTGTGTGTTTTCTAAGAGAGATCTGCGAAGTGGATATCGATTAAGGAGGGAGATGAGTGGAAAACAGCTTTTAAAACTAAGCTTGGGTTGTATGAGTGGTTAGTCATGCCCTTCGGTTTAACTAATGCTCCTAGTACTTTTATGCGTCTTATGAACCATCTTTTGAGAGTTTTTATTGGCATATTTGTAGTGGTTTATTTTTATGACATTCTGATTTATAGTAGGAGTTATGATGATCACATTGAGCATTTGAGGTCTGTTTTGGATGTACTTCGCAGGGAGAAATTGTTTGCTAACATGAAAAAGTGCATCTTTTGCACAGATAAGGTGGTGTTTCTTGGTTTTGTTGTTAGTGCAGATGGAGTACAGGTGGATGAAGAGAAGATTCAAGCAATCAAAGAGTGGCCGCAGCCTAAGAACATTGGGGATGTTCGCAGTTTTCACGGCCTTGCCAGCTTTTATAGGCGTTTTGTACCCCATTTCAATAGCATTGCAGCCCCATTGACTGAAGTGATCAAGAAGACTATGGAGTTCAGATGGGAGACAGAGCAAGAGAAAGCTTTTGAGTTGCTGAAATATAAGTTGACACATGCCCTAATATTATCTCTTCCTAACTTTTCTAAGACATTTGAGATTGAATGTGATGCTTCTGGTGTTGGTATTGGTGCAGTGTTGATGCAGGTGAAGAGGCCAGTGGCATACTTCAGCGAGAAACTGAATGGTGCGACACTGAACTACCCTACCTACGATAAGGAGCTGTACGCCTTGGTGAGAGCCTTAAAAACGTAGCAGCATTACTTGTGGGCTAAGGAGTTCATTATTCACACCGATCATGAGTCGCTGAAGCATCTGAAGGGGCAGCACAAGCTGAATAAGAGGCATGCAAGGTGGATGGAGTTTGTAGAGACCTTTCCTTATGTCATCAAATACAAGGAAGGTAAGGAAAATGTGGTGGTTGATGCATTGTCCCACAGGTATGCATTAATCTCTACTTTAGATGCTAAGTTGCTTGGTTTTGAATTCATTAAGAGTCTGTATGCATCTGATGAGGATTTTGGTAAAGTATATGCTGCATGTGAGACATTTGCTAGTGGTGAATACTTTAGGCATGATGGATTTTCGTTTAGGAGAAATAAGTTGTGCATTTCTAGATGTTCTCTACGTGAATTATTGTTGTTGGAGTCTCATGCAGGTAGTTTGACGGGACATATTGGTATTGCTAAGACTTTGGCTATGTTGCATGAGCATTTCTTTTGGCCTCACATGAAACGTGATGTTGAGAGGATCTGTGGTAAATGCATTACTTGTAAACAGGCTAAGTCTAGGTCTAGTTCCCATGGATTGTATACCCCTTTACCTATTCCTACTGCACATTGGGTTGATATTTCCATGGATTTTGTGCTAGGTTCGCCACGTACTGGGCGTGGTAGTGATTCTATATTTGAGGTTGTTGATAGGTTTTCTAAGATGGCTCATTTTATTCCTTGTCATAAGTCTGATGATGCATCTCATCTTGCTGCTTTGTTCTTTAGAGAAGTTGTTAGATTGCATGGTATTCCTAGGATAATTGTTTCTGATAGAGATCCTAAGTTCTTGAGTTACTTCTAGAAGACTTTGTGGTGTAAATTGGGAACTAAGTTGTTGTTTTCTACTACTTGTCATCCACAAACTGATGGTCAAACTGAAGTAGTTAATAGGACTTTGTCTGTATTGTTGAGAGCTGTATTTAGGAAGAATATTAAGAATTGGGAAGAATGTTTGCCTCATGTTGAGTTTGCTTATAATCGCTCAGTTCATTCTGCTTCTCAGTATTCCCCTTTTGAGATTGTTTATGGTTTTAATCCTTTGACTCCTTTGGATTTATCTCCTTTACTTGTGCAAGAGTTCACTAACCTTGATGGGCAGAAAATAGCTGATTTTGTGAAGCAGATTCATGAAAAAGCGAGGCAGAACATAGAGCGTTGTACTGAACAGTATGTCAAGCAAGCAAATAAATGGCGCAAGAAGTTGTTGTTTGAGCCTGGAGATTGGGTTTGGCTGCATATAAGAAAGGAGAGGTTTCTTTTGCAGTGGAGATCAAAGTTGTTACCTCGTGGAGATGGCCCCTTCCAAGTGGTGGAGAAAGTGAATGATAATGCCTACAAGTTGGACTTACCAGGTTGTTAGTGCTACATTTAATGTTGTTAATTTAAGTCCTTTTGATGTAGGAGACAGCTTGGATTTGAGGACAAATCCTCTTGAAGAGGAGGGGAATGATGGAGCCCAAGTAGTAGTTGTGAGAGACGATCCAGTCTACATTCCGAGTGGGCCGATAACTAGAGCTCGAGCTAGGACCTTGAGGGTTGGATTGAGTTTGTTGATTAAAGATATTTGGGCTGCAAATATCTCCAAGGACTCATTGCTGTTGGAAGATTTAAACAAAGGCCCAAAAATTATTAATTTAATTATGTGTAGTGATTGAGCTTAATTAATTCAGTTAGTTTGGGCCAACGTGTTTAGGCCTTGTTTTATGTGATTTTTGAATTTATTAGAGTTAATTTTCAAAATTAGACTTTCCTTATTAATTAGGATTTGAGTTTCCTATATATAGGCCTTGTATGGAACAATTTTGATTCAGTTTTCAGCTTAATAAAATTTGTGAGGGTTTCTCCTTTATTTCTGAAAGCTCAAATTTTCGAATTCCCTGTTCATCCATAGGATCTCGATTTCGACTAATCAATTGGACAATCATATCCATTGGTGGAGTCTTCGCAGATATCCTTCGTTGTTGGATCAATTCGCTTCTTGGGTCGTAGGAGATTTCAATCTGGACTACGGTACTTGAAAGTTTTCGCATCCAAAGGTGTTGGATCTTCCCTATTTTTCAATTTCAATTGCTTCCGCGTCGTGTGTGAGTCCGTTCGTCCGAGTTCCTGGGCTGCGATCTAAGCTTTCCCAGCAAGGATCGTATCGTGATCATTGTTCATGAAAAACAATATCATTGAAAGGGTAAAAATGACAAAATTAAACAAAACTAAAATTTTAAAAGATTTTCACGCTGATTTTACGGTGGTTGTTACCTGTATTAATGGTAACCATCATAAATAATGAAAACTGATTATGTGAAAGATTTGATTAGCGGATAGGGGTGAGCAAAAAACCGAAAAAACCAAAAACCGAACCAAACCGAATAAATTTCGGTTATTTCGGTTTTTGGTTCGGTTCGGTTACAATTTTTTAAGCAATTCGGTTTTCGGTTTTCGGTTCGGTTTTGTATTTTTCCGAACCGAATTAACCGAAAAACCAAAATTATATATATAATATAAATATATTATTTATATATATATAAATAAATATATTTAACTATATTTAAACTTTAATATTTAACTATATTTAACCAAAATTCTATTATATGTATATCATATTAATATATTATTTATATATATATATATATAAATATATTTTTAATTGCTGAAAGTTTATTTTTAATTTTTTTATGTGTATTTTTTAATTTTTTTCAGATTTTGTATTTTTTTTATTAATATTTCGGTTTAACCGAATTACCGACGTAAAAAACCGAAAACCGAACAGGAATTTCGGTTCGGTTTTTTTTCCTGTTCGGTTCGGTTCGGCTACGAAAATAAAAATTTCGGTTTTTCGGTTCGGTTTTTTTCAGGCAGAAACCGAACCGAAAAATCGAATGCTCACCCCTATTAGCAGATATCATTAATCTGGACGAGGAGTCATCTGATTCGGGTGATGAGTCTTTCAGACTGGATAGTATTTTTATCTTAATTAAACTGTTGCTGAATTCTCAACCTGGATCCGGAATGAAGGTGAAGGTGGCGTTATGAGGAGGGGATCGAAGAAGAAACCGAGATGATTCTTACTTTGTATTATTTGTTTGGTTTGTACCATATTCGAATCCATGTTGCTTTTGATTAAATCTTTTGAATGGCATGTATTGCAATACTTTGTTTCTTGGATAATTGATTTGGATTTCCTCTATACCTTGATTTGATTCGAACTTGAATGCTTAATTAGTCAAATGCTAGTTCATGTAATAACTTGTTATTCCTATGGTTTATCCTTGATTTTGCATGCTAGTTCTTGTCCTCTTAGCATGATTTAATTGTTGGGTCATGGTAATCGAAGCGACGAGCTATGTCATCATACATAGTCTCACTAGTTAAAGTATGCTAATGTTGAATTGTGTCCCATGTATTCTCCTTTCGAGCATGCCTTATTATTTATCCTATCATGCTCGTATAGTCAATTGACTCCATTTCCGTTGCGAACTATTCATTATCTTTCCTTTCAAGCATGTGTTAATTTATTGTCTCATCAATGCTTGGATCATTTAATTAATTCCTTTCTCCGCTGCGAATTATTTGTTCAAACTTCATTATCCCGTTTGATTTTCAAATAAATCTTTATTTCCTTCCGCTTGAATAATTAATTGTTTCGAATAGTCACTTCCCTTAGCGTGCATTGTGTCGCACGTGGGACTGTCGCATAGGCCCGGTTTGGGGCGCGACAGTGTGGATGGCGCAGCGACATCGGAGGTGGAGAAGACGGCGTCGTGGTGGTGAGGCTGTGAACGAAGGAGGAAACTACGTGTGGTGGCCGTTCCATAGGAATTGAAATGGAGAAATTTAAATTGTGGAGAAGAATTGCAGAGAGAAATTGAAATGGAGGAATCGTAATGAATATTATATTTCATTACTATTTAATGACCATGAATTTAGGAACTTCGATATTAATCTGAATCTAATACAACTATCAATTTAATCTTTACCTAAAATGCCCTTTTCTAAATTAAAAAATATTATTCTAATGCCACATGTCAAAATTACACCCATTTGATTCATAAAATGGACGATTAGATATATGGTGATAGGTCATTCATGGTATATAGTTCAAAAATGAACACAACTCTATATATATGACAACCACTTCTCAGATGTGAAATAAGACCAAATCTGGATCATTGAAAATGCAAATAAACGCTCCAGATCATTCCATTTTTTTTAAAAAAAAATCGATGCAGTAAATGAGATAAAAAGTTGCATATAAGGATAATAATGTCTTTGCACACAAAATTAAATATTCCCATGTATCGTATTACCGAATTAAACGGGATTAGTTGCCTTCCTGAATCCTGAGTTTCGAATTAAACGTTCTCAGTTTTCCTTTCTACATTTTTAAAATTTAATTAAATTCCCTGCATTATTAAGAGAAAATAGTTGCATTATTTAGAGGAAAAAGTTGCATTACGTGGGATTTTTTTAAAATCAGAATTACAAATGCAAGATTTTCACCCCTAATTTTGTGGGATTTGATTCCTACATTTCAAAATTAAATTCTATTTGCTTCCTAATTTTATGGGATTGGTTATTTGAATTATTGTATTTCAAAACTAATTTCATCTTCTTATAAATTTCTAATTTTAAGCAATTTATTTTTGATTTCGAATTATCTATCACATAATATAACATTATCTATCACACAATGTTGCATTATTTTATGTGAAATAATGCATTATATAGCTTGCAATATTTCATTATTCTAAAAAAATTAATACAAAATTATAGCAATATTTATACTTCGTCGAAAGTTGCATTATTCATCAGAAATATATGCATTATATTAATTAATTCATTGCAGTATCTTAAAATATACCAAGTTTACATGGAGATAAGAAACAATCAGTTGTATGAAGCAAATTTACAAGCTTAGTCAATGCATATTTACAAGCTTAAAAACTGTAAATTTACGGGCTAAATTGCTGCAACTATATATATTTACATTTTCTAAAATTTTACACACAACTATAAAATAAAAAAAATATACTGCAAGTTTACAGGCTTGATAAATGCAAGTTTACAGGCTTAATCAATGCACTTTTACCGGCTTAATTATTGCAACTACGTAATGAAGATATCTTGCTTCTTCTTTGCACTCAATAGATGAATATTGAATCTAATAATTTTTGCATATTCTCTATAAAATTAAATCCCATCATCTAAAGTGCCAAAAGCGTGTCCCTTTAACTGTTTCAACGAGCTCTAAACAATTGGCATACCAATAACTATAAAAAAAAAATTTAATCCCGACACATGAATATATGCAAATGTACAGGCTTAATATATGCAACTTTATCTATAAATTACTACAACTATGTATAATTATAAATAATCGAATTTAATGTACACGACTTCGGACAGAGAATTGCAATCTGCAGCAATTTGAGAATTCCTAAACAGGTTTTGGAGATCTCAATTTCAATCTGCAATCCCCCAATATAGAAACACAGAGAAAATAGCTCTCATATATAACAAATTAAATGAATCTCATTGAAAGAATCACAAAATCTGAGCAACAAAAAAATCATCCTGTACAACAACAATCGCAACGCTTCCGGTGGGGGAGAAATAACCAGTGGCATTTTGGATCTGAAAGCCCTCAATGTACGACGAGGATAGAAGACGCACAACGTACGGTAGAAAACTGCCAGTGCAAGATAGTCGGAGGATGATCTGAAAAACAAAAATTCTACAGCACAAGAGAAATAAACATCATGTGGATCATCTTCTTCTTCAACGTTAGTAGTATGAGCCATAATGTTGCTACTTCCTTCGATCACCTCTCACAAAAAAATCGAAACTCAGGATTCGCGTAGGCAAAGAACAACGTTTGGAAGAGAATGAGGAATGAGAGAAATTGATATATGATTGTCTGAATACATTATGAATATACCCAAAATATTAAACATATTCAAGAAATACCCAACTCCCAGTCAGATACCGTTAATACATGAAATCAAAGAGATAATTGAGTTAATGATGATCAAATGATTAGCAAATATCAAATCAAATGTGTATTAATGCCATTTTTTAAAATGAATTAGGTGAATATTAAATTTGGTCGGATTACCATCAACCTTAAGCATAAGACCAGAATTAAAAAAGAAAAAGTGAAAATATTTGATGCCGTGGTCGATGTCCTGTGACTGACACCGACCTCGACACCGACTCAATTTAAATGATGTTTAAATTGAGTATAATTGAGGTCGGTGCCACGGGGTTGATGTCACCCCAGAAGACATCGACCAAGACACCGACCGTCGGCTATTTTTTAATATTTTAAATGAAATAAAGGAAATTAAATTATTTGTGGACCCCGGTCGGGGTCAAGGTTGGTGCCTTTGTAAAGACACCGACTATGACACCGACCTAATTTTTTTTTTAAATTTCAAATTTATTACAATTTGTGAATAATCATGGGTAGGCTCTTGCATGCATGTGAATGTACAAAAATATGAGTGGTTGAAAATAAAATTTTGCACCAAAATACAAATGAGTGTAGCTGTACTCATAAATGAGATCGAATTATAATTCTGTTGTCCTTAACTCTTACACTCATATTTGAAAAAAAAAATCAAGTTCTTGCGTGTCTTTTTTTTTGCTCCATCTTTACGGTATTCTTTCTTCTCATTTTCATTCTTTAAGTTTTTATCTTCGTGAAGATGGAGAACTGGTGTTCAATATTTCTTCACTACAATGGTCAGTTGGATGATTCATGCAATGGTGGACAAGAACGATTGATTTACATTCCGTCCACCAATATATCGGTAAATTATTTGAGAAGCAACATTCAACAGATTTTCGATGTCAAATATATATTTGGTGAGTATAATTTGTATAATACATCCCAAACTCGTAGCCGAAGAATTGTGAAATCAATGTTGACGACTGATTTGGAGCTGCAGCGGCTTTGTGCTCTATATTCGGAGCCTAAAATTTATGTTACTATGAAGGGTGCTCCTGCTGGGACTTCATAGCGAGAGCCCTCACCCTACAGACCCTTCATATCTTCAATGAGTCCACCACCGAACTAGTATTTTAGTTTAACGGTTGATGACCTTCATAGATTTGGGTATTCGATGTATTTTGGTGCATCTCTGAACACTAATTACGATTCTTATGGTCAAGGCCTTTTTAATACTTTTGTTGATGAAAGTGCAAGCGGTAGCGGCTCACAACTTCCCAACCTAAATGAAGAGGCTCCTGTTGAAGAAAAGGAACAAGCAAAAAATGAGGAAGAGGAGGAGCATTCTCGAAATGAGGAAGAAGAGGTTGGTGATGTAACCCAAGAAGTTCCAAACGACCAAAATGAAATAGGTGGTGGCCATGTGGATCTCGATGACGATGCTGAAGCAGATCTGGACGAGGAGTCATCTAATTCGGGTGATGAGTCTTTCAGGTTCCAAACGACCAAAATGAAATAGGTGGTGGCCATGTGGATCTCAATGACGATGCTGAAGCGGATCTGGACGATGAGTCATCTGATTCGGGTGATGAGTCTTTCAGACTGGATAGTATTTTTATCTTAATTGTACTGTTGCTGAATTCTCAACCTGGATCCGGAATGTTGGCAGTATGTCAGCTTTTATCTTAAATCTTATGCCAAAACATCCTCTACCGGAAGGATGTGAAGTGGATGCTGAATTAAATAATTGGTTCCTTCCAATTAAGGAAGGCGATACATCTCATTCGGCTGCTGTTAAAGATGTCTCAACCATACTCGAGATAGAATTGTCGTTGAACTCCTTGTTCTGGAGTAAAGATGAGTTGTTCATTGCTGTCAAACTATGGCATATGGAGTAACGACAGGAGTTTAAAGTACGGCACTCCGATAATGAATGTGTCGAGTATGTTTGCAAGAGATCGATGAATTGCTCCTTTCTAATACGGGCAAACTGCAGAAGTAAGTGTTGGATTGTGCGCAAATTTCAACCAAATCATAATTGTCAATTCAATCTTGCGGGAGTCGGTGCCAGATCTATTCGTTCGAAGGCGGTGGCTGCCTATTTTGCAAGAAGAATGCATCGTTACGGGGCGATAAGTAAGCCACGAGAGATTATGGTCGAGCTGCACCGATTATTTGGAATTCAAACAAGTTACGGTATTGTTTTGCGTGTGCGTAATGCTGCTATTTCACTTCTGTATGGCAGTATAGCCAAATACTTCAAAAAACTGCCACAATACCTTGAAGTGCTTGAGCAATACAATCCAGGCATCATAACCTCTCTTGATCTTGAAGCAGAGTGCCTACCAATCCAATTTATTAAGACCAGTGATCGTTGTCGATGGCATGCATCTAAAGGGGAGAAACAAAGGCATTATATTTGTTGTTGTTACGTAAGATAGCAACGAAAATGTGTTCCCACAAGCTATTGGTATCGGTCCGATCAAGAATGAAGAGAGTTGGAGATGGTTTATGGCTCGACTACGAAATTCTTTCCAATTGACCTCTGATGCACTCATCGTATCTGACCAACACATTAGCATCTCAAATGCGGTAAGTTATATATTTCCAGGAACAGCACACGGCCTTTGTTACTACCATCTATTGAATAAGCTCACAGGCTATGGTCCGGGCATCGTTAAACTGTATCTACGGGCTGCGTATGCCTATCGTGGAGTGGAGTTCAGGCAAACTATGGATAGCATTAACGAAGGCAATCCAGCTGCCTTTGACAAGTTCATCACGGTTGGGCCTGAAAAGTGGCAAGGTCACAGTGTCCGGTGAATCGTTACAGCTTCTTGACCACAAATGTGGCAGAGGTCTTTAATGCAAGACTGCTAGATGCTCGTTGTTTGCCGATATGTTCCATAATTGAATCATACCAAGTGATTTTAAAAAAATGATTTGACGAGAGACGAGCTAAGGCTGCAGCACGATATGACCAATTGACAAATGAGGCCATTCAGAAGATATTGCCCCTTGTTGAGATTTCGCATACCCACATGGTTGTTAACATATCCGGGGGTAAATTCAAGATCAATGACGATGAGCAAACCTGGATGGTCGACCTGAATTCGCGGACCTGTCAATGCCGTGAGTTTCAGCTTGATTTGATACCATGCTCTCATGCAATTGCTGCTATTCGGTGTGTTTCGATACGATTTTGATGACTCATTATTATTAATTTGCAGGACCAATGGAGATAACTTGTACGATTACATTCATGATTATTACTAGACGAATAATTTGCAACTTATATACAGTGGAAGCGTGCATTTTCTTCCACCTTAGCATGAGTGGCAAGTTTCAAACCAAGCACGATCAGTTAAAGTACCTCCTCCAAACATAACTCGTCGCGCAGCTCGCTCTAGAAATAGTCGAAGACCATCTGGTGCGGAGCATTCACAAGTTTCCAGCAGTAGACATCATGCTCATAAATGTTATAGTGTGTGGATCTGAACAACATACGAGGCGATTGTGTCCAGAGCAAGCTACAAACACTGAACATTAACTTTGCTCTAAATCTGATCCATTTAATTATGAATGTTGTATCTGGAGAATACAAATGTTTGTACTTTTATAATCTTTGCAATTTATTGCATTTATTTTTGTATTTTTTTTATATGATCAGTAGTTTAAATTTCACATATTCATCATGTGTTGGTACATATATTTTACGGGAAGCAAGAATATAAAAATATTTAATGTTGTAATAAAACATTCAATCGAAACATGGAACAAATAAAATTATTCAATCTTCATCAGAATAAGTTTCATCAAATAAAAGCTCAGCTAAATATTGACGATAAATGGGTATGCTACTCTCTTCTTCCATCCATGCAACAGTAGGCCTTCCAAACTCTAACATCTCCATAGCAGCGCATACATATACAGCGTCATGATGTTGAAATCTACCATGGAAAAGCATTTCCCATTGCATTCTCATCTCTTTGGTCGGAGCAATCTCATATCCAAAAGTATTGTTTGTCTAATATCCTCCAATCTGAAAGAAAGTTCTCAAGTGATCTGTCATCTTCTTGATCTCATTCTGTCTGGCCACTTTCTGTTCGGGAGTAGTGAATGCCATGTATGGGTCATACACGGTGCATGTCCATGTAGGAACCTCTAATCTCACAGTGTACCAATGATTTAGGACATGACATGGCACTATAAGCTGCATTGGAAAATAAAAAATTAGGTAATAACTTATATGAAACATAGAAAGTTTACAAATGGATTTATGTCTTACTTGGTTAGCAAAGAGCAATGGACGAGAAATATTGTGATCAATCCCCTTCATGAACTCCAGCAGAAGCTCTGGCTCAAAGGCACCTGGTCTATCTAGTACTGAATTTCGAAACGTGTTCCTCATAACAAGCTGCCAACAAATTATCATAAATATTTTACTTGCAACAATATATATCAAGAATTGTGATACTTACGTAGAAACTCAGTCGCATGAACCGCAGACTGGTTATTCCTACTTCATTGAGCTTGTGTTGCAAAGACAAACAAACATGCTCCACCGTATCAGCCCATAAATTGATGGTCGGATCCTGAATACTTGCAAAGTATTGCTTGTTCATGATATAAGGAGTGTATATAGACACCCGTGAGACATTCCCTTCTCTCATCCATTCGTAATAGTTCAGCTCTAACTGATATGACTAGTGGGGTGGTACTGAATTAAGAAGCAACTACAAATTGAAGAAAAAAGTACAATTAAATATTTAAAAATTCAAATTATTGCAAAGTGGAAAAATAAATAAATAATTTAAATAATCAAATTTAATAAACCTGGTCTCTTTGATCATCAGACTGTGCATGAATAGGTTGTCTTTTGACGGACCGTCGTGCACGAGTTGGCCTACTAGAAGTCTCAGGCTGGTGCTCCAGCAACTAAACGGGAATTTCAAAATAATTATAATGTAAAGTTTTATAATATCTTCATATAAGTAATTACCCGATCATCCTGGCGCTGTGAAGCACTACGTCTAGATCCAGAATGTCGTGAACCACTACGCCTAGTGCTAGTGTCAGTATGAAGTACCAACTACAAGTAACCAAATAGGATATGCATGTTAAACAATAATATTTATCATTAAAATTTAAAAAGTTACGTCACTTGATCATCGCGCCACGACACAGTCTCCACCAGGTGCTTAATCTCTATCGGGTGCTCGATCTTCACCGGGTGCTCAGTCTCCATCAGGTGCTCGATTGGGTGCTCTAACTGTGGATCCCAAAATCGGTTGCGTCTTGCACCGGACTGTTGAGAACGACTCTACCTAGCAGAAGACTGAGCCTTCTGCTCAACAATCAACATAGCATCAAACAAATAAAATAAAATGTTTCACCAAACTATATAAAATATTGATTCTAAAATACATTGCCTGATCGCGATGGGGACCCCTGTGCCCCCCCAATCCCGTCTCTCCCAACCCCTGGGCATCAGTGCAGTGGGTACATCTAGATGAACAAAAGAGATCGGATACAAAAGTCTTAATCTCATCCACAACATCCTTGATCAACCTACCACGCTGCTAGATCGGCTACGCCTCCTCCTAGAACTTCTACTAGATGAGGCCTCCTCCGCCGTATCATTAGAGTGTCTACCACTCTCACGATGCCCCTCATCTCCTAAACCCCCACTCGTCTCGTGACGATCTCCTACCGATTGCCTATAACCCCCTATATGCACTCCCTCACCTCTTCCCTTCTTAGGAGGCACGGCTACATTGGGATGCCGCCAACTTACGCCTATTGGTTGCACCATAAGTGTAGATCGGTAATAGTTCATATTTTGCTCGAGACTAGAAGCAGGTAAGGATGAGTAAGCCTTAATACAGCCCTTTCTCATAACGTGGTAATAAAGGGGTAGGTCAGTATTAATTCTATGGTGAAAAAGAATTAATACTAATTAATTAATTGTGTCCTAGGTTGTGGGCATGTGAATTAATTAATTTAAAGGCCCACTTTATTATTTGCATTAGGTCCCAGGACTGGCCCAATTATATATACTGAATTGAGCCCAATAGCCCATTAGGGATAAAACCCTGGGTCTATAAATAGACAACATTCTCTCTCAAAACCCTAGCCACTTTCATAAGATTCAAATCAGTTGAAACCCTAAGAGAGAGAGAGAGAGTGGGCGACGGCTTTGTGCAGAAGAAGGAGAATTTCGATTCTGGCCTTGCACAACTACAGATCTGTGGAATCCTCACCAGTAGAAGATCTGAACATCATTGGGACACAGCCCTGAAGATCTGATCTGGAGAACAGGATTTACTTTTCTTCATCTTTGTTATTTTTGATTTTGTCTTAGAAATTAGATCTCTAATTTCTATTTCTGCAGATTAAATAGAATCGCGCGGCGCGGTTGAATTAAAGTTGATATTCAAACGCTAAAGATCAGATCAGACTCTACGGAATAACGGTAATTCCTCAATCTACGATACGTATTAAATTCATAGGAGCATGCTAGGTTTTTGTGAATTTAGATTATGTGCAATATCCATAAATCGATCCGGTTCAAATTGGTTTTGGTGATTCGGTTCAAAGTAAAACCCTACACTGGGGCCCCGTATCTCTACGAATTAGACCTCAACAATTAGGCATCCACCGTGCGGCCCTAGGAACGATATTGCACTAACCCTTCTTGCAGGAAATGGTTGACGATTGAAACACCATAAACGTGAACAAAGACGGTGAAGGGAGGATTGGCCCGCCACTGGCTGCAGATCGAGGCACTCCCCAGGGTGCAGGACGGGGCTCCCCAGGCAGCAGGTCGAGGGATCCTCCCGGTCCAGGGTGCGGAAACCCGCAACAAGAAGGAGGAAGAGGATCAGTTCAAGCCTGGAACGCCGATGAGATGCTGGATGAGTTCTACAGAGCATTCAAGGTCAGGCCGATCAACGAGCTTGCGTTTCTCCCCCCTCCACCTTCCAGCATGGAAGATCCACACATGGCTCAACTAGTTAGCCAAGTGCAGACTGCCAGGAATGCCATCGAGAGGATGGGGATGCAGATGGAAGAGATGACAAGGATAATCGAACTTCTCGATAGGGAGAACCGATACAGCACCGAGCCAACATGCAGCCTATCATTGAAGAACCGGGGAGCACCGGTCAAAAACATCAAACTGCCCCCAGAAATCTGCAAAGCACCTTGCGAACAGGTAATGATCCCCAGGCACAAAGCGCCCAGCCAAATGCGCCCAGTTAAAATGATGCCCCCACACTCGCGCAAATAGAGTGGCGCTTCGAGTAGATGCTGAGCTATTTCGAGTCCCTCATCGCCAGGATCTCAGGGCTACCACCGCCGGAGAGAGCGATACCGAGGGAGAGCTATGCAGAGTCCCCCTTCTCTCAACAGATAACAGACGCTGAGCTCCCGGCGCAATTCTCCCCGCCGAGTTTCATGCTATACGATGGGACAATCGACCCAGAGAACCATGTGGCGGTTTACAAACAAAAGATGTTCGCCCTGGCAATACCAAGTGCCCAACAAAAGGCGTGCATGTGCAAGAGTTTCAGCTCGAGCCTCACCGGCCCCGCGCTTCAGTGGTTTATAAACTTACCGGGGAACTCCATTTCGATGTTTGTCGAGCTCCATCAATTGTTCCTGGGCAATACTCAAGTAGCCGGAGGCTCGACAAACACCCCGACGACCTGTATGCAGTGATTCAAAGGCCAGGCGAACCCCTAAGGTCGTACCTATCAAGATTCAAAAAAGAATTAGTGGTTGTACCGAACTGCCCAAAAAACACCGCGGTGCAAGCGTTCACCAAGGGTCTGGACGTGGATTCAGACCTTTATCGCGAGTTGTCTATCTATCCGTGGCAGATAATATTTTGCACAATGAGGATTATAATATCTTAGCCAAGTGAGATATATTTTGAATTTTGTAATTTAAAAAAATATAAAATTAGAGTTTTTAAGTTTTTTAAAAAAATAAAATAAATGATAAATAAGTCTCAATTGGGCGAGATTTCGGTCAATTGAGATATATCTTGGCCAAGTGAGATATATTTAGAATTTTTTATTTTTTTAAAAAAATAATTTGAGTTATTTATATTTAAATATAAAATAAATGATAAATAAGTCTCAAATGGGCAAGATTTCGAATAAATGAGATATATTTTGGCGAAGTGAGATATATTTTAATTTTTTTTATTTAAAAAAAAATTAATTCGAGTTATTTAATTTTAAAAAATAAAATAAATGATAAATAAGTCTCAATTGGGCAAGATTTCGAACAAATGAGATATATCTTGGCGAAGTGAGATATATTTCAATTTTTTTATTTTAAAAAAATATAATTCGATTCTTTTAATTTTTAAAAATAAAATAAAATAAAATAAATGATAAATAAGTCTCAATTGGGCAAGATTTCGGTAATTGAGATATATCTTGGCCAAGTGAGATATATTTGGATTTTTTTATTTTAAAATAAATAAAAATCGAGCTGGATATATTTGAATAAATCTAGCTATATTTTGGCCTTCGATTCGGCTTGAAGTCCGACAGAATTGAGCTGGATTTTGGTGGTTTTAAAATCCAGTTGGATCTCGTCATTAAATCCAGATGGATTTCGCACAACTACCCCCACCCACTGTAATTCATTCCCAAACCTAAAAAAATAAAAAAATTGGGTGTGAAACTGAACAGTGAGGCTTTCGGCTGGAATTCCACCTTCGAACTTAAACCCACACGCACGCAATCGTTTGCAAATTTTCGGCCAACCATGTCGACGGTGCAGGTTAGTTTTTCTGGCCTGTTATCTATTTTTATCTACGGTTGTGTTTGGAATCAGTTTGGCTCAATTTTTTTTGAAGCAATTTCAACGCGATATTTTGTTGTTTGGTATATTGAATATTCGACTATATGTATGGTTTAGTATATAATGCACATGCATGAATTCCTGTTTATATGTTTTAGTTTGGTATTGTGAATGTGCGGCTGATTATATGGTTTAGTTTGGTATTGTGAATGTTCTTCATTTGTTTTTAGACTTAGAGAAAAACACATAATCATGAAAATCTTTGTAAAATCTGCAGCACAGTGGATAAGATATGAGCTTTATGGATGCGAGGCCAAGACAAATTTCTTTTATAAATGAAAAGTCCTAGAGACAATTAGGCAAACATTACTTTCAGTTGGAGAACAAAGTCTAGTTGACGAGTTTAGGAACGGGGTTTTTGGTCATTTATTGGATTGGGCTGATAATGGTCTTAGTTCGTCTCAATCGTTATTTGAACTTTTTACTCATCAAATTAAATCAAACAATAATGAAGTCTTAAGGTTCCGAGTGGGTGGGCGGGATCTCATGTTTTCACAAAGTGAATTTTCCCTTTTTACTGGTTTTAGATTTGGTAGTTCCACTTTTGATCCTACTGCTAAGCATTCTTTAGAAATTAGTATTGTTTTTCGAGTCTTCTATGGGGGACAACATCTTAGTGGTAAATAGATCTTGGAGCGATTTGAGTGCAAAAATATTGATATTAGCCATAGGCATTTGTACCTTAGGGTTGCAAACATGTTAGCATTTTGGTTTTGTTGCCTTGGGATATACAGAAAATAGAAAAATAGAAGATTGGATCTATGTCCTAAGTGAAGATTTAGATGCATGGAACCAATTTCCATGGGGCACGTACACTTCCAAATATTTTTGTATTATAGTACGCATGTACCTACTAGTAGGAATGGTGTTGAGAAAGGCTATCATCTTCCTGGACCGTTTTGGGTACTACAGGTATGAAAATCTAACTTTTCACCATTTGATAAAAGTACTATATGATTCAAATATAATCTTTAATTTTATGTTTAATTATGTTGTTAGGTTTCAGCATATGAGGTTATTCCACAATTGGGGCAGGCGTGTGGTAGGATAGTAAAACGTGATGCCCAGCCATGTATGTTAAAGTGGCGTTTTAAACGAGCTACTATCAAAGATTGGGTAGCTTTCTTTTCTCAACAGGTAATTTACTTATATGTGAGTGTGTATATTTGTTTTAAATTCATTATCTTATCTTATCTTATCTTATTTGACACTAAAACTTGCAGCTAATTATTTTAACTGCCCTACCTCCTTCTCAATCTGAAATAAATACACTCTATTGGCGATCTGCACAAGGATCGGGCACAATTGGTGTGAATTATGTGGCCCCTTTATCATCACAACGCCCATTCCACAGTCAAGGTCACTTGATAGAGCATGAGGTTGATGATCAAGAAAATGAAACATCAACACACTCTCAAAGGGTAGAGATATTAGTTGAGACTGATGATGTCATTAACACTGAGCATGAGGTTGAGAATGTCATTAATAGTGAGACATGGACTGGAGGCGGGTATATGTTAAATGTAGAGGTGAATGAGACTGGAGCAGCATGAGTTTGAGACTGAGCAGCCTGAGTTTGAGCCAGAGACAACACAGCCAGAGACACAGCTAGTGACACTTCCACATACACAGCCAGATGCCCAACATAATCGCAGGAGGAGGAGGAGGCATACCTCATCTTCATCTTCTAGCGGGGAATCTCGGAGGCGAGAGAGAGATGATAAGATATTTGCTCGAGTGAAGCAATTCATTTTTGAGGATGTAGTACCTGGATTCAAGGTTTATATTAAGGATTATATTAATGAAGCTATTCATGCTTGCCAGCAATCCGATGCTTCTACTTCTCAGCCTCAGCCTCAACCACAGCCACAGCCTCCGACTCAGGGTGAAGAGGTATAATTTTTATTAATTGTTTGTAGTCTTTGATGTTCTCTTTATGTTGATATTTTTTATAAAATTACAGACATCTGGTGGTGATGACGAGATCGAGCAGCCTATATTCAAAAAGTGTGGACCTATAGGTGTAAAAAAGGTTGTGGTGAGAAATTATCGTGAATATAGACAGTCAGGCGTAGATTAGGTCCGGGTTTCACAGACAAATGGTATGAAGATTGGGCAGTCCTTTTTTGATAAACTCGAAGACATCAACACAAAAATATCTTTCGAGACTGTGGAGCTTTATGTTGAGGCCCTCAATATGAAGTTAATTACGAAGAATAAGAATGTTTCACGTGCTTGTAATCCAGAATGGGTTCGCGTTGTAAGCTTGAGATTTCAGGTTCGAAATTATTTACTTACATTCAGCATTTTTATTTTGTTTACTTATTTAGCTTTTAACTAATATATTTCCTATATTAAATTCAGTATTATTTCAACAAGTCTTTTCCTGTAAGTCTTGCTCCTCGAACTAAAGCTCTCGGTGTTTCCGCGGAGTTACTGAAGTTCATCAAATGAGAAGATAGTCCAACTTCTCGAAATTGGTACTCGGCTGCAGTTGTAAGTGTTTTTATGCTATTTATTTTTTAAGATTGATTTCAAATAATTTTAATTATTTTAAATTTTTTTTAAGATAATCATGCCTGTTAAAGTTGGAGAGCATTGGTTGTGTCTGAGGATTGACTTAACTACTTGGAGTTGTTTAATTTATGATGCCGGATTAAGCAGACATACTCCATTGATGTTGCGGTATAGAGCAGATGGTGTAAGGCTCATCAATGATCAATTCTACAAGTTTTTACGCGCCGGCAATTACAGGGATGCTAATGTTAGGATTTTTTTTAGAGAATTCCTTCCTTACTTTTTTATGTTTTGATGGGTCAAAGATTGTAAGCCATCTTAATCAGTTTTTCCAGTGTCTAGAGTTCTAAACTTGTAATCCTTGTATAGGATCGAATTGAGTTGTAGTAGAACTTAGGCTGAAGACCGAGCGAAGAAAAATGCTCGAGAACTGACTACTATCATGCCTAGCCTTGACCTAAAACTGTGTTAGAGCACTCAGTTTTAGATCCTAACATACTGACAAGGAGAAGTCAGTATGAGGGCTTTCCCGAACTGACTAAGGAGAAGTCAGTTCAAGGGATTTCCATACTGATATGGAGAAATAAGTATGAGGGCATTTTCCATACTGACTATGGTTAGTCAATATGAGGGTTTACCATACTGACCCTGGGAAGTCAGTATGAGGGCAAAGTTGTACTGACTTTCAATAGTCAGCATCAGAGCCTATACCTTTAAAGAATGAGCATTTCGAAAGATATCGAAGCTCAGTCAGACTCAGGCATTCAAATATGCCCAAGTCAGTACGACGATTATCCAAATTGGGTTTCTTCGGGCTGAAAAAAAAGTCTGACATAAAGTTAGTGTAACGTACACAGACGCTGCAGAGCATAAAGGAGACCAAAGCCATGGGCTACGATTGGACAATATGATCCATGAGTCTAACGTCTGGATTTATGTGTCTAACGGATAGAAATTCAAATTGCCATAGGTCCTCCTCTATATAAAGGTCAGCCCTTCAACCTTAAACGGTTACAGAAACTAAATTGTCTTCATACGACAAAGGGCAATCTCTCAAGCCATGTCTTTGCCAAACTCTCTGAGTTTCTTGTTCTCTAACACTAGACTTGAGTCTCCGACTCAAATTACCCATCGTGCTATCTTCTCCTAGCACGAGGCTGAAGCTTTAAGCTGAAGCTCTTCTTTGTGATTATATCTTTCTGAGATATATTCATAGCAGTCAGTTTCCTAGTCAGAGATTCTGATTCTAACGGGCGTATGCCAGCCACTTGTGTTTTGGGAAGAACCTCTAAACATCCAACCATTCTGGGAAGAATTAGTAAACATCCACCCACCAGGAAGGAGGCTGTGGGGTGCGTCCCCACTTCAACCTGAAGAGTGAGTCTACAAGAGTTCAGCTGACCGGAGAACGGAGATGTCATGGACTGTGTATAGATCGTAAGGAGGCTTGTATTTACTTGTGAATTCTCCAGACCTTGGGTCTGAAGAGTGGATGTAGGATAATGAAATCCAAACCACTATAAATCTCTGTGTGCTGCTTTACTGCTTTCTTTATACTTGCTCTGTTTTTTTGTTTCACAGACTCACTATTGAAACCTTCAATACTCGTCCAAGTATTGAAGAGTATAAACTGTGAAACTGACTTAAGACGGAACAGAGACTTAAGCTTAAACTGACTAACACACAAAACTGACTTTACTTTGTTTCGAACGAACCCGTGCTTGTGTTTATTTTACTTCCGCTGCATACACAAAACCTTTCGCTGCACATATTGCACTCTGATTTCAGGACCAACAAGTGGTATCACGCGCCAAGGTTCTTACACATTACGGTTGTGTTGAGTCACTTAGGACTAGATCTTTGTTTTTCTACACTTGGTTCAATTTTTCTGCACCTGGTCTCTGTTTTTGGTGTTTTAAGCTTAGGTACACAGAGATGGCTCAGATCACAAAGCATCCAAAGTACTCATCAGAAGATTTTGAGATATGGAAGAAATGCTCGTTGATCATGCTGAAGAATGTCCATCCATAAATGGCAGAGGTTCTATCTACCGGACCAATAAAGATCGCAAAGGTGAATACTCATCTCGGAGGAGCAGAAGGTCAGGAGATAGTGGAGAAGCCCTATACAGAGTGGACAAATGACGACAGAGTTCGTTTTTAGCTGGATGCAGCGCCACTGGTTGTTGAAGCCTTAGAGCACAACAACGCCAAAATGATGTGGGAATTTCTTGGATCACTTAGTCAAGAAACAGCTCAGATGAAGCGAAATAAGCTTCAAAACAGTGTAGATAAGTATGAATCTTTCCAAATGCTTCCTGGTGAAAATGTCAAATCAATTGAAGCGAGATTCAATGCTATTATCTGTGAGCTGATGAACCTGGGGAGAACATATGAAGTTGCTGATATGAATGCAAAAATTCTCTCCAAGATGCCCAAGGAGGATTGGTTCATCAAAGCCACCAACTTGAAGGAGAAGGACCTCTCCAAGATGACGACCAAGGACGTGTTCGCCTAACTCCAAGCCCACGAATGGGATATCCAAATGGAAAACATAAATGAAGTAGTGCGAAGTTTCAGCACACATCAAGAAGGAGATTCTGCCTTTTTTCGCAAAAAGGGAGTTCAAGAGAAGGCCTCAAAAGCCTTACAAAGCTGACAGATCTTCCGAACAGACGTCTACATCTAAGTCAGCACCAACACCTTCCTACCAGAAAAAGGAGGAAGAGAGCTCAATTAAAGAGCTTGAGGAGCAGATGAGGAAGCTGACCAAACTTCTTGAGAAAGCCAAAGCCAAGAAGGAAGGTTAACGGACCAGTGAACCGAAGTTCAGCAAAAGATCTCCCAGAGGTTGCTTTGAATGCAACTCTTCAGATAACCTCAAGTACGAGTGCCCATTAGTTTCCAAGGAGGAAAGGGAGCTCTTGAAGAGGGTGTTTGAAAAGAAATCCTCCAAAGCAGTTGCTAAGGCCATGCTTAACAGAACTGAGGTACCTGACATCTCAGACAATGATGATGGCTACTACACATCAGATGATGAGGCGATGGAAGGAGCCTTCTTGGTGCTGATGGCCAAGCTGGGAGAAGAGGAAGAAAATGAAGTTGAATCTAAAATTCAAGTAAATCTCCCTAACTCAGTTTCTATTCCTATAGCATGCATAGAAGACAACAATGAATCTTATTGCTCAGATACAGAGGATGTTACATTAGAAGCTTTAAATAGAGAATTTGCTAAATTCTATGAATTGAAAAATGTCTTGGCTGGTGAAAATGCTCTACTGAAACAGAAAGTTTCAAAACTGACTGAGGATATCCAAGGATCGAAGTCAGTAAAGGAGGAGCTAGCCAAACTTAGAGAAGAGCATTCTGTTTTACTTGAATCTTTTAAATCTATATCTGAAGAATGCGAATCTCAAAAAGTGAAAATTGCAGGTGACCAAAAACTTATCTGTTCACTTTATTCTAGCACTAGCAAAGTTTCAGAAGCTCTAAGTTTACAAAGACATGCCTCTGATAAATCAGGCTTAGGATTCTCAGAAAATAATTTGAGCAATCATGCATCTACTTCTAAAACTAGAAATGTCTCGAATCATCATTTTAGAAAGAATTCTAGTTTAGAAGTAAAGCTGTTTGGCAAAGGAGTATTCAGTATGGACAAAAACTCCTCAGTGGCCAATCAGGATAGAAGGGGACAGGCAGTTTCAAAACTGACCTCAATGTTAAGTTCAGAAACAGTTTGACTTACAAGTCGAACAAACCTGAGATGAAGCCCATAATTCCTTGGAAGTGGGATAAGAAAAATGTTCCTAATGCAAGGAAACCCACTTTAGCATCCAAAACTGGACTTTATAGAAAGTCAGTTTCATTTCTGGATTCTAGAAATCCGAGGTTCCCAGCTCATAATTCGTATGAGATGAGAACTTATCCGTATAAGAGGAACAACTATACGAGGTCTGAGTCCAATCATTTTTCTATTTTAAGAACTAGGAAGATTGTACACTCCAGACTCAGTTTCCGAGAACCTGACAGAAACTCAGTTTCTAGGCAGTCAGTTCCTAAGGTTTCACACAAGCACTACCTTCCTTCAAACATGAATAAAAACTGCATCAATTATTTAAAGAGGAAGACAAAGGTAGAAGATATTGCAACACCTAGATTTAAGGTGAAGCAAGTATGGATTCCGAAAGGCAGGATCCATAGAACTAACCCTGCAGGACCCGCAGAAACACGGGTACCTTTTGTCTAACCTTATCTGTTTTGCAGGTACAGGGTCACCAAGGTCAATCTAAAAGGAAGAAAAGAGCTTGGATATTAGACAGTAGATGTTTAGCTCACATGACCGGTGACAGTATTCTTCTCTCAAAACTAAGAATGACAAGAGGACCACTTGTCAGTTTTGGAGATGATTCAAAAGGCAGAGTAATTGGCAAAGGATGCTTGGAATGCAATAGAATCATCATCAACAATGTATCCTTAGTCACCAATCTCCACTACAACTTGCTGAGTGTGAGTCAACTCATCCAGTCTGGATATGAGGTGACATTTATCGAAGAAGAATGCTGGATCAATGACAAAGACTCCAAAGAGACTGTGCTGAAAGGTGTGAAGAAAGGGAGTCTCTACTATGTGGATTGGGAGGGCGGAAAGCCTGACACGTGCCTTGTCGCAACTAGCTCAGCCCAAGAAGGAGTCAACTGGCTATGGCATAAGAGACTCAGCCATCTGAATTTCGAGTCAATCAGACATCTTGTCAAGCACAAACTTGTGGAAGGCCTACCACAAGTCAGTTTCAAGAAAGAAGAAGGTGTCTGCAGAGCATGCAAGATGGGAAAACAAACCAGAGCATCATTCAAAAATCAATCCATCACAGCAACCACAAGCAGGATCCTCAAACTGCTACATATGGATTTGTTTGAACCTGTCAAGCCGCCAACCATTGGAAGAAAAAGATTTACTCTGGTTGTAGTAGACGACTACTCCAGATACACTTGGGTCAGGCTGCTGACAACAAAGGATGAAGTAAAAATTCAGCTTCCAGAGCTCATCCTTCAAGTGCAAAACAGCAAAGGAGTCACCGTCAAAAGAATCAGATCTGACAACGGGACTGAGTTTTGCAACGGTCTACTGATGGATTTCTGTGCTGACGCTGGCATTGCTCATGAGAAGTCAGCTCCAAGGACGCCTCAACAAAATGGCCTTGTTGAACAAAGAAACAGGACACTAAAGGAGGCAGTCAGGACAATGCTCGCTGAAGCTGACCTGAAAGAAGATTACTGGGGAGAAGCCTTGATGACGGCGTGCTATACTCAGAATAGAAGCGCCATCAACAGTTGCCATCACAAAACCCCAAACAAAGTCTTCAATGGTCGTAAGCTTTCTATAGCTTATCTTCGTGCTTTTGGTTCACCATGTTATATCCATAACAATGGGAAGTCAAAACTGAATACTTTCAATCCCAAGGCAGATGAAGGAGTGTTCCTTGGATATGGACATCCTTCATACAAGGGATACAGAGTACTCAACAAGACAACCGAACTTGTGGAAGTAACACGCTCTGTTGTTTTTTATGAGTCTATTTTAGTGCGCAGAACTTTGAAAGAACTGGAACTTGGTGATATTGCTCTTAACAATGAATGTGAGAAACAGAGTGCTAATAAAGATGATCAAAGTCAAGTTTCTCAAACAAAATCTGTAGATGATCACACAAGTGTTCCAGATGAAGAGGCCACAGCTATAGTCGACCTTACAAAGGCCTTTGGATCATTGACAATGCACCCAGGCATTGATCAAGGGGGAACTTCAGGAGATCAAAACAGAGCTCAGTTTGAGGGTCAAACTGGAACAGAGTCTCCAACTCAAACTGACCTTCATGAAGATGAAAGTGTCCATCATGAAGATGTCCAACCATCTGTGCTTCAAGAAAATGAGAGAAATCCGGATATGGAAGTCATTACTGGAGAAGGAGATCCCAGTCAAAATGATCTATTCCAAGTTCCAGTATTGGGAGCAGACAATACTGAGTATCCTGGAGATTTCGTCTAACCCATTGAAGTGACTCAGCTCTAGAAGCCGAAATGGTTAAGAAACCACCCTGAGGATGTCGTGCTGGATAGTATCGCCAACTCAGTTTGCACGAGACAAAGAAGTGCTCTACTTACTTGTTTTATATCTTAGGAGTCAGAGCCAACAAAAATTGGAGAGGCTCTGATGTCAACTGACTGGATCAATGCAATACAAGAAGAGCTTATTGAGTTTAAGAGAAATGAGGTTTGGTACTTAGTAGATCGACCAACTCATCAGTCAGTTATCGGCACTAAATGGGTCTTCAAGAATAAGAGAGATGAATCGGGGAGCATAGTGAGGAATAAGGCAACACTGGTAGCAAAAGGATATGCTCAATGCTCCAGTGGCCAGACTTGAAGCAATTCGCCTCTTTCTCGCCTATGCTGCGTACAACAACTTCACAGTCTTTCAGATGGATGTGAAGAGTGCATTTCTGAATGGGGAGCTGAAAGAAGAAGTATATGTGGAACAGCCACCTGGGTTTGAAGAAGGAAACCAAGTTTACGAACTGAGAAAGGCTCTTTATGGGTTAAAGCAAGCACCCAGAGCTTGGTATGAGACGTTGTCTCAGTTTCTCCTCAAGAATGGTTTTCGGAAAGGCAAAATCATCACCACTCTATTCTCACCTCCGAGGCAGGACTACTGAAGCGATGATGAGTTGAAAGAGGAAAGACAAGTTTTTCTTTCCAAAAGGAGCGCATCTCAACGTACGGCTTCTCAGTCTGAAAACTGCTGGAAGACCAAAAGCCCAAAGAATATGTATTCCTTGGATGAGGGTCCAGTTCCAGCAGCAGCCAGTTTGAAGAAAAGCTTGAAGACCGGAAGCAGCCTAGTATAGTTCTTGTAATAGATCTGTAATAGGTTTCTTTTTCTTGGTTTATCCCTGTACTTGTAATGAAAATTATTAAAGGGTAAAATAACTTGTTGATGACAATCTCTTTTTGTCCAACAAAGGTCTTCATTCTTCAAACGCTGAACTTACACAATCCAGTGTAATCAGCAGGCTTCTGACTCTCTCCCCCCTTCTTAAGATTTAATTACTCTAAACTGACAAAGAAAATCATTCGAGCAATATCTCTCCAAGTTTAAGGAGAAGATCTTAAGTAAAAAGCCCAAGTTGAGGGGGAACTTTTCTGAGTTTATGAGACACATTGTCAAAACTATAAAAACTCTAAAGTTATCCTCACCTCATCGGCTTAGCTTCCAGATGGCTTTGACCACACCAAAAAAGAGGAAATTGTTAGGATTCTTTTTAGATAATTCCTTCCTTACTTTTTGATGTTTTGGTGGGTCAAAGATTGTAAGCCATCTTAGTTAGTTTTTCCAGTTTCTAGAGTTCTAAACTTGTAATCCTTGTATAGGATTGAATTGAGTTGTTATAGAACTTAGGCTGAAGACCGAGCAAAGGAGAATGCTCGAGAATTGACTACTATCACGCCTAGCCTTGACCTAAAATTGTGTTGGAGCACTCAGTTTAAGGTCCTACCATACTGGCAAGGAGAAGTCAGTATGAGGGCTTTCCCGAACTGACTAAGGAGAAGTCAGTTCAAGGGATTTCCATACTGATATGGAGAAATAAGTATGAGGGCATTTCTCATACTGACTATGGTTAGTCAGTATGAGGGTTTAGCATACTGACCCTGGGAAGTCAGTATGAGGGCAAAGCTGTACTGACTTTCAATAGTCAGCATCAGAGCCTCTACCTTTAAAGAATGAGCATTTCGAAAGATATCAAAGCTCAGTCAGACTCAGGCATTCAAATATGCCCAAGTCAGTACGACGATTATCCAAACTGGGTTCCCTCGGGCTGAAAAGAAGTCTAACATAAAGTTAGTGTAGCGTACACTGACGCTGCAGAGCAGAAAGGAGACCTAAGGCATGGGCTACGATTGGACAATATAATCCATGAGTCTAACATCTGGATTTATGTGTCTAACGGATAGGAATTCAAATTGTCATAGGTCCTCCTCTATATAAAGGCTAGCCCTTCAACCTTAAACAGTTACGGAAACTGAATTGTCTTCATACGACAAAGGGCAATCTCTCAGGCCATCTCTCTGCCAAACTCTCTGAGTTTCCGTGTTCTCTAACACAAGACTTGAGTCTCCGACTCAAGTTACCCGCCGTGCTATCTTCTCCTAGCACGAGGGTGAAGCTCTTTTTGGTGATTATATCTTTCTGAGATATATTCATAGCAATCAGTTTCCTAGTCTGGGATTCTGATTCTCACGGGCGTATGCCAGCCACTTGTGTTTTGGGAAGAACCTCTAAACATCCAACCATTCTGGGAAGAATTAGTAAACATCCACCCACCAGAAAGGAGACTGCAGGGTGTGTCCCCACTTCAACCTGAAGATTGAGTCTACAAGGAGATCCTAGACGAGTGCCACAGCTGACCGGAGGACGGAGGTGCCACGGACTGTGTATAGATCGTAAGGAGCCTTGTATTTACTTAGTGAACTATCCAGACCTTGGGTCTGGAGAGTGGATGTAGGATATTGAAATCCGAACCACTATAAATTTTTGTGTACTGCTTTACTACTTTCTTTATACTTGCTCTATTTTTCTGTTTCACAAACTAACTATTGAAACCTTCAATACTCGTCCAAGTATTGAAGAGTATAAACTGTGAAATTGACTTAAGACGGAACAGAGACTTAAGCTTAAACTGACTAACACACAAAACTGACTTTACTCTGTTTTGAACGAACCAGTGCTTGTGTTTATTTTACTTCTACTGCATACACAAAACCTTCCGCTGCACATTTTGCACTCTGATTTTGGGACCAACAGCTAACAAACAAGGTTTGAAAGCAATTGACAAGGAAATGGCTCTCGATTTTTAAAAAGGTTTCAGTGCTTATGAGGAATCGAATGAAGTTGTTTATGCTTGCATTGACATGGACTAGTTGATATGTGGGAGACCGAATCAAACTTGGGCTGAAAGGGAAGATTTGGAAGAAAAATATAGGTTGTTTATGGCTTATTCGATATTTGACTTTTCATTTGATGATAATGAATGATTGTGTAGCATGTTTTTTTTAATTCGAATTTTATGTAGCAGGTGTTGATTTTTTGGTATTTTGGATATTGTTTTATCTCTATTATGTTTTATTTTAATTCAGCATGTAATTTTTTTTAATTTGGATTTTGTGTAGCAGGTGTTGGTATTTGATTAGTTTTGTTCATTTTTTATTGAATTTTAAGTGCAAGAATTTGTGGCCAATTGTGAAATGAATTATAAGTCTCAATTATAAAAGAATGAAATAAAAGAATAAAAGAATTTTAAAGTGAAATGAACTATAAGTCTCAATTTTAAAAGAATAAAATAAAAGAATTTATAAGTGAACTATAAGTCTAAATTGGCAAGATTTTGAGGGCAAGATTTCGGCAGATTGAGATGGATCTCGGACATGTGAGATATATTTCGATTTTTTATTTAAAAAATAATAAAAAATGAAATGATAAATAAGTCTAAATTGGGCAAGATTTCGGCAAATTGAGATGGATCTCGGACATGTGAGATATATTTTGATTTTTTTTATTTAAAAAATAATAAAAAATGAAATGATAAATAACTCTAAATTGGGCAAAATTTAAAGGGCAAGATTTCGGCAAATTGAGATGGATCTCGGACATGTGAGATATATATTTTGATTTTTTTATTTAAGAAATAATAAAAAAATAAAATGATAAATAACTCTAGATTGGGCAAGATTTTGGCAAACTGAGATGGATCTCGGACATGTGAGATATATTTCGATTTTTTATTTAAAAAATAAAAAAATAATAAAATGATAAATAACTCTTAATTGGGCAAGATTTAAAGGGCAAGATTTCGGCAAATTGAGATGGATCTCGGACATTTGAGATATATTTCGATTTTTTATTTAGAAAATAATAAAAAAATAAAATGATAAATAACTCTAAATTGGGCAAGATTTTGGCAAATTGAGATGGATCTTGGACATGTGAGATATGTTTCAATTTTTTTTATTTAACAAATAATAAAAAATGAAATGATAAATAACTCTAAATTGGGCAAGATTTAAAGGGCAAGATTTCGGCAAATTGAGATGGATCTCGGACATGTGAGATATATTTTGATTTTTTATTTAAAAAATAATAAAAAATGAAATTATAAATAACTCTAAATTGGGCAAGATTTAAAGTGCAAGATTTCAGCAAATTGAGATGGATCTCGGACATGTGAGATATATTTCAATTTTTTTATTTAAAAAATAATATAAAATGAAATAATAAATAATTCTAAATTGGGCAAGATTTAGGTAAATTGGGATAGATTTTGGCAAATCGAGATGGATCTCTGCGAATTGAGATTTATTTCGATTTTCTTAATTTAAAAATAAAATTAAATTAAATTGATAGATTACTACATTATAGTTTAATTAGAACTATATTTATGTAATTAAACATAATTATAGACAATTATAGTTGATCACTACAATATAGTTCAATTAGAACTATAATTTTTGTAAACAATTATAGTTGAATACTACAATCAAGATTCGAACCAATTGAGTAAACAATGATTAAACAAGGTTGTAATTAATAAAATGATAGTGCTTGTAATTATTATAAATTAATTCTTATAATAATAAGTAAACACAGTAAATTAAACAAAGTAAATAAAAATTTAAATAAGGTTCAAACCAATTGAGATACATCTCGATTAAACAAAATTTAAAAAGATATATATATAATTTGATTTTTTTGGTGCTCAAAAGAATAAAATAAAAGAAAAGAAAATGAACTATAAGTCTCAATTGGAAAGATTTAGAGGGCAAGAATTCGGCCGATTGAGATGGATCTCACACAAGTGAGATATATGTCGCTTTTTTAATTTAAAAAATAAAATTAAATGAAAAATAAGTCTCAATTGGCAAGATTTAGAGGGCAAGATTTTGGCCAATTGAGATGGATCTCAGACATGTGAGATATATTTCGCTATTTTAATTTTAAAAAAATAAAATGAAATGGAAAATAAGTCTCAATTGGCAAGATTTAGCAAGAAATATTTTGGCCAATTGAGATGGATCTCGGACATGTGAGATATATTTTGAAATTTTAATTTAAAAAAATAAAATGAAATGAAAAATAAGTTTCAATTGGCAAGATTTAGCGGGCAAGATTTCGGCCAATAGAGATGGATCTCGGACATGTGAGATATATTTCGCTTTTTTAATTTTAAAAAATATTAAAATGATAAACATGACTCAATTCGGCAAGATTGGGTGGGCAAGATTTCGGCTAAATCAACAAGATTTCGGCCAAATGAGATATATTTCGATTTTTTCATTATTCCTTTGTTAAATTGGCCTAGATCTCAATCATATTTTTTTCACGTGAATGTTTGTGCCAACTTTGATTTGCATTGTACAAAACACATGCATGGCAACACATTGAATTCGAAGTGAGAATTAATATGGTCAAATTTTTCCTGCAAAGATGCTCAAATAATTCAATTACGACTATTCAATAGTACACTACAGAAATTATTTTGGACCAATTCACTTTTTGGTACACTTCTATTTTTCAAAAATTATTCACCTGCAAAGATGCACAAATAATTCAAGTAGGACTATTCAATATTACTATACACTACAGAAATAATTTTGGACCATTTGGGCATTGAATTACAATTCACTGGTTCTCTCATGCAATACACCGAAACAAGAGAATCAAACTTCCTTTCTCTGAAAACTATCTCCATACTCTCTCAAACACTCTCTCAATATTCAAAGAAAGATGGAAAATTTTTGTTCTATCATTTTTCTTTACAGTGGTCAATGGGACAATCAATACAACTACATCGTTGGAGATGAAAGAGTTGTCATGATACCCTATCATGATATCACGATAGAAGAATTGCGGAGAAATATTCAATACATCCTCAATTCTCATGCCATGGTGGGTTCTTACACTCTATATTATCTTGCTGAAACAAGAAGTGGGAGGAAGGTTCCTTCGGTGCTCGTGACGGATACACACCATCAACGACTTTATAACATGTTGTGGGAGCCGAATGTTTATTTAGTGATGAACATGCAATCCGATGCAGCCGCTTGATAAGTTCATATTTGTACTCACTTATCCATGTTTTTCTCCATTGTTTTGGTCTTATTAGTTTAGGTTCTTAGTCATTTCTGTGAATGAGTCTATTTTAGAGGATGTTATGCTCTCTATGGTGAGTTTTGCAGGTATTTAGGGCTGAAAAGAGGTCAAATGATGAAAAGAGCCGTGAAGAACAGAGTTGTTGCTTCGATTGACACACGGGAAGTCGACCAAGTTGGAAGACGTGCCAAAAACCCAAAACATTACCTCTGTGTCGATCGACGTGGTACATGTCGATCGACATAGAGGTTGGATGTCGATCGAAGAAGGCTGTAGAAGAAGAGCTCGACATGCTTGCATGCAGTCGATCGACACCCCCGGTGTCGATCGATACAGAGGCTGGACAGGTGGCTCGACGTGAAGGAAGAGCTCGGATTTTGACTTACACGTATGTCAATCGACATGGTGCATGTCGATCGATACAGAAGCCGAGAAGGAATTTTGGCCTGTTTTGGCAATTTTTTATATTTTAGCTCAATACCTAGTTTAGATATTTTGGCTCCTCTATAAATAGAGAACTCATTTGTGCACGAAAATTGTTCTTTAATTTACTTAGAATATTTTGGCATTGGAGTTTTTACAAGACATTGAAGGTTTCTCTTCAATTATTGAGGTAATTAATAATATGTTTTCTTTATTCTCAGTCATGATTTGTGGCTAGAAACCCTAGCAGGTTCTAAGGCTTTTGATATTCTTTTCTGATGCATGTTTGAATGAAATCAATTGTATAGCATGGTTTAATTTACTGTGATTAATTAATTGAATCTAGATTTAAAGAAGGATCGAGAGATGAATTTGGATCTAGGTTTATAGTTATCAATTGAAAGACCGAGAGGTGAAAAATTGTAATAGGAAGAGGAAATTAAATATACTTGTTTTCTGTCTCAAAATGAAGAATCGTGTGTAGGAATCAATTAGATAATTATTGAGATTGACTAAGTTTGTGTTCATGAGACCGAGAGGAGATAGTCACAACTTTGTAATCTAGGGTTTAATTGTCTGACCAAGGAGTTTAATCCATAAAAATCTGATTTATCCCCATTGCTGAGTTGATGAATTTGCATGTTGATGATTAGTATCTACCCTAGGATCTGTATCTTTAATTATTGTTTTTCAAAACCTTTAAATTATTGCATTGATATCTTTCAATTCCAAAACCAAATCCCAGTTTTCAATTTCCTCAAACTTCTATGTTCTAAAAGCTATAGCTAGTACTCAAGATATCTCGTTGCACAGTCCCTGCCGGATTGACCACCTTAAGGTGTAAAAATTTATTTGCTCACTGCATTTTACAGCTTATCAAGTTGGCTCCGTTGCCGGGGAAATGTCAGATTTGTCTAGATATTAGTTTGTTTTTAGATCTGATGGATTGAGGCTGTATTTTTATTTGAGTTTTTGTTTATTTGAGTTTTTTATATTTTAATTTCTTGTTTTAGTGTGCGAGTGATTTTCATGGTTTTTGCATCTGTTTCAATCGACACAGCCCGTGTCGATCGACACAGCTGCAAACGTCCTGCGTGTCGATTGACAGAGCCCCTATCGATCGACACAGAGGCTAGCTTTCTATAGTTCTTTTCTCAGGTTGTATGAATACGAGGGCTCGGGGCAAACCCTAGGAACGATATTGCACTAACCCTTATTGCAGGAAATGGTTGACAATTGAAACACCATAAACGTGAACAAAGACGGTGAAGGGAGGACTGGCCCGCCACCGGCTGCAGGTCGAGGCGCTCCCAGGGTGCAGGATGAGGGCTCCCCAGGCGGCAGGTCGAGGGATCCTCCCGGTCCTGGGTGCGGAAACCCGCAACAAAAAGGAGAAAGAGGATCAGTTCAGGCCCGGAATGCCGACGAGATGCTGGATGAGTTCTGCAGAGCATTCAACGCCAGGCAGATCAACGAGCTTGCGTTTCTCCCCCCTCCACCTTCCAGCATGGAAGATCCACACATGGCTCCACTAGTTAGCCAAGTGCAAACTGCGAGGAATGCTATCAAGAGGATGGGGATGCAGATGGAAGAGATGAAAAGGAGATACGAACTTCTTGATAGGGAGAACCGACGACTACAGCACCGAGCCAACACGCAGCCTATCATCGAAGAACCGGGGAGCACCGGTCAAAAACATCGAACTGCCCCCAGAAATCTGCAAACAAAATTCGACAAAACAGATGGGGGAGGCAACGAGTGAGCAACCCCGCGAACTCCAGATTTAAATGCAAGTTATTATTTCAGGTTTAATCTTTTCATGATGTCTTTTATTATGAATATGATGAACTAACTTCTAAATCAGATTCCAGGGTTTAAAATCTATCTTTACTACATGCTTTAGAATTATTTAATCAAATGTCTTTCCTTGATTGATTTGTGGAATTCTGTGTTTTGATTTAAAACCTAAGTTTGTTGGCCACTTAATTAGGTTATCAGTTAATTAATTTGAGACACAAAAGGTGATAATTGATTAACAGGAAAAGAATTTTACAATATAATCATTTATTCTTGTCTTAAAAAGAGGGAACTAGATTATAGGAAAAATTTTCTATTTTATGGAGTTGTTGATTATTTCTTGAGACCGAAAGGGTAAAGGATTTCAATAATCTACTTTGTAAATTGTCTTAAAAAGAAGTTTACAATATTTTTATGATTTCCATTTTTCAAGGAATTAAATTGGCATTTGATGAATTTATCTTTGCATGTTAGGAAAGATTGTAATAAAAATCCCTAGAATCTGAATTCTTGCATTTGTTTGAAAAAACCCGATAATTGGATCTCTGATTATAATTTTTCCTCAATTGAAAAATTGTGTCCCATTTAGTTTCTGAAGTTTATGACACCAAATCTTTTCAAAATTTGATTGCCTCAAACAATCTTCCGAGAAGCTGTAATTCAGTACTCAAGATATTCGTTATTTCATTCCCTGTGGGATCGATAATTATATTTCCCGTTTTTTTTCTATGCTAAGTCATTAATAAATTTTAGTGATCAAATTTTGGCGCCGTTGCCGGGGATTGAATAGAATAAATCTTGATATTGAATTTGTTATTGGAATTTTGATTTGAGACCTTTTTTTTACTGCTTTCAATTTAAATTTTCGTACATTTTTCTTTTCTGTTTCGGCCGATTTGGGACGTATCCCGGTCGAGGCGAATTCTTTCATCTCGGCTGTCGTGGACTCCATCCCGGCCAAGAAAGAGAATTTTCTAAAAAAAAAATTGAAAAAATCGCCTTATTTCTTTTATTTCCCTTGATAATTAGGTCCTTATTTATTTGTTTCCTTTTGAAGTTAATTACTGTTTAATCACTTTCTTTATTTCTTGGTTTCAGTTAGTCTATGAACACAAGGAGGAGTGGGAAAGAACCAATTCCATTCGATCCTGAGATAGAAGCTACCTGCCGTAGAAATAACAGCAAAAAGAACCGAGGAGGAGTAGAAAGCAGTGAAAATAAGAAGATGGAAGTCAATCTGAACCACCAGAACCCTCCACCTGGCCTTACTCCTGAAGAACAGGCGGAACTGGTCCGTGAGATGCATGCTATGAGGGAGCAGATCTGGATATTGAATGAGAGGAATAACCGTAATCCTCGAGTTGAGAGGCGGCATGATCCACCAGAAGATGATGAAGATGAGGAAGAAGAAGAAGTAGTAGATCTGGGGAGGTTTGATGCTGATGAAGATGAAGATGCTATTCAAAAGAAGTACAGACCAAAGTTCCAAGAGAGTGACTTCAGAGTTGACATCAATGCCAATAATTTTGAATTGAAGACAGGCTTGGTGCAGATGGTTCAGCAGAACCAATATGGGGGCCGAGCTACTGAGGACCCCTATGCCCACCTTGACAAGTTCTTGATGCTCTGCAATACCGTCAAGATCAATGGAGTCAGCAAAAGTGCTATTCGAGTAAGGCTCTTTGCCTTCTCTCTGCGTGACAAAGCTCAGTCCTGGTTTTCCGCATTGGATAAAACCAACATCAGCACGTGGGCAGAGTTGAGGAATGCATTCCTTGCCAACTTCTTTCCACCCAGTGTCATCAGACAGAGGAAGAAGGACATTACCAGATTCGCTCAAAGGCCCGATGAGAACTTTCATGAAGCCTGGGAGAGATACAAAGAGCTACTATGATTATGTCCGGGCCACAACCTGAGTTTGGCAGACCAAGCTAAAACCTTCTATGAAGGATTGAATGAGAAGACAATTAAACTTGTGGATTCTACTTTGGCGGACTCGGTCATGATAAAGGGTCCCAAGAAAGCTATGGATTTCTTCCAGAAGATTGCAAACAACAGTCAGAGATGGTCCAATGTTCGACAAAGGCCTGTCAAAGCTGTGGAGCAGATTACTACTGAGGAGGTCTCAGCCCTAACAGATATAAACGTATATTTTGAAATAAATGATGTAATCCATAAATAATGTATATATTTAATATAAATAATGTAATTCTCTTATAATATTGATGTTGTAAGATTTATCTCCCATGATTTTTTTTGAGAAATAGTCTCACTCAAGGTCATCTCATATTGGTATATTCCACAACTATGGAGAGGTCTCGAGGACTAAGAAATTGAGTGGGTAATTGAATCCAAAAGAATGTTTATGTAAGTTTGATTTAGTTATTTGTTTAAATTTAATTTATTTATTATTTTCTTAAACTCTGGTTTTTTTATCGAATATTTAAATGCAAACAACTTATTAAACATGATTTTATATTTAAATATTTATTGAATTATTTTTACAATAAATATTTTGAAAAACTATATTTTATTCTTTTCTTATTAGTAATAAAGTTAATTTAGAAATATTATGCTTATTACTAATTAATACATAAAGATATAAGTTTTACAAAATTAACAAATTTATTTATATTCAAATTAAGTTATTTAATAAGCCAGCTCTAGAAAATGTGACGTATGGCAATGATGCCATCAAAACGTTGTCATGATGATGAACTCCAAAAGTTTCATGCCACATGCATGTGCACAATTCCACACAGTACAGTATATAGTTGACAAATTTATTATATATAATATCATCACCTTATTTCTCACGACTTACTTACTTCTCAATTTAATGTCAATTATTATCGAGTTTTATTAATTTTTTATTATTAACTAAATTTTTAATGAATTATAAAGTTGTTATTTAAATAAGTTTTCAATAAATAAATACACAATTAACAATATTTCGTATTCATCAATAATTAAATATCTCGTAATAATTTATCTTATTTGAAATTAATAAAGAGTTTAAGTAGTAAATTTGATAAATATAGAAGTATTATTTGAAAGATATAAAAGGTATGAGAAAAAAAAATATGTTGAAAATATTCTTTTGAGTTAAAGTTTGATATTTTCGGTTGGAGATGAATTATTATTTGAAATGATATTTACTGTATTTTATGTTAGAGTTTTATATTTTCGATTGGAGATGGTCTTAACATTTTGTTTTAGCAATGTATTAGTGAAAATCTTTCTGTTCTTGAGATTTTAGTTTTTAAATTTTCAATTATCTTTGTAATTTCAAAACTATAGAGTGAGAGAGTGTGAATGAATGATTGATTATGATTCATGACTATATATTTGGGAGTAACTACGTTAATGATAAAAAAATGAGAGCCTTAAAATTATCCCCAACATCAAGCGTAAATGGTTAAATCACCTTACTTGTTTCCAATAGATTATAGTCTAGATTAACATTAGAGATATCTGGATGAAATTTAAATCTATGCATTATATTTAAAAAAGTTAAGGTTTAATACCCCTTGGATTTTTTCTCAGTTTATGTATTAAGATTTCAAAAATAATAATAATAATAATAATTTGGGTTGTTACGAGTTAAAGTCGAAGGTAAATTTTAAAATCTTTGCTCTTAAAAGCAAATCTAGTTTATTCATAAATACAAGTGTGAGATTATATGATCTAAAATTCAACCTACCAAAAAAAATATTATTTTTCAAAAAAAAAAACAAATTATGTTCAAGTTTTCAATTGATAAATAGTGAGTGTGAATGAATGATTAATGACTATAATTCATATTCAAGTTAATTCATTATCAAATTATAAAGTTTTTATTTAATATTTTTTAATAATACTAATTTATTGTAAGTTTAATTGTAGAGTTAATTTTACTAAATTAGGGTATATAACAATTTTGGTATTTAATTTTTATTTTGAATTGATATTTAATTCTTAAAATTAATTAATTTATAGACATAATTTGTGTGTTTGTTTTTTGTTCATAAAGATCAATTAATGTTTACAATTAATTTTTTTAGATAAAATTTTGACAGTGGAGGACTAAGTGGAGATCCATTATCTAGAAGAGGATTCAAAATCTTCTATAAATTTGTGGGTAATGCAAGTCGATGAATGATAAAAAAAAAAATGAGAACCTTTATGCTTGCAGGGCTTCTCCTTTTCACACCAGTTTTTCTGGCTGTGATTCTTGTTAATTATCCGAGGAAGTTGTCTGAAAATAAACAGGTGTACATAGTGTATATGGGAGCCACGAAGCATGATGATGTTGATCGAATCACCCAATCCCACCACCACATGCTCTCCTCTGCTTTAGGGAGGTATCTATGGTTTTTAAAAAAATGAGTTTTCATGAAATCTTTGGTCATTTGATTTGATTCCTATTTGCAGCGACGCAGAAGCAGAGGCTTCTATGATTTACAGTTACAGACATGGTTTCTCTGGTTTCGCCGCCAAGATGACTGAGTCTCAAGCCAAATATATTCAAGGTATGTATGTACACCTATAAAATGCTCACATTTCTTGACTGTTCTAACTCTCTCTCTCTCTCTCTGGTAGAGCTGCCGGATGTGGTTAAGGTGTTTCCAAACTACTTATACGAGCCCCACACGACTAGGAGCTGGGATTACCTCAATCTCTCTGCTTCTTCCACAACGAATATTGTGCACGATGCCAATCAGGGCGACGGCGCCATAATTGGCATCATCGACTCCGGCGTATGGCCGGAGTCCCCATCATTCAACGACGAAGGCCTCGGCCCCATCCCATCCAAATGGAAGGGCTCCTGTCAGTCTGAAAATGACTTCGATCCATTGAGGCACTGCAACAATAAACTAATCGCCGCCCATTACTTCCACAAGGGCCTCCCCAATTACAACCCAACCGAAAACAACGACTACGACTCCCCGAGAGACAAGAGCGGCCACGGCACTCACACCGCCAGCACGGCTGCCGGCTCATTCGTGAACAACGTTAACGTGAGCGGGCTCGCTCCAGGCACTGCTCGAGGGGGCGCGCCTAAAGCCAGGATCGCAATATATAAGGTGGTCTGGAATGTAGGGGGTAAAGGGGTTATCACAGCCGCCGACACTCTCGCAGCCTTCGAGCAGGCCATACACGACGGAGTGGACGTTCTGTCGCTGTCGATTGGGAAAACTAATTTACCTCTATATCCAGAAATTGATACACGGGACATCATTTACTACGGCGCATTCCATGCTGCTCAACAAGGAATTGTACCCGTTTGTGCCGCCGGGAACTCCGGGCCATTGTCTCAGACGGTTTCAAATGTGGCGCCGTGGGTCATCACCGTGGCGGCTAGCACCATGGACCGCTCGTTTCCTAATCCTATCATACTTGGAAACGGTGAAGAGTTCAGTGTAAGCTAAGCTATATCTTAAATCTTAATCATAATGGGGGTTGGGAAATTAATTAATTTATGTTGCACTTGCTTGTGTGCAGGGTCAGGGCATGTTTATCGGAAGTGACACTAGTCTCGTTGATTTTGTTTCCTTAGAGGACCGGTAACCCCCAGTTCACTCTCCGATCAACTAAAGTGAAGAATAATAATAAGAATAATCATGCAAATTCATGTGTGTTGTAGGTATTGTGAAAATATCACGGCAACTGATCGTATTTGGGTAGCCGGAAAAATGGTGCTGTGTTTCACTAATAATGTATACGTGAGTGGTATATTTAGTGCCGCCCAGGCTGTTGCTGCTGCTGGTGGTTTAGGCATCATTCAAACAATAAATATCGACATTCCATCGTCCAAAGATTTAAGGTCCGAATTTCCTATTCTGCTCGTGTCTCACCAAGTCGGAACTCAGTTACTCAACTACATTCATTCTACAAGGTAACATTAAATCATTAACATAACCAAGAACAATATATGTTTATACTCAATTGCACGTTACCACTGCAGAAAACTGCATATGGTTCCCAAGGTGCGGCTGAAACATGCGCAGACATACCAAGGCAACAGAACCACCGCCTACATTGCATCTTTCTCCTCTCGAGGCCCTAATTCTGTCTCACCATCAGTCCTCAAGGCATGCAAATTGCAATACAATGCATGATGAAATACTTTTTAACTCCAATATCATAATTTTCGATGCAGCCAGATATAGCCGCACCAGGAGTCGACATAGTAGCAGCAGTTCCCACAGGTTACGACTTCGACAGCGGGACGTCCATGGCATGCCCTCACGTCGCAGGAATCGCCGCTCTGCTCAAGATTCTGCACCCAAACTGGTCTCCCGCCGCTATCAAATCCGCTATCGTCACCACGGCTTGGACGAATGACCCTTACACCGGCGAGCCTATCTATGCGATAGGCGAGATACCGAGGATAGGCGAGATACGGAGGGTTGCCAATCATTTTGACTACGGAGGTGGGCTGATAAATGCAAACGCAGCAAGTAATCCTGGCCTAGTTTTCGACATGGGAGTTCTAGATTACTTCTACTATCTATGTGCCATGGGTTATCCCCAAACAGAGATCAACCAATTCACGGGGGTGTACCAACCTTGCCCGACGGGCTTATCCGTTCTGGATCTGAACCTTCCTTCCATTACAATCCCTAACCTCAGAGGCTCGGTGACTGTAAAAAGGATTGTAACTAATGTTGGTGATCCGAATTCCAAATATGATATTGAAATCGTCCACCCCTATGGCACGACAGTGACGGTGAACACGAATCCGACAGGTTTGGCGTTCAGTTCTGATATTAAGAAATCAACTTTCACGGTGACGATAACGACTTCGCACGCGACCAACACAGAGTACTATTTTGGAAGCCTGACTTTCACTGACAATGTGCATCGCGTCAAAGTCAAAATCCCAATCTCTGTCAAAACTGAGTTTTCACTGCTGGAAGGTGACGAAGAATTCAAGACGAAGGATAGCATGATCCAGTCCACATAAATGTTTGCATGTTCTGTTTTATTTCTGTGAAAAACTGGATATGTAATGTGTGATGTTCAAACAATCCCATATAATATAAATAAGTTTGAGCACACCATTAACTAGCAGACGACTGAAGTAGCACAGGGTCGAGCAGCTCGGTTTCACTGTTATTATGAGGCCATAGCCTCCAGCCTTTCGTTTGTATACAATGTTGATCTCACCTGCTGCAACATGAGGCAGTGTCGAGAAAATGGAAGATGGAAGTAAAGGAAAATGAGGTATACCAGTTTCTTCATTGCAGAAGCCATAGAAGTAATCATGATCAAGATTCAGTAAACTTCTTAGTTCCTCGATTTAATCGATGAGAAACAGAAACAGAGAAAATATGGTATCGTAAGTTAGGAGAAACAAGAAAATAAGTTCATTGCATATCATATACCAGCACAATGTGTTCATATACAACAGTTAAACTCATACTGCAGATTTAGTTGATGATGGCTTGTTACTCGGATTCAAATAAAAGCTTATCATCCTTTTTAATGAAAGTTTTGTGCTAAATCCTTTGAGGTCAATTGTGCTGATCCGCGTGCTAAATCCTTTAGGGTCAGTAGAATTTAATTGAATTTAAGAGATTCTTTTCTATTTCTTATTTAAGCAGGTTCAGTATTATGGTCATTTGGTTCCTCCACTACTATCTTTCTTGCTCCCTTCCCCCACCCTCTTTTTATGTTTTGCCTTAATATGTAGTCATCAGTGCTTGATGTTTATTCCAAACACTGTGTTGATTACTCTAAATCATACCTTGAGGACTAGATGCCTTCCAGGCAAAGAAAGTGATGGAAACACTTCGTCAACTTGCACAAGATGGTCATACAGTCATCTATCCTATACATCAGCCGAGACGGTCAGTGTATGCCAAAGTTGACGACATTATTATATCTCCATGAAAAGAGCACGAGAGATCCTATATATACTGTACATGTTTATCGAATTTGGTGTTTAGAATTATTGTTTCATTAAGGGTTACATCTATTTTGTTCTTTCAGACACTACTGTTCAAGGACAAGTTGATTCCATATTTTGAGTTTTTCAATTTTTTTTTTATATCTAGAAAACTAGGATGTCATAGTTATTAGTTATTACTGTCATCTATGCACGTGGGCATGATTACTTGAGTCATCTACTCTCAATGTGGGATTATTTATATTGTTATCTATAACCTTGTGTTCACATACAAAATGTATTCCCTACAAAGAGGCAACAAAATGAAAAAAATGTGTGAAGGTATGCGAGCCATTTGGAAAAGAAGTTTGTTAAACATTAATGTGCTGTCAACATTCATGGTTGACCATAGTTAATGCTTTTTACCATTCATGCATTTTATCATTCATGTATTTATCTAGATTCATTCATGCATCTACCTAAGTACATTCACATGTCTCTTGAGATGATTCATGTATCTCATGCTCTATATAAGGAGTTGTAATTTGTATCATTAGTAATTCAATCAATCTATCAATTCAGATATTGAGTCTCAATAGAAACAATTATATTCTCTCCGACCTTGTGCTACAGCATAGCTCTAGCATAACCAAAACCAACATTTGGTATCAGAGCCAAAAGATTCTATCCGACCTGAGAAGAATCGATGGCATCAACCTCAACGTCGACTTCTTATCTAATCCCAAAGTTTGATGGAGAAGACTACGATTTTTGGTTCATAAAAGTGAAGACCATTTTCCGATCTCTTAATCAATGGGAGATTGTAGAAAAGAGATTTGAAGAGCATGCTGAAGATGAAGATTTGGATGAGAACAACACAAAGATGTTGGAGCAATCAAGGCAAGCCGATGCTAGTGCTCTCTCAATAATTCAAAGAGCTGTCACAAATACAATTTTTCCAAGAATCATGCGAGCCGATACCGCTAGGGTTGTAAATGAACCAAACTGTTCGTGAGCTACTCAGATCTCGACTCGATAAAAGCTCGTTCGAGCTCGTTTAGTGAAGCTCGTTTATTAAATGAACCAAACTTGAGCATCATAGTATTCGACTCGTAAGCTCGTGAGCAAGTTCGTTATCTAAAATTAGTACGAAAAATACAATAATTAATTTTATAAATGTAATATTTTAATGGTTTAATAGTAAGTATAATGATAAATCTTTTTAATAATGAGAAAAAAATTGAATTTGATCAAATGAATATTTGTTTTGGAATAAATAACATTTTTTTTCAAAATAATAATGAATATTTAAGATTTATTCAAAATTTAGAAAGTTCGTTTAAACTCAACTAAGGCTCGATAAAGTTCGTGAACTTCAAAGTATTCGATGAAAAAACTCGAAGCTCGACTCGATACTAAACGAGTCAATCTTGAGCACAACACTACTCGGCTCGACTCCGTTCCGTTCGATTACACCCCTAGACACCGCCAAAGTAGAGTGGGAAATTCCGAAAAATAAATTTCAAGGATAAAATGCATATATATATGAAAACTGAAAAGTGCTCCCAAGGTACAGCTGAAACCTATGCAGACATACCAAGACATGAAAGCCACCTCCTACATTGCTTCTTTCTCTTCTCGAGGCCCTGATAAGCTCGTTTTTCTACTCACTTATGACATTGTTTTCTCTTTTCTTTTATGTGTTTTTGTTTATTTTATCTAATAATTTGAGCATGAGTGAATAGTGGAAGGTATTATGTTTGTGGTGCATGATTATGCAGGAAAAAGTGAGGAAAAGTGAAGAATTGGTCAAGAAGATGAAGAAATTCGCCAAAGAAAACCTTTCTGTTTCGACCGAGGTGAAGATCAACTCGACCGTTGTGAAGGAAAGCATCTCGACCGTGGTAGCTCTTGTCTCGACCGAGGTGGGAGGTTCCATCTCGACCGAGATGTGTCTACCTCGGTCGAGGCGAATGTCCAGGGAGATCAAAATCGCACGTTTTGAAGATTTGAAAAAGGAAATTACCAAATAAAAGATATGGGCAAAGAATTACATTGAAGATACCAATCTTGGCCACATCCTACCATTCAAAGCCTTAATTCCACCACTATATGAACCCTATGATAGCTCATAATTGGGAGTTCTTTTGGTTGTTGAATTTTTGGAATTTTTATCTTTAGTTTTTGTTTGAGTTTTAAGTTTTTGAGAATTCCTCTTTAGTTTTTGTTAAACCTTTACTGTTTTTCAATGCAATCTTTAATTTTCCATGCAATGTTTTTCTTTAATATATTAGGCTAGAACCCTAAACAAGTTCTAGGATTTATCCATCTGTGATGTATGTTTAGATTCAATTGTTCAAACCCTTAAAATTGGTTTAAATCCTGTGTTTTATTTTAAATCTATTCTCATCGAAGGATCGAGAGATGAAGATTGAGGTAGGTTTCAGTTATTAATCAAAGGACCGAGAGGTGAAGGTTAGTAATAGGAAGTTAGGATTTAATACATTTGATTTTCTGTCCAACAAAGAAGAATTCAATTGTTGGAAAAATCTAATTTTTATTGAAATTAATTAACTTTGCGTGTTTGAGACCAAGAGGAGATAACCACTAGTTAATAATTTAGGATTTTATTGCCCGACCAAGGAATTAATTCCACATTAACAGATTTTCCACCAAAATTATCTTTTCTGGGTTTGAATATTTATTTCTTGCATGTTGATCAGATTGGTAGAATTCCCTAGAATCTGTGCCTTTTAATATTTGATCTTTTCTTTAAGTTTATTTGTTTTGAAAACCTAAAACCCTTAAAATCGATTTGCCCAAACAAAGGTTTTGAAAACTATATTCAGTATATGATTTTCCCTCAATGTGCTATCCTTGTGGGTTCGACAACCTTCGGGTTATTATAAATCTATTTGCCCTTTGCCATAATCTATATGCAGATTTTGCATCGATCAAATTGGCGCCATTGCCGGGGATAGTCAGACGGCGAGTCATTACTGATTTGTTTAAAAGCTTCTGGATTGGGTAGTGTTTTTCTTTTATTTCAAGTATTTTTCTTATTTGTTCTTTTTCCCCCTTTTTCTTTCTTTTCAGGCGTGAGTTTTTTTTTCTGAATTCTGTCTGTTTTGACCGAGTACACGTACCACGGTCGAGATAGAACTTTTATCTCGATCGAGGCAGCCTACACCACGACCAAGGTGCTCTGATTTTTGTCTTGGTTTCTGCGCAGGTGCATGAACACGCGGAACAAAGGAAAGGAACTCGAGCCATTCATACCAGAAATCGAAGCAGCCCGCAGGGAGAGAGGAAAGAGATTGAATTTTGAGATGGAGCAGAATATTCCAGAAGCCCCTTTGTAGATTTTGCATCGAGCAAATTGGCGCCATTGCCGGGGATCGAACCCGGGTCACCCGCGTGACAGGCGGGAATACTCACCACTACCTGCCTGTTGTTCAGCTCTGCCAATCGTGCGGCTTGTTTGGCCTGAGTAGCCTAGGCTGCTTGGAGTTGTACCCTTAATTACTGCACTTCATTTATGAACTGTCTATGCTCTTCTGGAGTCATATTCTGCAAATTATGCAAAGGAGAAGTCAGTTAATGCCATCTCGTTGTGATCTGGAAGAAGATATGAAGGCCCAAGCAGCCCTGATGGAGATTTGGGGGCAGAAGATGAAGAAAATCCCGAGCAGAACCCCTCTGTTTCGACCGAGGTGACTCCCACCCCGGTCGAGGCAGAGGAAAGCAGGATGACTGAGTTAGAAAGCAGCCCGACCGAGATAGAAGGATCCACCTCGGTCGATATGCATGCATCCCGGTCGAGGCAGAGCAGAAGCAGCACGACCGAGACAGCTTCGTCCTGGTCGAAACAAAGGCCACTCCGGGGCGAGAAAGAAAAGGAGAAAGAAGAAAGAAGAGCTGATCTGATGCCTCCTATGCCTTAACCACAGAGATTCGCGAAGAAGAAGGAGGATTCTAAATTCACAAGGTTTGTTGAAAATTTGAAAAAAGTTAATATTAACATTCCTCTTGTTGAAGCTCTCAGGGAGATTCCAGGATACATGAAGTTCCTCAGAAGACTGATGAGCGAGAAAAAACAATTTGTGGAAAATGAGACAGTCAGGATTCATGAGGAGTGTAGTCTACTCTTGCAGAAACAGATTCCCATCAAGAGATCGGACCCAGGCTGCTTTTCGATACCTATCGAGATTAGAGGCAAAGAGTTCCAGAATGTGTTGTGTGACACCGGGGCAAGCATCAAACTGATGCCCTTGTCCATCTACAAGAAGTTGGAAATTGGGGAGATGAGAGCCAGTACAATTACTCTTCAGATGGCGGACCGATCTGTGTCCAAGCCCAAAGGTATCGTAGAGGATGTTTTAATTAGAGTTGGTCATCTAATTTTTCCTGCAGATTTCATTGTCCATGAGATGAAGGAAGATGCCAACACCTCTATGATCTTGGGAAGGGAATTTCTCGACACAGCTGGAGCCCTGATCGACTGCAAGAAGGGGGAGATCACTCTGCGAGGGAATGATGAGTCCATTACCTTCTGTATTGACAAAAATAAGAGGAAATGAGAGTGCAATCAGATCAAGGCTTCTGAAGAAGAAGAAGGAGATGAGACACCGGAAGAAGAAAAAGAAGAAGAAGTCATCCGGTAGGAACGAGGAAACGAAGCAGTGAAATTGGCAATTAAGCTGCCTTATTATGAGTATACCACCATCATTCAGAACCACCGGGTCTTCATGATAGATTCAAGGGGTCGACGAGTCTGGACTCGACCACCTTGGTGAGCTGATACTGAGTCGAGCCACGACGGTAAATAAGGCACTGAATGGGAGGTAACTCATCGTGTTTTTTAATTTTCCCTTTTCTTTTAATTATTTTCATTTAATTTTGGTGCTTTTACTTTTCTTGTCTTTTGAAAAAAAATTAAAAAAAAATTGAAGTCTGTTTCGACCGAGGCAGAGGCTGCCACGGTCGGGACAGAAGGCCGAGACGAGGAACACTTCGACCAAGAAGGAGGTCGACAAGAAGGCTCCATCTCGACCAAAACAGAGATTACCATGGTCGAGATGGAGTGCTAGCAGCCAGAAATCCACGTCGTTCGAGGTCTGAACAAGGATAAAATGTTGGTGTATGAGGCCAACAATTGAGGTACGGTTTCAATCTCTGGATATGTTCTCCAAACTTATTCTCTCTGCTTTTCGAATAAGTTTGGGGGATGAAGATTTAATGGTTTGAAATTATTTCTATCTTTTTATTTGTTTTATTTGAATTTCTGCCTAGGTAATTTTTTTTTAGAAGATAATTTTATGTGATTTGAAGTGGAAACTTGAGTATGATTGAACCTGAGGACTTGAATGCAAGATTAGAATTGATTGACTTAAGTTTGCATTGATTGTGATAGTGGTTGAGAATGCCTATGAATGTAGAATACCGCAGGATTACTTGTTTTGATACTTGCATTGGCATGATGTTTGAGGATGAATTGATGTTTACTGTGGAAGAAAAATTTTTCCCAAGTGTGAGATTTGAGCCTTAATTTTGTTTGTGAGTGTGTCTGCATTATTAAGTATCTCTAGAACTTGCTTTGTTTCTTTTTCAAGACTGCGTAGTGTGCACAAGTTTAGGAAATGATTTTAGGTCATCTTTATTTAGCCTATTTTCCCATACACTGTCCTAATTGAGCATTCATCCCTAGTCAGGCTTTTTGAGCTTATGATATTTTCTTTTTTTGTCTATGAGTGGAAATGAATAGGAGAATCAGCTCTTGTCTATGAGAGTGGTTTGGGAATTATTTGAGGAAGGATAAGATATTATTAGAAGGGTAAAAACAATAGATATGGTTGGCTCTAGAAAAGAAAAAGAAAAAAATGAGAGTTTTTGTGTTTGTTTGCTTGATCCTTATAAGCTCAAATGAATATTCAAAATTGTTAAGAGCATAAAAGGATGTTTGTGAAAGAAAAAAAAATGAAAGGAATAAAAGAGCATTGAATTATGTTGAATATTAGAGGAGAAGGGTGGATATTGATATAGAGTGGATAGAGATTGATGAAGTGGACGCACTGAATTAATTCTAGTCACTTGGCCAAATATTTCCCTACCTTTCACTAAAAAGCCTACATTACAACCTTGAATAAAGTCCTTTCTGATCCTAGACTTGTGTACACATGTTTGCAGTGGAGATTTAGAATATTTGCAAGCCTATGGTAGAGCTTGATTTGCATGACTTGTGTGTTTATAAAATAAAAGTTTCTTATTATTTTATAAAATATAAAACCAAGATGGTCGAAACAAATATCAATTAATATCAAATCTGTTCCAGATATCCCATATATTATTTTAGACTTATCCAATCAATAATTTATTTATCAATTAATCCATAATAAATATATCACACACATGGGACATATCTTACATATTTAAATAAATATATTTAAAGGTTTCTTTTATTTTTCTCATGAAATTTATTTACAAAATGCATTTCTCACAACTAACAGACTAAACGTTTAATATGCAATATATATTACTTAGTATTCTTATACATTTACATTTATTTTGCACAATAATGTCTCATTATTTAAATATACTTTTATAGTATACATTACTACATATATGAGGATTAAAAAATCTAAAATTATAGTGCAAATGGTTAAAACAATTTGTTTGTTTCCAATAGGTTATAATTTCAAGTCACAATATCTGGATGAAATTTAAATTTATGTACTATATACCCCTAAATTCTATTATCAATTTACGTATTAAGATTTCAAAAAAGAAGAATAAAATAAGTTGGGCTGAAAGCTAAAATTGAAGTTCAAATTTAAAATCTTCGGTCCTAGACGCAAATCTAGTTTATTCATAAATACAAGTGTGAGATTATGTACCCTAATATTGAACCTAGCAAAGAAAAGTTTTTCCCCAAAAAAAATAGAGATTCATCCTAACAATATCACATAATTATGATCAAGTTTTCACCTGATATATAGTGAGCGAGTGTGAATGAATGTTTAAGGACTACAATTTAGAATGAGATTATTTTGCGACGGGAAAATCCGTCGCGAATCCGTCGCAAACTGGTATTTTGCGACTGATTTGTGACGGATTTTGTCCGTCGCAAAAACTTTTTTTGCGACCAAAAAATTAATTCGTCGCAAATTTTTGCGACGGAATTTTCCCGTCGCAAAAATTTTGCGATGGAATTTTCCGTCGCAATTAATTCCTTCAAAAAATTAATTTTTAAGTTTTTTTTTTGAACTGGCCAGTCCAATCATTTAGAATCGGATCGGTCCAACCACCAAATTTAGTGGTTTGCGTCGAAGGGGATTCGAACTCGACACCTCCCGCATGCATACTGCGCGCATTACCCTTGAACCAAACACCAATCTCATTTGATATACGTACTAAAAAAATATACATATTAAAAAAAAAAATTGCGACGGATTTGCGACGGGATTTTCAGTCGCAAAATTTAAAATTTTATTCCGTCGTTAGTCCGTCGCTAATTCGCGACCCTTTTTTTTGTCGCTAATCTGTCGCAAATTTTCAATTTTTTTTGAAGTCATTTTCATATTCAAGTTAATTCACTATCGAAATTATAAATCTTTATTTAGTATTTTTCAATAATATTAATTCATTATATTTTAGACTAATTTTGTAAGTTCAATCCTAGAATTAATTACTAAATTAGGGAATATGATAATTTTTAGTATTGAATTTTTTTATTAAAATTAATTAATTTACTGACATAATTTGTGTGTGTTTTCTTTTTTTTTTTTAATTTTTTTTCCTAAATATCAATTAATGTTTATGGGGTTACCATTAATTTTGATTTTCTCTATAATAATTATGACAGTGGAGTACTAACTGGAGAATTCGGATCAAATCCTTTAGCGTATCCCACTTGGTGTTTCACTTTCTCAATTATTAATTTTAATTAATATTTTTATGAAAACATACTTTAATTGATTTTTAAAAAAAATTAAAATTTTATGAAAACATAAATTATAGTTATGAATTAATTAATTTTAATAATCAGAATTAATTAGATTAAAAACTGAAAATAATTACTTAAAAATATTATACACCCTAATTGGATGGATGAAACCTACGGTCGAACTTATAAAATTAATCCAAACTCTATTAAATTAGAATAATAAAAAAATATTAAATAAAAATTAATAATTTCAATAGTGAAACAAAGAGTGGAACATGAAAAGTGGGACAGTTTATTTAATATTTTTTTATTATTCTAATTTATTAGAGTTTGGATTAATTTTATAAGTTTCGACCGTAGGTTTCGACAGAGGATCTCAAACATTATTATAGAGGAGAGGATTCAAAATCTGCTATAAATTTGGGAATTATCAAGTTAACGAATGATTAAAAAAAAATGAGATCCTTCAATCTCCCGCTTGCTTGGCTTCTCCTCTTCACACTTATTTTGCACACTGCACTCGCCACCAAATCCAATGTTAGTACCCTCAAATTATACATATATATTTTTTTTTTACTCTGATCTTGTTAATTCTCCATGATATTGTCTGAAATTAAAACAGGTGTACATAGTTTACATGGGAGCCAGGAAGCACAATGATGTTGATCAAATCACCCAATCCCACCACCACATGCTCTCCTCTGTTCTTGGAAGGTACCTGATTCATTGTTTTTTTTAATGATTTGATGAGTTTTCATGAAATCTTTGATCATTAATTTGATTGATTCATATTTGCAGCGAAGCAGAAGCAGAGGATTCTATGATATACAGTTACAGACATGGTTTCTCCGGTTTCGCCGCCAAGATGACTGAGTCTCAAGCCAAATATTTTCAAGGTATGTATGTACACCTATAAAATGCTCACATTTCTTGACTCTCTCTCTCTCTCTCGCTCATCTAAGTCTCTCTCTCTGGTAGAGCTGCCGGAGGTGTTTCCAAACTACTTATACGAGCCTCGGACGACGAGGAGCTGGGATTACCTCAATTTCCTTGCTTCTTCCACAACGAATATTCTGCAGGATGCCAATCAGGGGACGGCGATTACCTCAATCATGAAGGTTGCGATCGGAGGCAGAGGCCGGCTGTCTCATATCACTGGTGATCCGGCTCCACCGAAAAAATCAGATCCAAAATTTCATCGATGGGAGGAAACAGACTTGAGAGTATTCTCCTGGATTATCCAGAATATGGAGAATAAACTTGTATCCAACTTTGCTCAACACCAATCATCTAAGGCAATATGGGACAGTCTTGCTACAACATATGGAGGAGGTGCTGATCCTTTCCTGCAGTACGATTTAGAGATACGAGCAAATAAAGTGAGCCAAGGAGAGGGATCCTTGGAGGATTATTGGAGTGAGCTACAAAAGGTGTGGATGAATATAGATCGGAGTAACCCAAATCCGATCGATTGCTGTGAGAAAGGAATCAAACAATACCAAACAATTATAGGCCAGAGAAGGTTGTATCAGTTTCTCTCTGGATTGGACCAGAAATTCGACCCAATTCGCAGAGATGTTCTTAAAGAGTCACCTTCTCCATCGGCGGAATCAGCCTTCGCCCATGTCCGAAGAGAAGCCACTCGACTGCAGATCCTCCAATCGGCAATCACCTCTGAAATGGAACAAATTGGACCCATTGGAGCTGGTTTTGCCCTTCGACCAAACATTCCCATCTCATATCGGAGCAGTCAGTCACGCAGTGGAGCCCAGCCGTCTCGACAAAAAATTGACAAGACAAAACTTCACTGCACTCACTGTGGGAAGAAGAAACACACGAGGGAGACGTGCTTTGAGCTTGTTGGTTATCCCGAGTGGTGGGAGGAAAATCCTAAATCGGCTACCGGAAGAGGGAAGGCGGTCGTTGGTGTGGCTGGAAGCGAACGGCGGGAGGCAGCGCCGATTACTGGCGACGAGACGCCATCGACAGGCGGCGGGAGCATCTCGGTAATGGCTGGAGCCGCCGACTTTGGGGGTGCAGCAGCGAAGAGAGGCGATGGACGGAGGGCGTCGGACAGGGGAAACTTGACGGGTGCTGCGGCGATGCACATAGGAGGTAACGGGTTTGGGATCAAAACCAAGCCCTTATCTGATTCTAAATCTTATTTTTCCCAATTTTACCCATTTTACCCCTACAATTCTAGTTTATCCCCTTCCTTGAATATTCACTCCTTAGGCTCTATAAATCCTAGAATTAATTCTTTTAAATTGCATGATAGTTCCCAAAATAAAAAATCTATTGCTCTAATATTAATAATGAAATTATTGATAAAAATAGGCATTGGATTTTTGATTGTGGTGCAACTGATACTATGACCTTTGATAGAGATGATTTTTTGACCTCTTCAAAACCCTTGCGAACCCATGTTCAAACTGCCAGTGGTAGGATTACACCTGTTAAAGGAGCAGGAACTGTCCAAATCTCTCCTAACATTTGTTTATCCAACTGCTTATATGTCCCAGATTTATCTCATAAGCTGCTCTCCATTAGCCATGTCACCAAAGAGCTTAATTGCACCTTACTTCTTCATCCTCATTTTTGCCTTTTACAGGACATTCGGACGAAGGAGATCATTGGACGTGGCACTGAGAGAGGTGGCTTATATTACGTAGATGAAATTGCTCCTAGAGGCACTGTGATGTTGGCACATGGATCTTCTGAGAGAGAATTATGGTTATGGCACAGACGGTTAGGTCACCCATCCTCTGGTTATTTGAACATTCTTTTTCCTAAACTAGCTAAATTTAATTCCAATAAATGTGAAACATGTGTCCTAGCCAAAAGTCATAGACAATCCTTTCATTCCAATAATACTCGTGTTGATTCTATTTTTTCTCTTATTCATGCTGATGTTTGGGGACCATCACCAATATCCAATAATCATAATTTTCGATATTTCTTATTATTTGTGGATGATTGCACAAGGGTGACATGGGCTTACTTCTTAGAAAACAAATCACAAGTCCTTGATAGGTTTATTCATTTTTATACTATGGTCCACACACAATTCAGTAAACCAATCCAAATCCTCAGAACTGATAATGGGGGGGGGAGTTTGTCAATAAAGCCATGAAAAATTTTTGTCTTCAAAAAGGGATAGTTCATCAAACCTCTTGCTCTTACACTCCAGAACAAAATGGGGTTGTGGAACGCAAAAATCGTATCATTCTTGAGATGACTCGTGCAATGATGATAGATTCTCAAGTTCCACTCTCGTTTTGGCCTGAACTTGTTGCTACTGCTGTGTATCTCATCAATCGACTTCCTACAAAAGTTCTCCACCTCAAAACACCCCTAGATATGTTAGCTGCGTTCACTCAAATGCCTTCCCCTCTTACTCTTCAACCCCGAGTCTTTGGGTGTTCTGTCTTCATCCATATCCCAAAACATGAACGAACTAAGCTATCCCCATGTGCAGAAAAATGTGTCTTTCTTGGGTATGGGGTAAATCAAAAGGGGTATAGGTGCTATAATCCTAAAACTCGTCAAGTTGTCACTACCATACACTGTACTTTCCTTGAAACCGAATTCTTCTACAGCCACCTTAGCAGTCAGGGGGAGAGTACAAATATACCAGAAACAGGTGACTCACTAAGTTGGCTGCTAAAACCGGACTTCTCCGATGAAGATTTACATCCTGCCAACATCGCAGACATCTCTACGCCTGAGCAGAACACTACGTCTGAGCTGAACTCAGAATCAGTACTATCTCCAATTGCTCCTTCTCTGGGGTCCAGTTCTCATACTACTGATCCTGAACTAAAAAATTATTCCGATCTTGAACCAGAAACTGAAACCGAGTTACCTAATCCTGAACGTGTTACCCAGCCTTATGTGTTGCCTCCCAGATCTAATAGAGGCATTCCGCCCCGTCGGTACTCTCCTGAAAGACATGGAAACTCTCAGTATTCCATCGGATCTTTAGCTAAGATGGCTCTGTCAGATAATGCTAAAAAATTTGAAAAGGCATTATATGAGGAAGATATTCCACGTACAGAAGAAGAGGCTCTTAAAAACCAAAACTGGAAACAGGCCATGGATAAGGAAATGGGAGCCTTGGCTCGAAATTCCACTTATGAGAAGTGTCAATTACCTACAGGAAAGAAACCAATTGGTTGTCGATGGGTATTCACTATCAAAAGGAAGCCAGACGGTTCAATTGAAAGGTATAAGGCTCGTCTTATTGCCAAGGGGTATACTCAAACCTATGGTATAGATTATGCTGAGACATTCTCTCCAGTTGCAAAAATGAACACTGTTCGGGTCCTTCTATCTGTAGCTGTCAACAGAGACTGGCCCCTACATCAATTTGATGTAACTGATGCTTTCCTTCATGGAGAATTGAAGGAAGAAGTCTACATGGAACCTCCACCTGGATATGCTGAGGGATTCAGGAAAGGTGAGGTATGTAAGTTAAGAAAATCCTTGTATGGATTAAAGCAATCTCCGAGAGCCTGGTTTGGAAGATTCACTGTTGTTATGAAAAATCTTGGGTACTTCCAAAGTAACTCAGATCATACGTTGTTTGTAAAAAGGCGGGGGGAGTTATTAACTTGTCTTATTATTTATGTGGACGATATGATTCTTACGGGAGATGATGTAGAGGAAATTGAAAAGTTGAAAAAATAACTTGTTCAAAGAATTTGAGATGAAGGACTTGGGTAACCTTAAATACTTCTTGGGTATTGAAGTGTTGAGATCAAAGGGTGGTATTTTTATCAGCCAGAAAAAATACACCTTAGATCTTTTGGCTGAAACAGGAATGGTTGATTGTAAACCTTCAAGTACTCCTATTGTGATAAATCATGGACTGCAAATCAAGAAGGAAGGAGAAGACGCTGATCGAGGAAGGTATCAACGACTTGTGGGAAAACTCATTTATATGTCTCATACTAGACCTGACATTGCATATGCTGTCAGTGTTGTTAGTCAGTTCATGCACCAACCACAGACAGAACATATGGATGCTGCTATTAGAATAGTCAGATATCTGAAAGGGACATTTGATTATGGACTTCTGTTCAGAAGAACAGGACATTTGGAAATTCAAGCATATACGGATGCAAATTGGGCAGGGAATCCGGTGGACAGAAGATCTACGGCTGGGTACTTTGCCTTGGTTGGAGGAAGTCTTGTGCCTTGGAGAAGCAAGAAACAAAAGGTAGTGGCGCTGTCCAGTGCTGAGGCAGAATTCCGTGGGATCAAAAGTGGCCTTACAGAGGTTCTATGGTTACGAAAGTTAATGTTAGAGTTCGGCCTTCATTCAGGGAAGACATGTAGGATGCTATGTGATAACAAAGCCGCTATAAGTATTTCTGAGAATCCAGTTCAACATGACAGAACTAAACATGTTGAGGTGGATAGACATTTCATTAAGGAAAAGATCGAACAAGGAATAGTGGCACTACCGTATGTCTCTTCAGCAAATCAACTTGCAGATATTCTCACTAAAGCTGTTGACACAAAAAGTCTATCAGATGTCTTGGGCAAGTTAGGTGTCGGAAACTTCGCCACTTAACTTGAGGGGGAGTGTTGGAAGATATGATCAAATATTCAATCAAAAGCAATTAAGGAAAGGAATCAAGTCAAGAACAGGGGAATATTTTTTCGATATCAATCAATATTGTTTCCTTGTTTAGTTGTTGTTCATATCTATTTAAACTTGTATATGTAATATGAAAGGGGAATAAGAAACATAGCCTTTAAATCTCTCAATCTCTCTTCAATATGCTGAAACCTATAGATAACACGAGATACCGAGGATTGCAGATTATTTTGACTACGGAGGTGGACTGATAAATGCAAATGCAGCAAGAGATCCTGGCCTAGTTTTGGACATGGGAGTTGCAGATTACTTCTACTATCTATGTGCCATGGGTTATCCCGAAATATACATCAAACAATTCACGGGGGTGAGCCAATCCTGCCCGACGGGCTTATCCGTTCTGGATTTGAACCTTCCTTCCATTACAATCCCTAACCTCATAGGCTCGGTGACTGTAACAAGAATTGTGACTAATGTTGGTGATCCGAATTCCAACTATCAAGCATTCATCGTCGCGCCTTTTGGCACGACGGTGTCAGTGAATCCGACAAGTTTGGCGTTCAGGGCCGGTGTTGAGACATTAACCTTCACGGTGACGATAACGAGTTTGCACAAGACCAACACAGAGTACTATTTTGGAAGCCTGACTTGGAGTGACATTCATGCGCATCGCGTCAAAGTCAAAATCCCAATCTCTGTCAAAACTGAGTTTTCACTGCTGGAAGGTGATGAAGAATTCAAGACAAAGGATAGCATGATCCAGTTCACATAAATGTTTGCATGTTCTGTTTTATTTCTGTGAAAAAACTTGGATATGTAATGTGTGATGTTCAAACAATCCCATATAATATAAATAAGTTTGAGTACACCATTAACTAGCAGAGGACTGAAGTAGCACAGGGTCGAGCAGCTCGGTTTCACCGTTGGGTTTAGGAATTATGAGCCCATAGCCACCAGCCTTCCGTTTGTATACAATGTTGATCTCACCTGCAACACCACGCGACGACGATGTCGAGAAGCATATAGAAGTGGAAGTAGATGTTTTGGCTGATACAATGCTTCGTCTGACACAGGGTGTCGACATCCTGCTTGATTTGGCTGATACCATGTGGAGAAATATATTTCTTATTTCACTCAAGAAAATATGGAATACATAATGTGTATATATAGAGAAAAGTAAATCTAATCTAATAGACAAACATGAATCTAATTCTAAACTAAATATATACAAAAGATATGATGAAATCTAATATATCTCAAGACTGCTTTTGTGTCAGAACGACTCTGCTAGTACGAGGAATCTAAACTGGTTGGAGTAGCTTCAATCTTTAAGAAGTCTCCACTCCTGATTTGATTGAAGTCGTTGAAGAGCTTACGAGAGAGATTGTGTGTAAAATTTTTTAACATATATATGTGAGAGTAGTAAATCAAATTGCATGTCAAGCAGTTTGAGATCCAAGTATAATATGTATAACATGCAATAATATATGCAGTTAAATCTAATGATGTACTAAAGTATACTATGTATGACATGCACTAATGCATACAGTTAAATCTAATGATGTACTAAATAATTTTTATGATATATCAATTATGAAAGTCTATTTTGAAGGTACAGAGAAAAAGAGAAGTAATTGGTTGAAAACTTAAAGTTCTCCAATAATAATATATTGAAAGTTTTTCCGCACAATTAAAAATAATGAAAATTGTTTAGCATTAAAAATTATAAATTGAAATCCAACATATCTAAAAAATAATATATGAGTGTCGATCTAGGAACGCACGTGGTTAAATGTTTTGTCCATGATTATTTTTGGGTCATGTTGAAACATCCACCCCTATTTACATAGTATATCTCAATAAAACAATAAAATAATATGTAAACATTGTTCAAATTTAAAACTAACATTTTGATTATTTACAAATAAATCAAATTAAATATAAAATCATTATAAACAATTAAAGTTCTCATGCATCACGTGGGTGAAATACTAGTTTAGTTGAATTTGTGTATGTGGGTTGAACACCATCTCCCATATAGCTAGTTTTTGAAGATGAGTTCTATTCAAACTCATTTATTATGATATTCGAGTCAACTCAATTCAATAATAAATACTCCCAATAGCAGTTCAAGGTTAAACAGTCCCACAATACACGCATCAAAGGAAGTGTATTAACTATTAAGCAAAGCTAACAGATACTATTTGCCGATTGGAGAAGGTGCTTGAAGGTATCAAATATCAATGAATGAAGAGTAATAAATTCCTAAGTACATGATCATGTTATGTAGAATATATTGTTTCATTTTGAATTATATTCTCAACATGAAGATAATCATGGAAATTTATCGTCACTTGGACTTTCATTATTTGAAGAAGCGACAATGAATCACGTGGACTTTTGTGTTATCGTTTAGGGAAAGAAAAAAAGACATTAATGACCATGATTAAAGAGAAGACTAAAGAGGCATCAATGGCTCAAATTGAAGAGAAACCCAAACTAGTGGATGAAGCAATTCATGAAGAGGATGACATGACAAATAATATTGTCCTTAATTAGAGTGTAATCGAATCGAGTTAAGTCGAATAGTGTCGTGTTTAAATTTGGCTCGTTTAATATCGAGTTGGATTTCGAGCTTTTTTATCGAATACTTTGATGTTCACGGACTTTATTGAACCTTAATCGAGTCTAAAAGAACTTTCTAAATTTAGAACATATTTAAAATATTCATTATTATTTTGAAAGAAATTATTATTAATTTATTCCAAAATTAATATCATATTCATACTCAAATTCAAAATCATCTCATTACTATAAATATTCTTCATTATTGTTACTCTTAAATTATGAACATATTACTTTTATAAAAGTAATTATTTTATATTTGTTTCTAGCTAATTTTAAGTAACGAGCCTACTCACGGCTTCACGAGTCGAATACTATGATACTCGAGTTTATTTCTTTTAATAAACGAGATTTATCAAACAAATTCGAACTAAATTTTATATATTAAGATTCGAATAACTTACAAATAGTTTGATTCACATTTACTGCCCTAGTAGAGATAAGTTGGAAGCTAAAGACGATGGCTTTTCAAAGGCAACCGAGGCACTAGTAATTTTTATGATTTTATTGAAGCTGTTAGTTTTGAAGAGATCTATGGGAATCAAATGAGGAGTTAATATGGTGCATTATTGACTTTAATCTTGAGGATATGGTGACTTAGAAGGGAATGAAGGGATTGTAAGGTAGCATGAAATATTAGATAATGATCAAGTGAAGATTTTATTTAGCTAGATAAAATTCTAACTTAATATTTTATATTTCTATATCTTTTTATTTAGGAGATTAGGTTAGAAAATATAATCTATGCTCATAAATAGATTGTAATTTAAGGATTTCAATTATCAATTCAAGAATAAAATATTTTAATTTTTAATAAAATTGAGTTAGAGCTAACACATGCTTAGTAATGAAATTTTTCATACTTTCAAGTGTGTCTAAATACGTGGATAACGTATCAAAATTCAAATATGAGGGAATATTGTATCGATGTATATTATAATATAAATTTTATGAATTAAATAAAAAATTAATATTAATGTAATATTTTATAAAGATGATGATCACTTTGATTTTCTCTAAAATAGTGACGTACCAATTACCATTAAACGTTGTCCATGATAACTCATAGTCCATAGTTTCATGCTACCTATTTCCGTTTCCACATTATTTGAATTATTGTTGGGAATAAAATTATAATGTCGCCAACTTTTATTAATATATCTGGATTTAACTTTTGTTTTTAGCTATGGATTAGTGACAATCTTTTCTGTTTTCGAGATTTTTAATTATTGAATGTATAAAACATGGGTTACTATTTATTTTTCCCAAATTTCAAAGATCCCAATAGTAAATTGTGAGCATTACTCACTCACCAAAGTATTTGGCCCACACTAATTATTGTAAAACTCCATACCTAAGACCTTTTAAGTCCCGCCTAGGTGCTAGACAGTCTCTAACTGAATCGAATACTTTCAAATCTTCGTATCTAATTGATTTGACGAGTAATTAGCGTCTAGATACCGCTTAGGCGCCGATCTAAGTGACCAACTAAGCTCACTACGTGATGCTTAGGTGGACGACTAAGTGGGTTACATGCCACCTAATAGGTTCAGACGGTCTATTTTTTATATATTTTTTTAAAATAATTATAATTTATATAATCTTATTTTTTTATTGTTAAATATATATTATAAATATTAATTTAAAGATTAGCTTACAGATTGACTAGTGTCTCCCGCCTAGACGCTAGACCCTAACCATGCCCGACTAACACCTAGCAATTTTTACAACCATGCCCACACTACATGTATTATTATTGGTCCACTAAATTTACACCCACAACTTGGACAATCAACACTTAATAACCAATATTTTAGTTTATAATTAAGAAGATTATATATATATTTCCATTTTTATTAATTATATTGGAGTTGTATATAACTTTGTTTCATCAATATATTATTATCATAATATCAATATCTATATATTTGCAAATTTAGATAAATTTGTTTAAAATTTTCTTTTGTTTTCCTCATGAAATTTATTTAAAAAATGTATTTCTCACGGACTAAATATTTAGTATGCAATATATATTAGTTGGTATTCTTATACATTTACATTTATTTTGCACAATAAAGTCTCATTGTTTAAAATTTAAATAATACTTTTATGGTATACGTTACTACATATATAAGGATTCAAAAAAATCTAAAATTATTGTGCAAATGGTTAAAACATATTGATTGTTTCCAATAGGTTATAATTTCAAGTTACATTACTATGTCTTGATGAAATTTAAATTTATGTACTATATTTTAAATTAAAGTTTAATACCCCTAATTCTATTATCAATTTATGTATTAAGATTTAAAAAAGAAAAATAAAATAAGGTGGGCTGAAAGCTAAAATTGGAGGTAAAATTTAAAATCTTTGGTCCTAAAAGAAAATCTAGTTTATTCATAATTACAAGTGTGAGATTATATACCCTAAGTTTGAACCAAGCAAAGAAAAGTTTTTTCCCAAAAAATAAAGATTCATCCTAAAATTATGATCAAGTTTTCACCTAGTGAGTGAGTGTGAATGAATGAATGATTAATGACTAAAATTTAGATTGAGATTATTTACTCTCATTTTCATATTCAAGTTAATTCACTATCAAAATCATAAATTTTTATTTAGTATTTTTCAATAATATTAATTCATTATATTTTAGACTGATTTTGTAAGTTTAATCCTAGAATGGATTTTACTAAATTAGGGAATATGATAACTTTTAGTATTAAATTTTTTTATTTATTAAGTTAATTAATTTATAGATATAATTTTAGAAAATTTGTTAGAAATTTTCTTATGTTATTATGTTTTTGTTGGTCAAAGTATGTTAAAAGCCATGCATCCTAGTATTGTCTCTAGATAGTTTCAGTATAATCAAAAAATGTAAGTCCTTTATAAGATCTATATCGAATTGTAAGCTGAAACTAGTCTGAAGACCAGACTGGTAAAAAGTCTGGAATGCGCAAAAGACTCAACAGACAAAGGTTCGAGCCGAACTTGCAAGTCTAGAAGAATATGAGTCTAGCTGAAAAGTTTGGATATTGCCAAGTATGGTCCATATCAGTACACCAAGCTTACCAGCATAGGGACCAAGTGTATACTGAAGGATGATGTCATCAGCATGGACTTGAAAAGTATGACGGGCATCAGCATGGATTTCCAAATCCAGGTCCTAGAGCAAAGAGACAAGAAGACTTATTTGAGGAACGTACTGACAAGTACAGACTTTAAGGATTGGAGATTCCTTAAAATCTGCAAGCACGAAATTTTTAAGTTTCGATACCTAGGACAGTCAGTCCAAAATTCCTTAAACTTACAATATTGTCGTTCTGACACAAATGCGAAGAGTCACTGTCATTGTCAGAAAAGCGGAGCAGGTGCGGAACATCTGGAAAAAAACACCACCTACATGCCTAGTGCAGCAGTCAAAAGAGACATCGGATTGGACATCATCCAAATCGGCTCTAACAGACATTTATTTCAAACCTTCAACAACACGACTATAAATACCGGAGAATTCAACAGAAGAATGTTACTGAAACTAAATGCGCGACGAGTACTAAAGCAAACATTTGTCAAGCTTACTCAACCATTCGAGGCTTTTTAAACTTTCTGTGTGTCACTTTTGTTAACACGAGACTCGGAACATTTGTTCTTGAGTTATTCTTTTAGTAGTCTTTCTCTCAAAGAAAGACTACAACAATCAAGTACATCTTGTACTCTGACTCTCACGGGCATTATTGCCGCAAGCTGATAGTTTTGGGGAAACTATAAACACCCCATTCCAATGACGAGGAGGCTGAGTAGTGCACTCACACTCTGAGGAGCTGAGAAGCGTAGAACGAGCAAGGACCATGTGAGTGTGCTTGTGAATTGAAGGACGAGGCATTCTTCAGCAAGCAATAGATCGTAGGAGCACCTGTAAAGTTCTAAGCTTAGTGGATTACCAGACTTGGGTCTGAAAAGTGGACGTAGGACATATTGGTATGAACCACTAGAAATCTTTTGTCATTTACTGCTTTCTTTCATACTGTCAGCTTACTCTTATTTAAAACCCAACACTCAAGGGTTGTAGTATATATTGAATAATAACATAAAGCATACTTGACTTTAAGCACCTAAACTATAGATTTGACAAATTAAGCTAACACGTCACCCTCAGCTTGGATAAATGAAATCTTATCGAACAAATTTTAATTTCCGTTGTGCATATTATTTTACTCGGATAAAACCGAAACCAACATATAATTTCTGTGTTTTTTTTTTTGCCTTTTTTTTCTAAAGATCATATTACAATTAATTTTTATTTTGTTTATAGACTAAGTAGAACACCATTATAGACCATTATAGAGGAGAGAATTCATTATCTGCTATAAATTTGGGAGTAATGAACTTAGTGAAAGATAAAAATAAAAAAATGAGAACATTCAATCTTCCGCGTGCATGGCTTCTCCTCTTCACACTTATTTTGCACACTGCGCTCGCCACCAAATCCAATGTTAGTAACCTCAAATTATACATTTTTTTTTTTTTGACTCTGATCTTTTTAATTCTCCATGATACTGTCTGAAATTAAAACAGGTGTACATAGTGTACATGGGAGCCAGGAAGCATAATGATGTTGATCAAATCACCAAATCACACCACCACATGCTCTCCTCTGCTCTTGGGAGGTACCTTATCCATTGTTTTTTTTTTTTTTTTTTTAAATGATGTGATGAGTTTTCATGAAATCTTTAGTCATTAATTTGATTGATTCATATTTGCAGTGAAGCAGAAGCAAAGGATTCTATGATATACAGTTACAGACATGGTTTCTCCGGTTTCGCCGCCAAGATGACCGAGTCTCAAGCCAAATATTTTCAAGGTATGTATGTACCTATAAAATGCTCACATTTCTCGACTGTCTCTCTCTCGCTCATCTAACTCTCTCTCTCTCTCTGGTAGAGCTGCCGGATGTGGTTAAGGTGTTTCCAAACTACTTGTACGAGCCTCAGACGACGAGGAGCTGGGATTACCTCGGTCTCTCTGCTTCTTCCGACACGAATATTCTGCACGATGCCAATCAGGGCGACGGCGCCATAATTGGCATCCTCGACTCCGGCGTTTGGCCGGAGTCCCCATCATTCAACGACGAAGGCCTCGGCCCCATCCCATCCAAATGGAAGGGCTCCTGTCAGTCGGGAGAGGACTTCGATCCATTGAGGCACTGCAACAAAAAACTAATCGGCGCCCGTTACTTCCGCGGGGGCCTCCCCAATTACAACCCAACCGAAAACAACGACTACGACTCCCCGAGAGACAAGAGCGGCCACGGCACTCACACCGCCAGCACGGCTGCCGGCTCATTCGTTAACGTGGGCGGGCTCGCTCCAGGCACTGCTCGAGGGGGCGCCCCCAAAGCCAGGGTCGCAATATATAAGGTGGGCTGGAATGTAGGGGGTACCTCGGTTATCACAGCCGCCGACACTCTCGCAGCCTTCGACGAGGCCATACACGACGGAGTGGACGTTCTCTCTCTGTCGATTGGGAAAAATAATTTACCTCTATATCCTGAAATCGATGGACGGGACATCATTTACCACGGCGCATTCCATGCTGCTCAACAAGGAATTGTACCCGTTTGTTCCGCCGGGAACTCCGGGCCATTGTCTCAGACGGTTTCAAATGTGGCGCCGTGGGTCATCACCGTGGCGGCTAGCACCATGGACCGGTCGTTCCCTAACCCCATCATACTTGGAAACAATCAAGTCTTCACTGTGAGCTAACTAACTTATCTTAAATCTTAATCATAATGGGGGTTGGGAAATTAATTAATTTATATATGTTGCACTTGCTTGTGTGCAGGGTCAGGGCATGTATATCGGAGGAGACACTGGTCCCGTTGATTTTGTTTCCTTAGAGGACCGGTAACCCCCTGTTCACTATCTTTTGAATCACCGACCAACTAAAGTGAAGAATAAGAATAATGCAAAATTCATGTGTGTTGTAGCTTTTGTGAAGGTATCACGGCAAGTGATCATACTTGGGTAGCCGGAAAAATAGTGCTGTGTTTCACTAATAATGTATACGTGAGTGGTATATTAAGTGCTGCCCAGGCTGTTGCTGCTGCTGGTGGTTTAGGCATCATTGGAGCAATAAACACCATTCCATCGTCCAAAGATTTAAGCTCCCATTTTCCTACTTATTTATACTTGGGTAGCCGGAAAAAAAAAGCTTATTTATGATTTTTTACTTGTGATTAATAAACGTCATACATATTACACACTAAACATTGCGCATGCATGAGTTTGATCGTCAAGATTAGAGTTTTTTAGTGAAAATTAAGTTTGAGTTCATTAAATATATCAAAAATTAATAGCCGGTCTGGAAGGCTTCTGCAAGATTTGCGTCCGAATGTCGCAAAGTAGTCTGAGAATATCTATCGGGACAAAAGGTCGCATAATGTCCATCCTGGCGGCAAATTTGACAATGTGGAGGACGGCAGTTGTTTGAGCCACGGCCACGACCACGTTTTCCGTTGTTGCGCGCGGCGCCATTGCCCGACGAGCCACGACCAGTGCTCACGTCTTGAGGGCGGTTGTTTGAGGGACCGGAGTTCTTGTTCGAATAGAAGGCGACGGCAGAGGCGGGGGAGGCTTCCATGGACTCCTGAAACAAAGAAAAGCTCTCGGCTTTGGAGACGAGGTCACGGAAAGTCGGTAGTGCAGTCAGCGACATCTGTGCAACGGAAAAGGATGCGAACGCGGGACCTAAACCGCGGAGGAACCAGTGCGCCTTGTCCGTGCCGTCGATCGGCCAGCCGATGGCAGCGAGTTGATCGCAGAGAGATTTAAACTCGCGTGCATATTCAGAGACAGTCCACGAACCCCGCTTAATTAGTTGAAGATCATCCTTGAGTCGAAGTTCTCGGGTCTTCGATTTGTTGCTGAAGGCGGCGTCCAAGGCGAGCCAAACGGCACGCGATGTGGAGCAGCCAAGGACCTCCGCCATCGCTTCTTCAGAAAGGGTGGAGAGAAGAAGGCTTAGAAGCCGTTGATCCTGAAGGTGCCAAGCGGAATAGGCCGGATTGGGTTGTCCTGGCGAAGCAAGATGCGTCGACGGCGGCGTGGATGAACCGTCGACATACTTCATTAGGTCTTGGCATGTGAGAAGAGGCACGATCTGCGAACGCCATAGAAGAAAATTCGTAGAGGATAATTTGATAGTGATCATGTGAATGAGGGTAGAGAGGGGAAGAGTGTCGGCGTCCGGGGCCATGGCAGAGGAAGGAACAGCGGCGATCACGTGTGGATGGATCGATTAGGCTGATACCATGATAGGAAAATAATATTGGCCTTGAAAATTAAGTTTATTGATGGTGGTATATATAAGAGTTTACAAAAGATATGGGAAACCCTAAAAAGATATGAAAGATAACAATGATACATGCATAAATCTTTTAGATATATCGAACTATATCTCTAATTTATCAGTGCAGATGATTGATGAACTTCGATATCTAGCTACAAAATTCCTCAATCTGATGATATTGGATCTCGATGGCTTGTTACTTTTGAAAAATAACACAACTTGGGCCGCACATGAACCAAACTTTTGTGTGTTCGATAAAAGTCGGTTCGAGTTTGTTTAATAAAGCTAACAAATATTGAACTTGTGAGTAAGTTTGTTAGTTAAAATTAACAAGAAATATAAAATAATCAATTTTATAAAAATAATTTTCATGATTTAAGAGTAATAAGAATAATAAATCTTTCTTTGTCATTAGAAAATTTTTTAATATTATAAATATATTCGAAATTTAGAAAGTTCGTTTAGGTAAAAAAAGCTCGAAACTAGACTTGATACTAAACAAGTCAAGCTTGAGCACGACACTACTCGGCTCGGTTCAGTTGCATCCCTAAACACAATATTAATTAAAAGATTTAAATTCTAAAATTAATTAAATAAAACATTTAAAATAAATATTCATTTAACAAGATAAGTATAATAAACTTTTAAATAAATTTAGTTATTCAATGAATAACGTTTGGGGATTCTGATACAAACTAGTGAGTTGCAGATGCATAACCAGTAGATATATATAACTTTTAATTGTTGGAATAATAATTGAAAGATACAATAAAACCTCTATAAATCATTATACTTGGGATCAGGGAATTCTATTAATTTAGAGGGATATTATTATATCGATAAACTAATAATTTATTAATTTAAAGAAATTTTCGGAAAATATAATTTTGATAAAAATAAAAATTGCAAGTTAAACTAATTGAATTTAATATTTATTCATGAATTTACAAGTATCTATTAAGTTCATCGTAATTAATAAAAAAATAAGTTAGAAACTATGTATTGATTCATGTAACTAACAAAATATGTATATTCATGTATCTACTAAATATATTCATGTATCTATGTATTAAGGTCAATCTTAATTAATCAAATGAGTGGAAAACTATGAATTGATTTAATGTAACTAATTAAATACATCCATGCATGATAAGAGAATAAAATTACTATATAAATCTCAATATGGACAAAAAAATATGATCATAACACCAAACTCTTACCAAAAAAAAAAAGACGGATTATAGTCAATTCATATTTTAGCAAGCTATCAAAGTAGTAATTGTAATTTTTTATGAATTATTAATTTATAAGTTTCGTTGGGACCTCTATATCTATAAAGGGGATTTCCAAAAAATTATTAATTTATTATCTTATCGAATTTGCTGATTTTTTACACTAGCCCAAGTTAGGACCGGAAAAATTTATTATATAATGGAATTTATTAATTTAAAAAGTATTAATTTATGGAAATTTTACGGTAAACAATTAAACATATAAACACATTGACATCATAATTTAGACGAGATATTTAACCTCCTATATAAACTTTGAGTTTAATTGGAAAATAACTAAATTCTTCATGATATATTCTCATGCAACGAGTTTTTTTATTTATTAAAAAAGTATAATTTAATTAATACTAGCGTGTTCTTTTTTAAGATAAAAAACTAAATGTATTTTGATGCTACCTGTATCCCCACAATTTCACATTATTTAAACTATAGTGGGGATTACAATCATACTGTCGTCAGTTTATTAGTGACAATTTTCGAATCTCGAGTTTTTTAATTTTTAATTACTCAATGTGTATAACATGTGATGTATATGTATGTATATATTAATCTCAAGATGTGAATACCACTGGATTCCACCAAGCGTTAGGCCTACACATCGGTTGCATATGCTTTTGCTGGTTCATAATATTATATAGTGAGAGAGTGTGAATGAATGATTACATTTCGTGTATAAATTTGAGAGTAACGAAATTTGTGAATGATAAAAAAAATAAAAAATGAGAGCCTTCGTTCTTCTGCTGGCATGGCTTCTGCTTTTCCACAGTAGTGCTGCACTCGCCGCCAAATCCAATGTTAGTAACCTCAAATTATGCTGCTTCTTTCTTTCTGACTGATTCTTATCACGGCAACGTTAATTCTCCGATGATGTTGTCTGAAATTGAGCAGGTGTACGTAGTGTATATGGGAGCCAGGAAGCATAATGATATTGATAGTGTACTCATCTCTCTTTCTCTCTCTATTCTCTCTCTCTCTCTCTCTCTCTCTCTCTCTCTCTCTTTCTTTCTCTGCAGACGACGAGGAGCTGCTTCTCCCGCCGCCAATCTTCTGCACGACGCCAATCACGGCGACGGCGCCATAATCGGCCTCATCGACACCGGCGTGTGGCCGGAGTCCCTATCCTTCAACGACGAAGGCCTCAGCCCCATCCCATCTAAATGGAAGGGCTTCTGCCAGTCGGGAGAGGACTTCAAACCATCAAAGCACTGCAACAAAAAACTCATCGGCGCTCGTTACTTCCTCGACGGCCTGGTCGCCGAGTTCGGCCACAACTACAACTACTCATACAACGCAACCGAAAATGACGACTACGCCTCCCCGAGAGACAAGGACGGCCACGGCACTCACACCGCCAGCACGGCCGCCGGTTCATTCGTGAGAAACGTTAGTGTCGGCGGGCTCGCTCGCGGCACTGCTCGAGGTGGCGCGCCCAGAGCTAGGGTCGCAATGTATAAGGCGATCTGTGTTATAGGTGAAGCTGTTAACGCTGTTTATGCTGCTGGTGGTTTAGGCATCATTGCAACCATAAATACAGTTGGATCATCGATAGGATTAAGGCTTAAATTTCCTCTTATCCTCGTGTCATATCAAGTCGGAACTCAGCTCAGTTCCTCAACTACATTCGTTTTACTAGGTAAACATTAATAAAACAAAAAACAATATTTATTTTTACTCAAATTTTACTCATAATGTTGCCTCTGTGAAAAGGGATCCCAAGGTGCGGCTGAAACCTGTGCTGACATACCAAGGCATAAAAGCCACCACCTACATTGCATCTTTCTCTTCTCGAGGCCCTAATTCCATCTCCCCAGCAGTCCTCAAGGTAGCATGCAAATTGCAGCACCATGTCATAATCTTCGAGTTTTTTAATGTGGTGTTTTCTTTGCGATGCAGCCAGATAAAGCCGCGCCGGGTGTGGACATAGTAGCAGCAGTTCCTGAAGGTTACGACTTCAACAGCGGGACATCCATGGCCTGCCCTCACATCGCCGGAGTTACAGCTCTGCTCAAGTCTCTGCACCCAAAATGGTCTCCCGCCGCTATCAAATCTGCTATCGTCACCACAGCGTGGACGACTGACCCTCACACCGGCGAGCCAATCTACGCAAGGGGCGAGATACCAAGAATCGCCGATCATTTCGACTATGGCGGTGGACTGGTAAATGCTAACGCAGCAAGAAATCCTGGGCTAGTTTACGACATGGTGTTGGAAACGGAGAAACGGAGATATTTAAATAAATATTCCGGAAATAAATATTTAATTTTGTGAAAATTAAATATTACAGAATCGATCTACGTTGTGAGTAGATAGTCGTGGTATATTTATTTTCTCAAATCCGTGTTTCGGTGAGTGAGAAATTGATCCGCGAAGTTGACATGTGGCGTCATTATTATATGATTAATTAAGACAAGACATGTAATAATTAAGACATCCCACATTGGGAATTTAACCTTGTCTTAACAGGTTTAAATACAGTTACACTGATATGGTGTAATAACTGAGTGTGCTAGGGACGTTGTACAACGTGCCCGCCGTGTGCCCACGCGCGCCGCCGCCGCCGCCCGCCTCGCCTCGCCTCGGCCTTCGGCCTTTGCGAGGCCGCAGGCCGAGCCCGAGCCCCGAGCCCCGGTTCCCGGTTCTTAGTTCTTAGTCTTTGGGTGGTCTTTGGGCCTTGGCCCGTTACGACCTTATCTTTTTGGTCAACAGAAACGAGCCTGATGGGCTCATCGGAACGGGTCAAGTGACTGGGTCAGGTCCAGTCAACATAGATGCACACGTGGCCTGCGACGTGGCTGTCGAGTCAGCACACGTGCGCATTGACGTGTCTGCGGGGGTTACAAAACGTGCTGCAATTCAAACAGCACGTTCCCGAGACGTACGCGTCGTAACTGCCGCCGTGTCGTGATTGCTGAGGCGTAACCGCCGTCGCATCTTGAATGTCCGACACGCTCCCTCAGGTGTGGACTGCCTATAAATAGGCATCCCCAGGCAGCAACAAACACACTTCCGAAAATAGCATCTTGTTGCATTTCACCTGAGCACTTTCTTGTTGCATTTCACCTGAGTTCTGCCAACTCTGCTCCTGCTCCTGTCCAGTTCGCCGGAGCTCTGTCGATTGCGGTGCTGCCTCGACCGAGACGAAGCCGTTTTACCTTTGGGGACAATCCGCTAAACTCGAGCACTACGGTGGCGTAATTGTCTTGCGGGAAGAGATTCTCTCGACTCGGCTGCTAAGTTCTTTCTGTCATTTTTGTATTATTTTCATTACCGCAAGACTGTTCCTTGTTCCATTTCTACACTTGTATTCAGTTCTCACAATATCAACAATCGCAAGACAATTATCTTTCTGAATCAAGATGTCTGCAACCGGGAATGATGGTGGTGGCAACAACAACAACAACAACACAAGTGGTGTCCCCGACTACGATCCGACTGCTCCTAGGCTTCCTCCTAATGCCCAAGCGGAGAAGCCCTCCAAGTTCACCGGCGTCGATTTCAAGACTTAGAGGCAGAAGATGTTGTTCTACCTCACTACCTTGGGGCTCGCCAACTATCTTAAGGAGGACAAGCCCGAGTGCGCCGATGACGAGCCGGACCGCCAGAAGCGTGTCGCCTTCGACAACTGGTGCCACGGAGATTTCCTTTGTCAAAATTTCATTTTAAATGCTTTAGTTGATACGTTGTATGCGGTGTACGCAAATGTAGAAACATCTAAAGAGTTGTGGGTAATGTTAGAGAAGAAGTACCAAACAGAGGACGCGGGTACTAAAAAGTACGCCGTGGCCAAGTATTTGTCGTACCAGATGGTCGACAATAGGTCGGTTGTAGAACAAGTGCAAGAGTTTCAGTTGATCTTGCACAATGTTCAAGCCGAAGAGATGTTGCTTCCCGATGCTTTTAATGTGGCTGCGGTCATAGAAAAGCTACCCCCTTCTTGGAAGGACTTCAAGAGTTACCTTAAGCATAAGCAAAAGGCGATGACTCTTGAAGATTTGATTGTCAAACTTCGGATTGAAGAAGACAATCGAAGGCCCGATCCAAGACTAAGGTCTGTGGAGGCTAAGGCTAATTTGATGGAGCGTGGTGGTCCATCGAAGAAGCGCAAGAGGCCTACCCAATTAAGGCCTACCCAATCGAACAAGGGCGTTGTTATCAAAGAGCCTAAGTTCAAGGGTGACTGTTACAATTGTGGCTAGCCGGGCCACATGGCTAATCAGTGCAAGAAGCCCAAAGCGAATGGCAGGGGCAAAGGAAAGATGCACAACTTCAACGTCGAACCTGATAATGATTGGGAAGACGATCTGTGCGCGGTTGTGTCTGAAGTCAACCATGTAGACAACCCGAGGGAGTGGTTCGTGGATACGGGTGCAACTTGTCACGTAGCATCCGAGAGAAATGTCTTCGCTTCCTACAAAGCTGTTGAAGGAAGGAAACTGCACATGGGCAACCAAGCCTCGTCTGATGTGGCTGGAGTTGGGAATGTGGTCCTAAGGCTCACAAGCGGAAAGGACCTCACCTTGAAGGATGTGCTGCATGTCCCGGACATCCGGAAGAATCTAGTGTCAGGCTCACTTCTTGTAAACAATGGTTTTAAACTTGTTTTTGAGTCTGAAAAGTTTATTTTGTCCAAGTTTGGAAAGTTCCTTGGCCGGGGTTAACTTGCTAATGGACTCTTCAAAATGAATGTAATGGCACGGCGCCAAGCCGAAAAGGTTATCAATAAAAGTGAATCTTCTTCCGCTTACTTGATTGAGTGCTCTGATTTGTGGCATATTAGATTAGGACATGTAAATCTAAATGCTATAAAAAGATTGATGAATCTAAACTTGTTGAGAGTGACTGATTTTAAACAAACAAAATGTGAAGTTTGTGTTGAAGCGAAAATGGCGAAGTTACCATTTCAATCAGTCGAAAGGAGCACTAAGCCTCTAGAATTAATTCACACCGATTTGTGTGATTTAAAATTTGTGCAAACTAGAGGTGGAAAGAAGTTCTTTGAGTATACTCTGTAATAGCTTAGTTATGCTTTGAGTATAAGTGGGAGATTGATGGGTTTTGTATACTGAAAGCATTTATTACAATGTGTATACAATGGTTTATTTCTCCTATCTGTTAACAATCGTACATGTATGAACAATGGTATCCTCTTGTCTCACCAATAGGGACGATCATACGGCGTGTAGTAGATCGCAGAAGACAGTATGATCACTTGACCTAGTGAGACATAAACCATGATCACAGCCAAGACAGCGTATGAGGATACGTCTGTCCGGATGGCTGCGGCATTGTCGGAATAAGTAGTCTGTCTTGGTTACTTGACATGCTGGTACGCAGAGGTGGCGTATTGATGGACCGCAGTGAGATATATTCGTCTGTCTGACATCAGCGAATAAAAGATCTCGTTATATTGATTGAGTCCAAACCCTAACGAAGGTTCAGGGGTTTGCACGGGTTGACTGTTGCTTTGACTTGCCATGGTGGAGAGCCAACACAGCGCGCTTGTATATCCGCATCTTGGGTAACAGCGATTCGTGTAGTACCGCCTGAGACTGAACTTAGGTAACCATATCCGAGTAATAGGATGGGGACATTCCCTGAGGAGCTCAATAACATTCATCGTGCCAAAGTCCTGCAGGCTGATTAAGTTCAGGCACGAGTGATAAGGTTTGAGTGGTACTACTCATGAATTATAAGATATTAATTAATTGTAGGTAGAGCTTTGTCAGAGGCTCCGATTAATAAATGAATGTTCGGTAACCTTAAATATGGGGATTCTCAATAAATGCAGCCCGTTCTCACGACGTGGTAATAAATGGGTAGGTCAGTATTAATTCTGTGGTGAAAAAGAATTAATATTAATTAATTAATTGTGTCCTGGGTTGTGGACATGGGAATTAATTAATTGGAGGCCCACTTTATTATTTGCATTAGGTCCCAGGTCTGGCCCAAATAAGTGTGCTGAATTGAGCCCAGTAGCCCATTAGGGATAAAACCCTGGGTCTATAAATAGACCACTCTCTCTGGAAACCCTAGAAACCTTTGAACATATTCAAATCAGTGAAACCCTAGAGGCAGAGAGAGAGGGGGCGCCGACTGGAAAGAAAAGGAGGAGAATTCTCGAATTCTGGTCCTGCTCAAGCCACAGATCTACGGAGTCCTCACCAGTAGTAGATCTGAACAGCGCCGGGATACAGATCTGAAGATCTAATTTGGAGAACAGATTTTCTTCTCTTTCCCTCTTTGTCTTCGATTTTAATTGTCTTGAAATTAGGGTTCTAATTTCTGTTTCCGCAGACAATTGATATTGCGTGGTTGAATTGGATTCGGAATTCAAACGCAAAAGATCGGATCAGACTCGACGGAGTAACGGTAAAACCCTAATCCACAATCCTTGTATTAAATTCATAGGAGCATGCTAGGGTTTTGTGAATTTGTATTATGAGCAATATCCATAGATCCGATCCGGTTCAGTTTGGTTTTGGTGATTCGGTTCACGGGAAAACCCTACAATTGGTATCAGAGCCAGGTTTCTGATTTATGGCTCTGTTGTTCATAATTAAATTCAATATGCATGTATGAATTTATTGTTTATTGTGGATGTTGGTTTTTGTTCCTCGTGGCAACCCGTTGATTCAGCCCGCGGTGGTTTATCCGTGTAGGGCTGAATTGTTTTTGTAAAATCATGAGAAAATCCATGATTAGTGTAGATTTGAAAATTGTAATAGAATAGAATTTTCTGTAATTTTCAAATTATGTAAACGAACGGGTCGAGGACTGATAAGCTCGTATTTTGCCTCACTTATCACGTTGTTTTCTTATTGTTTTATTGCATTTACTTGAGTGTTTAGTTAATAATCGAGCATGAAGTGTTTATAGGGGATATTATGCTTGTCATGGTAATATTTTGCAGGTTTTAGGCCAAATTCAAAGGAAACCCGTACCGAAAGCAGCAGATGTTCAAAGGAACAGTCACGACTTCTTCCACAGATGGAATCTGAGCTATTTGAGCACATGGATGGAAAGATCTTTGAGTTAGCTTTCCAACGCAACTGGAATCGGGTCAATCGGAGTTCGGGAGCAAAAGTTATGGCCAAAACCGTGAGACTGCGCAGACCAGAGAACTTGTGTCGAGCGACAGGATTTCTGTCGACCGACAGGATTCCTGTCGATCGAAATTATTTGTGTAGGTCGACAGGCGCGCCGGAAAGGCAGTTTTTGGCCCAAATTGGAGATTTTTCCTTCCCAAATCATTACCTTTTGAAGATATACTTTCTCCCCCTATAAATATGACTTATTAGGCTCGAAAATTGATTCCTCTTTACCTTTAGTTTCAGTTTTCAACTTTATTTTTCAGCATTATACACTTTAATTCCTAGTACTCTTTATTTTATTGTTGCAATTGGATTCAAGTACTTCAAGATTCCTATTGTCTAAATGATTCAAGTAAGTTTCTTTACATCTTTTGCAATGTTTATTTCAATTATGTTAGGCTAGAACCCTTAACAGGTTCTAGGGTTTCTCCATCCTTTTTGGCATGTGTTAATTCGATTAATTCCAAACCCTAATTAATTGGTTCAAATTCTATGGTTTTGATTTTAAAATCTATTTTCAATTGAAGGATCGAGAGATGAAAATTGGATTAGGTTTATAGTTATTAATTTGAGACCGAGAGGAGATAATTAATAATAGGAAAATAGAATTTTGATACAACTGTTTTCTGTCTCAAAAAGAAGAATTAGTTGTAGGGTTATCAAATCTGTATATTTATTGAGATTGACTAGTTTGTGTTCTTGAGACCGAGAGGTAAAATTCACTTTCTAGTAATCTAGGTTTTAATTGCCCAACAAAGGAATTAATTCCAATTTAACAGATTTCCCACCTTAATGATTATTTTGGGTTTGGATTGATTGGTTATGCATGTTGAATTGGATTGGTTGATTTCCCTAGAATCTGTGCTTTTTATTATTGAATTTTATTCCAAAAGTTATTTCTGTTTTTCAAAACAAAACCCTCTACTGAAAATTGGTTCACTCAAACAAAGAATTGATAAACTGTGTCTAGTACATGAGATGATTTCGTCGCACTATCCCTGTGGGTTCGACTAGCCTTCGGGTTATTATAAATTTATTTGTTGCTGTATTTTACAGCTTTATCAAGGACGAAGAACGAAGACGGAGCCGACGCAGGGCCGACGGAGGGCGATGGCGAGCCACGGCAGCGCGGGCGACCGGCGGCGGCAGGCTGTGCGGCGCGCGGGTGCGGCCGGCAGCAGCCCTGCGTGGGGTGCGCACGCTCGCGTGCGGCGCTGGGCGCACGGCTGGGCCGCGCGCGGCGCTGGGCGCAGGTGGCGGCCGGCGGTGAGGCTGGCCGGGCGGCGACGGCGGTCGGCGGCGGCTTCGGTCGTCATCGGCTGCTGCTGTCCCGTCGCGGTGGCTCGTGTTTTGATGGTTTGTACAATCCTGTGTAAACCCTAGGGTTTGCATTAGGGTTAGGGCAAAACATCAGATCACAAAGGCCTAAAAATCCAAAAGATTTGGTGGTTGAAGATTTGGAGGCCCTTGAAGATTTGGAAAGATTTGAAAAGATTTGGATATATCCAAATTAATTCAAAATTCAAATTGTAGTAGATAGATTTTATTTTCTATTTATTTTGGGGCCACGAGGAATTTTTGTTTGTCTTAATTGTCCTCGTATGATATGTGATTTATTTATGTGCGCAATTAAGCATGTGTAGATAATAGGATAAGCATGTTTTACTGCTTTTATTATTTACAGCTTTCCAAGCATGCTTATGTGATTAATTTCTTTTGTTGGATTATATTTTGGGAATTTTTGGGCTTGTATTATTACATGCAAAAATTTGGGAAATATAATGACAAAAAGAAATTATGTGTGCGCATAAAGAAACCTTTTAAAAGAAAAATACTAAGCGGATTTTTTAATTAAAATCAACAGACCTCCACAAAGCGGTCCTAGGCTGTAAGTGTATCTCTCGCTCTAGTAAATGTCTACGAGTGTAGCTTGCTAGTTCCCGGAGGTGCATGGGTACAGTTGTTGGGATTTCTAGACAAACAATTTAAATCATGTGAATAGTGGGAGGGCTTTGCGTAAACGTCTACGAGTGTAGCTTGCGTAGACCTCTTTCACAAGTATTCTAGGATTGATTTAAATTAAAGATAACAAAAGCTTTGAGGGTTGTGCGGTATGGTTACGTGCCATGCTAAACTGTCTCTTTTGGCCGGAGTTAAATTTGTGGTTAATCGCTTAAAAGCATCTTAGAATATAATGCAAGAATTGCATCCCTGTTCTTGTAAGGATGGCTTGGTCTAAGGTTTTCACTAATTATTAATTTCTAGTGTCAAAAGCTTCCTGACATGGTAGTGAAATTAAATGGATTGGGGCTTAAAACCCGCAGTTCTGGTTGAGGGTGACATCGTAAACGTCTACGAGTGTAGCTTGCGGTGGGAACTCTTGGGCAATTAGTGGAAAACATTTGTATTTGATTTATTAAAAGGTTTTCAATGCATTTGTTTTCGAAGTTCAACATGTATGTTCTTATTTAAGATTATTAATTGTTTCAGATATGTCTATATCTACTATCGATCATATACTTGCTCTCAATCCTCTTACTGGTCCGAACTTCCATGAGTGGAGATATTGCATTGAATATATTCTCCTGACTAAGCAACACATGTTTGTTCTTACTATGATGCCACTTGAACCACGTTACCATAAAGTGTCTAGAAAAGAGAAGGAGTTCTATGATAGTTGGGTGGCTTCTGAGGATTTTACTTACAAGTTAATCTCAGATAACCTTTCTAGAGAACTCAGGCTCAAGTACATGAGCTATTTTAGCTCTATGGAAATCTGGATGGACTTGGTACGAACGTATGGTGAAGTGGAACGAACTGTCAACTGTGATCTCATTAGAGACCTTGTCTGTAAGAGAATGGTTGATGGAAGTTCGGTGACACTGCATGTGATAATCATGGATAACACCATGAAACGATTCACACGTAGAGGTGGAAATATCAGTGATCGGGCCAAGATCGATATTATCCTGAACTCATTACCACTTTCTTTCTATGACTTTAAGATGGATGTAGCTAAGAGAAGTGAGTACTCTTTCAAGGAGTTGCTTACTGATCTCATAGCGGGACAGTCCTTCGTACCTTCATGGGAGTCTGAGTTATCAGATCTTGAGCACAGCCTGGGCACATTGAAAGATGTGGTTCATACTGTGTGCATGAATCTGATTGATCGCAGATCACGTGAGAAGAAGTCAAATGAAATGAAGAGGGTTGGTGTCACTTCAAGTGAGAAGGCATGCGGAAGTAAAGGTCAAGGTACGTCATTTGCATTTGTAACGGAAACATGTTTAGCATCGGTTTCTACTAATTCGTGGGTAGTGGATACTGGAGCTACTGATCATGTTTGTTACATTTTGCAGGGGTTCACACCGAGGAGGGTGCTGAAGAATGACGAGGTTACCATCTCAATGGGGAACGCAGCACAAGTGAGTGCAGCTGCCATTGGAGATTTTACCTTGCACTTTGACGATTCTGTTTTAACATTGAGAGATGTTTTGTACGTGCCGGATTTTCGGCGGAATCTTATTTCAGTCTCCAAACTTTATGTTGATGGATATTCAGTTATTTTTGATAGTGTTGTTTCTATCATTGGTAATAACGGTGTTATCTGTCGTGGAATGCTGAATAATTCTCTCTATGTTGTTAACTGTAATCATAAATCTTCCGCAAGCATTGCATGTAATTCATCCGTAATTGATAATCCGAGGAAGAGAAAACTTACTTCTTCTGATAAGGATCTTACATATCTCTGGCACTTGAGACTTGGTCACATCAGCTTGAAGCGGATTCAAAGACTTGCAGATGACGGTACATTGGACTTAGTCCGGGCTGTACCTTATCAAGTCTGCGAATCCTGCATCGAGGGCAAGATGTCTACTAGGCCTTTCAAGGCTATTCAGTCTCAAGCAGAGGATGTGTTGGAGTTGATCCATTCTGACTTGTGTGGACCGATGTCCACGCAGGCTCGTGGAGGGTACGAGTATTTCGTCACTTTCATTGACGACTACTCAAGGTACGGATACGTTTACCTGCTTTGCTACAAGTCTGAATGCTTTGAGAAATTCAAAGAGTTCAAGGCTGAGGTAGAAAAGAAGGTCGGGAAAACTATCAAGTCACTGCGATCTGACCGCGGAGGCGAATACCTCGGTAACGAGTTCCTGCAATACCTGTCAGAAAATGGGATTACATCCCAGTGGACTGCACCGGGTACTCCCCAGCAAAATGGTGTAGCTGAAAGAAGAAATAGGACTCTTCTACAGATGGTAAGGTCAATGATGAGTTATGCAAACTTACCAATTTCATTTTGGGGCTACGCATTGGAGACAGCAGCTTACGTGCTTAATGTGGTGCCTTCTAAATCAGTTCCTAAGACGCCTTCTGAGCTCTTCCTTGGTCGCAAACCTAGTTTGTGCAAGTTTAGAGTGTGGGGCTGTCCGGCACACGTACTGTCGAAGGAACCTGATAAATTAGAAAGCAGGTCAAAAGTAATGCTATTCATAGGGTATCCCAGGCAAACGAAAGGTGGTTACTTTTACTGTCCTGAGAGTCAAAGAGTCGTTGTTAGCACCAACGCTAGATTCTTGGAGGACGAGTATGTGAGTAATCACAAGTCAAGAAGTGATATCGTTCTTCAAGAAATTGAGAACGAGAATGCAATTCCAAGGGAAGGGGAACGTGTAGATGTGGGTGCTCCTGTGAGAGGTACAGCACCACAGACACGTTCTTCAGTGCAAGGTGCAGGACCACAAGTTACTGCACCTACTACTGACACGGCACTGATGCCTCGTCGCAGTGGGAGAGTTATTTTCCAACCGGAAAGGTACATGTTCGTGGGTGAGTCTTCGGACTTGAGCCCGGAAGACGGACATGAGGACTCTGACCCATTGACTTACGAAGAGGCAGTGCGGGACAAGGATGTTGCCAAATGGCAAGTCGCCATGGATTCTGAAATAGAATCCATAACTGCTATGGATGTAAACCAGAAAACTGATTTGCCGGATGGCTTTAGAGCCATAGGGTGCAAATGGGTATACAAGAAAAAGAAAGGGGGGGATGGAAAGATTACGACTTTCAAGGCCAGGCTGGTGGCAAAGGGTTATAGTCAGAAAGAGGGCATTGACTATGACGAAACCTTTTCACCCGTAGCCATGCTCAAATCCATCCGGATACTCCTCGCCATAGCTGCGCATATGGACCTCGAGATATGGCAGATGGATGTCAAAACCGCTTTTCTAAACGGTTACCTTGAAGAAGGTAGGGACATCTATATGCAGCAACCCGAGGGTTACATAAGCAAGGGCGAAGAACATCTTGTCTGGAAGCTTAGGAAGTCCTTGTATGGACTTAAGCAAGCTTCAAGGTCGTGGAACTTACGTTTCAACGATGTGATTAAATCCTATGGATTTGCACAGTTGGAGAACGAAAGTTGTGTTTACCAACTTTGTGTCAGTGGGAGCGTGGTCTTCCTTGCACTATACGTTGATGACATACTCCTATTTGGAAACAATGAGGGAGTGATGTCCGAAATCAAAGTTTGGTTATCCGAACAGTTCCAAATAAAGGATTTGGGTGAGGCTGGCTACATTCTTGGGATTAAGGTCTCTCGAGATCGTAAAAGAAGAATGTTGAGCTTATCCCAGGCATCCTATGTGGATACTGTGATAGCCCGGTTCGACATGCAACTCGCCAAGAAAGGTTTGCTACCTTTCCGTCATGGCGTTCGTCTTTCTATCGGGCAGTGTCCTCAGACACAGCGGGAAAAAGACGAGATGAGTCTTGTACCATATGCTTCGGCAGTGGGTAGTCTCATGTATGCGATGTTGTGTACCAGGCCTGATATTTGTTATGCCGTTGGCATGGTAGCAAGATATCAGTCTAACCCTGGACAGGCGCACTGGACTGCTGTGAGGCATATCCTCAAGTATTTGAAAAGAACTAGGAATTTCTGCCTAGTTTATCAAAGTGAAGATTTGTGCCCTGTGGGTTATACATACTCGGATTTCCAAGGGGACCAGGATGAGAAGAAATCGACCTCAGGTTATGTGTTTACCCTGGGAGGTGGAGCTGTATCTTGGAGGAGCTCAAAGCAGAAATGCATTGCTGACTCCACCATGGAGGCGGAATATGTCGCCGCCTCTGACGCCTCGAAAGAGGGGGTGTGGCTCCGGAATTACCTTTTAGAGTTGGGCGTGATTCAGAGTTTGCCAAAGAGCATCATAATTTATTTTGATAACTCTGGTGCAGTGGCTAACTCAAAGGAACCGCGGTCTCACAGGGCAAGCAAACACATAGAGAGAAAGTACCATATCATACGAGAAATCGTATCGAGGGGCGATGTGCTGATCGAGAAGATTGACACTGCTGACAATCTTGCAGATCCATTTAAGAGCTTGCCGCAGAAGGTTTACGAAAGACATATTCGTGAACTGGGTCTGAGGTGGATGCCAACCACTGATAGTGGTTAGAGACAGCAGACTAGATAGACAAACTGTATACTCTGTAATAGCTTAGTTATGCTTTGAGTATAAGTGGGAGATTGATGGGTTTTGTATACTGAAAGCACTTATTACAATGTGTATACAATGGTTTATTTCTCCTATCTGTTAACAATCGTACATGTATGAACAATGGTATCCTCTTGTCTCACCGATAGGGACGATCATACGGCGTGTAGTAGATCGCAGAAGACAGTATGATCACTTGACCTAGTGAGACATAAACCATGATCACAGCCAAGACAGCGTATGAGGATACGTCTGTCCGGATGGCTGCGGCATTGTCGGAATAAGTAGTCTGTCTTGGTTACTTGACATGCTGGTACGCAGAGGTGGCGTATTGATGGACCGCAGTGAGATATATTCGTCTGTCTGACATCAGCGAATAAAAGATCTCGTTATATTGATTGAGTCCAAACCCTAACGAAGGTTCAGGGGTTTGCACGGGTTGACTGTTGCTTTGACTTGCCATGGTGGAGAGCCAACACAACGTGCTTGTATATCCGCATCTTGGGTAACAACGATTCGTGTAGTACCGCCTGAGACTGAACTTAGGTAACCATATCCGAGTAATAGGATGGGGACATTCCCTGAGGAGCTCAATAACATTCATCGTGTCAAAGTCCTGCAGGCTGATTAAGTTCAGGCACGAGTGATAAGGTTTGAGTGGTACTACTCAGGAATTATAAGATATTAATTAATTGTAGGTAGAGCTTTGTCAGAGGCTCCGATTAATTAATGAATGTTCGGTAACCTTAAATATGGGGATTCTCAATAAATGCAGCCCGTTCTCACGACGTGGTAATAAATGGGTAGGTCAGTATTAATTCTGTGGTGAAAAAGAATTAATATTAATTAATTAATTGTGTCCTGGGTTGTGGACATGGGAATTAATTAATTGGAGGCCCACTTTATTATTTGCATTAGGTCCCAGGTCTGGCCCAAATAAGTGTGCTGAATTGAGCCCAGTAGCCCATTAGGGATAAAACCCTGGGTCTATAAATAGACCACTCTCTCTGGAAACCCTAGAAACCTTTGAACACATTCAAATTAGTGAAACCCTAGAGGCAGAGAGAGAGGGGGCGCCGACTGGAAAGAAAAGGAGGAGAATTCTCGAATTCTGGTCCTGCTCAAGCCACAGATCTACGGAGTCCTCACCAGTAGTAGATCTGAACAGCGCCGGGATACAGATCTGAAGATCTAATCTGGAGAACAGATTTTCTTCTCTTTCCCTCTTTGTCTTCGATTTTAATTGTCTTGAAATTAGGGTTCTAATTTCTGTTTCCGCAGATAATTGATATTGCGTGGTTGAATTGGATTCGGAATTCAAACGCAAAAGATCGGATCAGACTCGACGGAGTAACGGTAAAACCCTAATCCACAATTCTTGTATTAAATTCATAGGAGCATGCTAGGGTTTTGTGAATTTGTATTATGAGCAATATCCATAGATCCGATCCGGTTCAGTTTGGTTTTGGTGATTCGGTTCACGGGAAAACCCTACACATCCCCCCAAACTTATTCACTCGAAAGAGTGGAAAAGTTTGAAAGTTAGATAAGGAAAAAGAGAAACGATACCTCATTCCTCCTCGTCAGAGGGATCCTCCATCTGGACATCGGAAGATGCCCAAACTGGCAGTCGGCGGCGGGGTTCCTATCGAACAATCTGCTGGGGCTGGGAGCTGGACTGAGGCTGCGAGTTGAGGAGCAGCTGCCGCATCTGAACATCGAGGTTATCCAACCTCGTGTTCACATTCCGCTGGAAGTTCGCCGTCAAGTCGGCCTGCTGCTACATGTACTGGTAGATCGTCGCCAGATCCACCCCGGAAGATGAAGACTCTCCCGCGAAGTGGTGTGGCGACTGTCTACCAGTCTGATCAGGAATGTGCTATCCTCCTTCATCATCCTCGTCCGATTCTGGGTGCGGCGGCGGCTCGCTCTGGTCTGGCCGGGTCAGTGGTCGGTGTCGGAGTCTGGAGGTGCCTGGACCTCCTCGTGCACCGGTCATCAACCTCATGTGTGCGGGGGTGCTCATCAACCAATTATCACGGAGGTGATAATCGGTGACTCGTGTGAGGTACCGGTTCGGCAGTGGAAATCGGTCTCCATTGGACATCCGCAGGGACCATCCTCTCTCCCGCGGTGAAATCATCATCATCCTCACCAAAGTCCCCGTGCCAAGACCTCGGTTGTCATCCTCGAGCTGCTCAAAATGTGACAAGTCAATCTCCAAAAATTCTGCAATCGGGGTGATCAACCCCCCGCTCCAAATGTTGCCTTTCTTTGCCTTGATTTGCTTCCTCCAATGGTCCATGACAAATGCTCCGAGGCTGAACTTCTCCTTCTTCAGCATGCAGTAGAGAGCGTAGAGTTCTCCAATTCTGACCTTGCCACTCTCATTCCTGCCAGAAATCGACACCCCCATACATCTCTGGATGTATCTGAAAACAGGGTTGTCGATAGAAGAAGCCTTCAAATTCCCCGAGTCGAACACTCGCAAGTCATCGCTGGCTTCTGCAGCGATTTGGGACCAGAAACGAGCACTGTCGAAGCTTGGGGGAGGAACACCATCTCCCCCCACGTGGACTCCCCAAATTTTCTCGAGTGCATCCCTTGGGAGCTCGTGGTACTGGTTCATCAGCTAGAACCCAATTGTGGTCGGCTCTGCTTCTGGCTCGACCTCAAAGATCCGGAGGGATGCAAAGAACTCCAAGACCAATGCCGGATAAGTTGGCCAACGGCCTGTCAACCATCCACCCCAGCCAATCCTGTCCACAAGGTTCTCAACATCATCACGAATACCCAACAGTTGCATCGTCTCCGGGCAGGGGTAGAGTGTCTGCCGGATTGCGAATTCTTCCCCCAAGAACTTTTGGTAACGCCTCTGATGAGACCGGTGGGTGAATGTTGGTTGGAAAGCCATTGTCAGTCTGCAAGGATAGTGAAAGAGTTTGTCAAAATTCATCACCATTCTTCACAAAATCCCAATGCAAACATATCCAAATTGAGCAAAAATCCAAAGAAATTGATGTACCCATGCAAAATTGGTTCGACATTCATGCAATTCACTCTCAATTCTAGCCTATAATCATCACGTTTGACAGAATTTGGTCCAGAATTAATAAAGCTAGAAAATCACCCAAACAGGAAAAATTCCCCCCAAACATTCGTATGAAAAAAATTCAATGAAACTCAGGCACAATTCAATCACGAGCAAGTATATCGATGAAAACCATAAACCATATCGAGTAATCACCACGAATAGCAACGAAATCGACAAAATTCAAAAAAATGAAAACAAGGGCTCCAAACTCAAATTTGGTCAAAAATCATGCTTAATTCATTCAAATCATGTGAAATAATCGAAAAGGAGAGTGTTAATATACATATCGTGGTTGATTTTGACGATTTTGGAGAGAAAAGTTCGAAGTTGGGGTTGGGAGAGAAAACCCATGCGTGTTTTTGTGTTTGTGAGGAAGAAAATGAAGTGAGGGGGTTTAAAAACCCGCCTCTGTTTGCGGCTCAGAATCAACCTCATCGATCGACGAGGCGTCTTCGTCGATCGACGAAGCCCATTTTTGTCTCGTCGATCGACGAGAATTGGCTTCGGTCGACGAGGAAGTTTTCCTTCGTCGATCGACGAGAAATGGCCATGGTCGACGAGGAAGTTTTTCTTCGTCGATCGATGCCAATTTCTGACGATCTTCGTGGCCCGACTGGACTTGACACAATTTTGAAAAAAAACAAAACTGAACTGACTCGAAAATAAAAGAAATAAATAAAACAGGAAACTGTTGGGTTACCTCCCAACCAGTGCTTGGTTTATTGTCGCTAGCTCGACAATACCTGACTTTTAAGGGCGATTCAAGTAGTACTTTTCCACTGCTCCAATCTGAAGAGGGGTATAGTACGGTTTCAGGTTTTGCCCACTCTGAAGGTCCGGCTAATTCAACTACACCGTTCATAAACTGGCAGATCACGGTGTATGGTCTGGACCACTTTGATTGAAGTTTTCCGGGCATGAATCGAAGACGGGATTTGAAGAGGAGAACTTTATCACCTGAAGTGAAGACATGCGAGCGGATCTTTTTGTCGTGGAATCTCTTCGCTCGATTCTTGTAGATGACGTTGTTCTCATAGGCCTCGTCCCGAAAATCTTCTAATTCATTCAGTGCCATGGCGCGGTCTTCTGCGGCTGTCTTCTAATCCAAGTTCAATTCTTTCACCGCCCTCCAAGCTTTGTGTTCCATCTCGACCGGAAGGTGACATGATTTTTCGAAGATCAGCTGATATGGAGATGTCCCAATTGGTGTTTTGTAGGCGGTGCGGTATGCCCAAAGTGCATCATCGAGAACTGCCGCCCAATCCTTTCGTTGCTTGACCGTCTTCTCCAATATCTGCTTGATTTCTCTGTTGGATAATTCCGTCAATCCGTTCCCTTGAGAGGGTGATATGGGGTGGTAACGCGGTGCTTCACTCCGTATCTAGCAAGAAGGGAAGAAAGCCATTTGTTACAAAAGTGTGATCCCCCATCGCTTACCAGGGCTCTTGGTGTTCCGAATTTTATCATGAGCTTCTTCAGGAATTTGATAACGACTTTGGAGTCGTTGGTGACTGTCGGAATGGCTTCGACCCACCGCGATACATAATCGACTGCCAACAAGATGTAAGTGAATCCTTGCGATTTCGGGAAGGGTTCCATGAAATCGATCCCCCAGACATCAAATATTTCAACCTCAATCACCGGTGTCTGTGGCATCTCATTCTTTCGCGAGATGTTGCCGGTCCTCTGGCAGCGATCACAGCCTGTTATCCATCCGCGACAGACTTCGTAGATGGAAGGCCAATAGAATCCGCTTGCAAGGATCTTGAAGGCAGTCTGGTTGGCTGAATGGTGTCCACCGGTTGGAGATGAGTGGCATGCCTCGAAGATTTTGTGCCACTCGGACTGAGGCACACAACGGCGAATGACGCTGTCAGCACATCTGCGCCACAGGTACGGATCCTCCCAATAGTAGAATCTGACATCGTGCAGGAACTTCTTCTTTGCATAGGGAGAGGAGTCCGGAGGAAGCACGCCGCCGACCAGAAAATTGGCGAAGTCTGCAAACCACGGGGTTTTGGATTCGTACATCTCCTTCATGTCCTTCAAGGCATAGACCTGCTCGTCGGGGAATGTCTCTCGGATTATCAATTGCTGATCGTCCCCCTTGACTGGCGGTTTGAGCCTCGACAGGTGGTCGGCGATGACATTCTCGCTTCCCTTCCTATCCTTGATCTCCACGTCGAACTCTTGCAACAACAGAATCCACCGAATCAGTCTTGGCTTGGCATCTGGTTTTGCAAACAAGTACTTGATTGCTGCGTGGTCGGTGTAGACAATTGTTTTTGAGCCTATCAGATAAGGCCGGAACTTGTCGAACGCATACACAACCGCGAGCATCTCTTTTTCCGTCGTGGTGTAGTTGCACTGAGCTGGATTCATACTTTTGCTGGCATATTGGATCACATGGAAGAGTCTTCCTTTCATTTGGCCCAGAGCTGCTCCAACAGCATAGTCGCTGGCGTCGCACATCAATGTGAAAGGCTCATCCCAATCTGGTGCAGTCAGGACTGGTGCGGTTACCAGCGCTTCTTTCAACTTCTCAAATGCTTGATGACAGTCTTCATCAAAGACGAAGGACACATCCTTCTCTAGCAAGTTAGACAAGGGCCGTGATACCTTTGAGAAGTCTTTGATGAACCTCCTATAGAATCCTGCATGACCTAGGAAACTTCGGACGGCTTTGATGTTTGTCGGTGGTGGCATCTTCTCAATGGCTATTACTTTGGCTTGATCGACCTCCAATCCTTCGGCTGACACTCGATGTCCCAACACAATTCCTTCTCTCACCATGAAGTGGCACTTCTCCCAATTGAGGCATAGATTTGTCTTGACACATCTCTCAAGTACAGTAGCCAAGTTCTGCAAACAAACATCAAATGAGCTACCAAAAACTGAGAAATCATCCATGAATACCTCCATGATTTTCTCGATGAGGTCGTGGAAGATCGTCGTCATGCATCTCTGGAAGGTGGCCGGTGCATTGCATAATCCAAAGGGCATCCGTCGATAGGCTAATACTCCATATGGACAGGTGAATGCCGTCTTGTGTTGATCTTCCGGCGCCACAGCTATCTGATTGTACCCTGAGTAACCATCAAGAAAGCAGTAAAAAGGATAACCAGATAATCTATCTAGCATTTGATCAATGAATGGAAGAGGATAATGATCCTTGAACGTGGCGGAGTTTAAGGCTCGGTAGTCAATGCAAACTCGCCATCCTGTGATTGGTCTTTGTGCTACTTCCTCTCCATCATCGTTCTTCACAATTTGCATTCCTCCTTTCTTGGCTACTACTTGTGTCGGGCTTACCCACTTGCTGTCGGAAATCGGGTAGATCATGCCATGGTCAAGGAGTTTGAGAACCTCCTTCTTGACAGCTTCTTGCATGATGGGATTCAGACGTCGTTCTGCTTGTCTCTTTGGTTTCGCATCCTCTTCAAGGATGATCTTGTGCATGCACAACGAAGGACTGATTCCTTTGATGTCTCCTAAAGTCCATCCAATGGCGGACTTGTATGTTCGCAAAACTCGCAGCAGCTTGTCAAGTTCCCCCTGTGAAAGATAAGCAGAAACGATAACAGGGTAAGTGCTGTCTGAACCTAGGAATGCGTACCTGAGATGTGCTGGGAGTGTCTTGAGCTCCAGAATGGGTGGATTGGAGCTGGAGATCGGCTGTTTTGGATTTTCGTCGACCGACGAAGGTGTGGTCTTGTCGTCGATCGATGAGACTGCAGACTCGGTCGACGAAGGCTTTCTGAAGCGGCTCGGCAGTGACTCTCTTTTGAGTTCTTTCTCTCGGGTAATTTCCTCGAACACATCTAGTTCCATGACTAGATTCAGAATCTCCTCAGTGGCTTCATCCAGATTTTCAGAAGAGGAGAGGGAATGTTGCAAACAGTTTTCCAGAAAATCCGCCTCACTTTTCAGACAAGTGAAGGGGGAAGACATTACCGGGCTGAAGCAATTGATCATGTGGCATTCTTCTGCATAACTTCCATCGTCGTGCTTCTGCATTGCCTTGTAGATTGAGAACGTGACGGACTCATTGTTCACTCGGAACGTCAGCTTGCCGTCTTGGATGTCGATCAATGCCCCTCCGATTTTAAGAAACGGTCTTCCAAGGATTAGAGGAATATTTCGATCCTCCTCCATGTCAAGTACCACAAAATCGGCTGGGATTATGAAGTCCTTTACTTTCACCAGCACATCTTCAACAATGCCCTTCGGATAGAAGACTGATCGATCAGCCATCTACAGTGAGATCGTCGTGGGCTTGATGCTCCCGATCTTTAGCCGTTTGAAGATTGAAAGCGGCATCAGATTGATTGATGCCCCCGAGTCACAAAGAACCTTTCTGAAGGTCTCATCTCCGATGATACAAGAGATTGTGAAAGAACCCAGATCTTCCCTCTTGACTGGCATCTTCTTTTGGATGATAGCGCTGCACTCTTCGAAAAGATTGACCGTCTCGTGCTCCAGGAACGGTCTTTTCTGAGAGACCATGTCTTTCAAAAACTTGATGTACCCTGGCATCTCTTGAAGAGCTTCTACCAATGGAATGTTGATATGCACCTTCTTCATTGTCTCTAGAAATCGTTCATATCTTTCGTTCATCTTGGTCTTGGCAAACCGCTGCGGATACGGCAGAGGCGGTTTCTTCATTGGTGGTTGAGGAGCAGCCGTCGAGCGATTCTGATCAGACTCGATCGACGCCTCTTTTGAGGCCTCGTCGATCGACGAGGATGCTCCGTCGATCGACGAAGCTTTGTCTTTGGCGGTTTCTGCCTCCTCTTCAGCTTCTTCTTCATCTCGGGCGCCTTTTTCTGATTGTTCAGGCCCTTCATAGGTCTTGCCCCCTCTCAGAGTGATAGCGTTCACTTGATTCCTCTGGTTCTGATTCTTGGGATTGACCTGGGTGTTGCTCGGAAGTTACCCCGGCTTGTGTTTGGTTCCTAGGGCATCGGCGATCTGGCTGACTTGATTTTCAATAATTTGCACGTGCTTTTGCACCTGATCGACCTTTGTGTTTACCCCAGAGATTTCTTACTTCAGCTTGGTCACAGTGTCTGTGGAGCCTTCCATGAACTTGGCCAAAATCTCCTCGAGATTTGGCTTCTTCTTCTCTACTACTTCTCCGTTTTGTACGGCGAATCCTGGCGGTGGTTGTTCTGCAGCTTGTGGATTTGCATAAGAGAATCCAGGATGATTCCTTGCATGGTTTAAGGTATAAGGCTGGTTATGCTGTTGATTGTGTTGCTGAAATCCTCCGCGGCAGTTGTTGTGATAACCGCCCCTTTGAACAAAATTCACATCAACATTGTTCTCCTCGATCGGCCCTTGCACTGCATCAACTGCAGCAACTGTTTTCTCTTGCTTCAGGTTAGCAAACTCTTCCCTGAGCTTTTTCAGCTCGGCTGCCAAATCTGGTTGTTCGGCAACTTTTTCCACAGCTTTCTCCACCACTTTCTCTACGGCTTTCACAGGCCGAGTTCGGCTTGAGGACCACCTTTGAGTGTTGTTGGCCATCTTTTGGAAGAATTCCATGGCCTTTTTCCCACTTTTCGTCATGATTGTGTCTCCAAGTGTGGTGTCCACCAGTTTGGCCGTCTTGTCATTTAGCCCTTCATAGAATGCTTCAGCTTGTTCTCCCGACGGAAAACCATGTCCGGGACAAGCTCTCAGCAGGTCCTTGAATCTGTCCCATGTCTCGCTGAAGCTTTCATCAGGCCTTTGAGCGAACCTGATGTAGGGTTTGAGTCTACGATGGACAACACGAGTTGCCATTATGAATTTCTTGCCAAGGATCGTTCTTAGGATACCAGGAATAAATTTTAATTAAATAAACCATGCGATCCTATGCATGCTCCTACAATATTAATTGTAAAGGATGGATCTAGAGAATACTTGATTTCACCGTTCGATCTACAGGACAGATCGGAGAATAACAACGATGAAATAGATCTGGATCTTGGACGCTGGCGATGAGCGGTTGTTCCTACAGATCTGATCTTCTGATCTGTTCCCTTGCTCCTTGGAAATCTGGTGAGGATTATCTACCAAGTTGGATCTGAGATCTGGAGAATTCGATCAACTTCTCCCTACAGATCAGCCGCCGCCCTCTCTCTCAAATTATACTGAAAACCCTAGTTTTTCCAACATTAATGATCTGATAGAGAGAAGGGCTTTATATAGTGTTAGGGTTTTGAGAAACCCTAACCCTAATGGGCTCTGAGCAGTTAATGGGCCAGACCAGGGATCAGATGCAAATAATAAAGTGGGCCCTCTTTATTAATTAATCCTTCCTTGTTCAACCCAGAACATAATTAATTAATAAAACATTGTTTTAACCTTCACCACGGTAACAATGCTGACTCGCCCCTTTATTACCACGTTATTAGGAACGGGTTGCACCAAACTAACATGATCCACATATTTAAGG
>JAPKLW010000051.1:821453-846632 GCA_026898455.1 Plectranthus barbatus | reverse complement strand
TAGGGGTTGTATGTTAAGTTTGTAATCAATCAAAAACAAAAAAAAAACATTCTCCAAACACAAAGTAGCCCTCCTTTCTTAAACTTCTCCTATTCCCTCCCTACTTCCTAAATACTTCTCCACCATAAACCCTTCTAATTTCCAACAATCCCATCCAAATGGAATGGCTCCTGTCAGCCGGGAGAGGACTTCAATCCATTGAGGCACTGCAACAAAAAACTAATCGGCGCCCGTTACTTCCACGCGGGCCTCCCCGATTACAACCCAACCGAAAACAACGACTACGACTCCCCGAGAGACAAGAGCGGCCACGGCACTCACACCGCCAGCACGGCTGCCTGCTCATTCGTGAACAACGTTAACGTGAGCGGGCTTGCTCCAGGCACTGCTCGAGGGGGCGCGCCTAAAGCCAGGGTCGCAATATATAAGGTGATCTGGAATGTAGGGGGTGTCACGGTTATCACAGCCGCCGACACTCTCGCAGCCTTCGACGCTGCCATACACGACGGAGTGGACGTTCTCTCTCTGTCGTTTGGGAGGAATTTGCCTCTATATCCTGAAATCGATACACGGGACTTCATTTACTACGGCGCATTCCATGCTGCTCAAAAAGGAATTGTACCTGTTTGTTCCGCCGGGAACTCCGGGCCATCGTCTCAGACGGTTAAAAATGTGGCGTCGTGGGTCATCACCGTGGTGGCTAGCACCATGGACCGCTCGTTTCCTAGTCCTATCATACTTGGAAACGGTGAAGAGTTCAGTGTAAGCTAAGCTATATCTTAAATCTTAATCATAATGGGGGTTGGGAAATTAATTAATTTATGTTGCACTTGCTTGTGTGCAGGGTCGGGGCATGTTTATCAGAAGTGACACTAGTCTCGTTGATTTTGTTTCCTTAGAAGAGTACCGGTAACCCCCAGTTCACTATATTTTTTGAAACTTCGATCAACTAAAGTGAAGAATAATAATCATGCAAATTCTAGGTTTTGTGAAGATATCACGGCAAGTGATACTTGGGTAGCCGGAAAAATAGTGCTGTGTTTCACTAATAATGTAGACGTGAACGTGAGGGCTGCCCGGGCTGTTGCCAATGCTGGTGGTTTAGGCATCATTCAAACATTAAACACCATTGCATCGTCCGAAGAAATAAGGTCCGAATTTCCTATTTTGCTCGTGCCTTACGAAGTCGGAACTCAGTTACTCAACTACATTCGTTCTACTAGGTAACATTAAATCATTAACATAACCAACAACTATATATATATATATATACTCAATTGCGCACTAACACTCCTGCCTCTGTGAAAACTGAAAAGCGCTCCCAAGGTGCGGCTGAAACGTGCGCGGACATACCAAGGCAACAAAACCACCGCCTACATTGCATCTTTCTCCTCTCGAGGCCCTAATTCTCTCTCTCCAACAGTCCTCAAGGTAGGGGTACCATGCAAATTACAATACAATTAATGCATGATGGAATACTTTTCAACTCCATATCATAATTTTCGATGCAGCCAGATATAGCCGCACCAGGAGTCTACATAGTAGCAGCAGTTAACGGAGTCGTACCCGGAGGAGTCGAAGGTTACGACTTCAAGAGCGGGACGTCCATGGCATGCCCTCACGTCGCTGGAATCACCGCTCTGCTCAAGATTCTGCACCCAAACTGGTCTCCCGCCGCTATCAAATCCGCTATCGTCACCACAGCGTGGACGAATGACCCTTACACCGGCGAGCCTATCTATGCGAGAGGCGAGATACCGAGGATTGCTGATCATTTTGACTACGGAGGTGGGCTGATAAATGCAAACGCAGCAGGAGAACCTAGCCTAGTTTTCAACATGACAGTTCTAGATTACTTCAACTATCTATGTGCCATGGGTTATAACGAAACAGAGATCAACCAACTCACGAACGTGAATCAATCTTGCCCGACGGGCTTTTCCCTTCTGGATTTGAACCTTCCTTCCATTACAATCCCTGACCTCAGAGACTCGGTGACTGTAACAAGAAATGTGACTAATGTTGGTGATCCGAATTCCAACTATCAATCATTCATCAACGCGCCTTTTGGCACGAACGTGTCAGTGAATCCGACAAATTTGACGTTCAGGTCCGGTGTCGAGACATTAAACTTCACGGTGACGATAACGAGTATCCACATGACCAACACAGAGTACTATTTTGGAAACCTGACTTGGAGTGACAATCATACGCATCATGTCAAAATCCCAATCTCTGTCAAAACTAAGTTTTCACTTCTGGAAGGTGATGAAGAATTCAAGACAAAGGATAGCATGATCCAGTTCACATAAATGTCTACATGTTCTGTTTTATTTCTGTGAAAAAACTTCGATATCTAATGTGTGATGTTCAAACAATCCCATATAATATAAATAAGTTTGAGTACACCATTAACTAGCAGAGGACTGAAGTAGCACAGGGTCGAGCAGCTCTGTCTCACCGTTGGGTTTAGGAATTATGAGGCCATAGCCACCAGCCTTCCGTTTGTACACAATGTTGATCTCACCTGCAACACCACGCGACGACGTTGTCGAGAAGCATATAGAAGTGGAAGAAGAAGAAGTAGTAAAGGGAAATGAGGTCTACCAGTTTCTTCATTGCGGAAGCCATAGAAGTCATGATCAAGATTCTCCAGCTGCTCCACTGCCTCCGCAACGCTCAAAGGTGGCATATCGAAGTACTTAGTCCGAACAATCTGAATCTGCAATCCCGATACACTTTAGTTTGGTCTGAAAATGTGTGAAAATAGTAAATAGTGAATGCAAAAATAACCTCATTGATCACCAACTCTTCCTGACCATCTCCTTCACTTGGAACTTCAACAACATCCTCCTCCTCCTCGGATTCCACTGTCTCTATATCCTCAGCAACTGCGAGTGCACCCGGGTCCCTAACCTTCAGCCTGTCGAAACCCTTCATGTGGCGACTGTGGTCTGAGTCTTTCTCCTTGATCTTCCTCAACTTTCTTTGAATTATAGAAGACACCAGATCTATGCTACCATATAGGGACTCTGCATCCTCTTCAGCTCGAACCACTCCGTGTTTTATTGTGAACAAAGTAACCTACATTATGAGTTATAACAACTCATTTTAGAAGAGATACTAGCAAAACATGATTGCTCTGAAAAGGCTCGGTGACTGGAACAAGAAGTGTGACCAATGTTGGTGATCAGAATTCCAAGTGTCAAGCTGTCATCGTCAAGCCAAGGGGCTCGACGGTGAAGGTGAATCCGACGCACTTGGAGATCAGATCCGGTGTTAAGAAATTAAACTTCACAGTAACGATAACGATAACGAGTTTGCACAAGACCAACACAAGACTATCATGTTAAAATCCCAATCTCTGTGAAAACTGAGTTTTCACTGCTGCTTGGTGATTAAGATTTAAGACAAAAGATTGGATGACCAAGTTCAAATAAATTTTAAGATGTTTTATTTTATGCAATGTGAGTTCAATTAACAAATCCCATACAATATCGATAAGTTTGCGTATACAATTCACCCAGAAGATGAAGTAAATGATCTTTATTCTTAGCTAAACAAATTCATTTGTTTTTCACTGCGCTCAAATTTATTACGCCCAATTCGAGATTTTTTTTAAAGAGAGCAAATATTGCCTTTTTCAATGGGGAGTGGACTATTCTGTTCTACTCTTTACAGATGTCAATCTAGTGTGAACTTAGTGGTTGAACATGTTTAAATCAAGTTAAAAAATTAGTCGTAATTGAAATGTTTTGATTAAAAAACTAACTCATGATTGGAGACTCAATAGACCTGAATTGAGATATCAATGGGTTGATCTCATTAATCTTATTAATTTTTTTTTAAAATAAATATATTAACAACATTTACTTCTAATTTGATCATATTCTTAAGTTATTTAGTTGTACTTAAAAATTAATTACTCTTCAAGCTAAAATATTAATAAAGTATTATAATAATATATTTTCAGTTTAATATGTGCTTTGAGCTTTCAATAAACAAAGAAGAATCATATTTTATATGATTACTTTTTTATCATTACAAGATTAAAAACTAGGAAAATATTTAATATATTTAGTTCAATAGGCTAGTTTCAAAATAGAAGGTTTAGACTAGGGTTTATATTTTTTTGCACGAGAAAATTTCAATCTAAATAATCCGCATTTCGCTAGAGTTAGCCCAAAACTTAACAAATTTATTCATTCACTAGTGTTAGCCAAAAACTTGACAAGTTAGTCCCATCAACAACATCCCTATTACTCTCTTTATTCTAGTTGGGATACCTTAGGGAAGAATGTTCACTAATAGTATGGCCAAGTAGCTTTTCCCTTTTGTGATACGCGAGTGCTAAGATTTGTGCCAGAGCTCGACAGAATTTATTGTCTTAGAGATCCTGCCACATTTAGCTGTGAATATTTTTCATTATAACTAGTATTTTTAATTTGTGAATAGCATAACCGAATATATTGAGAAAGATGTAATGTAATCATATGTTTTATTTGATTTTATATCATATATCTTTGATTTTATTTTAAATTTATATAATTCGATTAATTCAATACTAAAAAAAAGTTGTACGTTGGTCCCCGAGATTAGAGTTAATATTCATAGCGGAAGATGAAATGTTTTATTGCGGTGGATGGGCCTCCAAGATGGTTATTTTGTACCAGCTTGGGTTCAGAAAAATGGTTGTTTAGCAGGTTAAAAATATTACTTAGTCATTTTGTAAGTAATACTCCAACACTTGATGTGTCAGGTTTTAAATCCAGTGCAGAGAGCTAAAATAAAGCAGTAAAAGATACAAGGATTTATCAAGGTTCGGACTACACCGACCTACATCCTCTCTTCAGACGCGCAGTCTGAAAATATTAAATTGTCAATTACAAAGATGTCAACGGTCTTTTCTAGCTGATGAATGCCGTGCCCATCAGTCCACTGGCTCACTCGACAAGTGAAGGGATTTTTACTAGCAAAATGAACTGCATAATCCGATTGCCAAGGTCGATTATTGGATATCATTAAACTAATTGCTATGCCTATGATCAAACCTAGCATGCTCCTATTGAATGCATAAGAAAGTTTGCGGAATACCTGGATGAATTTAAACTCTGAATTGCTGTGTAGGGATTTGATCTTTAATCCTTCTTGCGCAATAAGATTCAATCATGAAAATATTAGAATTAAATCTTTGATTTTATCTATGAAAAAATTGAAAATAAAGAGGAAGAGAGAGAAAGAAGATGTAATATCCCGAAATTAATTAAGTCATTTAATGCTTAATTAATTAAATAAATGAATATTTATTTTTGCAAATTATTTATTATTTGCTTAAGAAACGGGAAATGACACCCGATGAGACACGAGGGTCAATTTCTAAAATATATTATACCAATGAGTTCGTTTCGAGAAAACCTAAGTGACCGTGAAGTCACATTTTCCGAAAGAAAAACGAGTGCGGCGAATTATTATTTAAATATAATAATATCGCATTTAAATTCACAACTTGCACTCGGGAGGTCCATTTCTTAAACCGAGCTAGGGAATGCTTGGAATTAAAATATGGAAGAATACGAAATGATCGGTATAATTTTCTGAGACCCGAGTGGTGTTATATAATTTATTGAAATTTAAGAAATTGGACGATATTTATATCTCCAAAAATATGGAAAATAATATGAACGAGACGGGTTCATTAAATAGAACATTTCCATATAATTGTATGTTTAATCGGAGTAATGCAATTCATTTTGTAAATCCGAGAGGTTGAATTATCAGAAGAAATTATACACAGTTGAGGTGGAAGATTTTGAGTTGAATTCTTCATGGTGAAGTAATCCAACACGTCGCATGGAGAGGTTGGCGGCATGCAGCTAGAATAGGGGGCAGCTATGTAGTGTGTTTTTCATATTTATTGTTGAAGTAATAAACAAAAAAAAAAACCACACATATCAATTTCCTTTCATTTCTCACGCAAACACCCACCATCCCGTACTGCCTCACCAACTCAGCTATCTTCATCCACCATTTCCGATCACCGTTGCCTGCCGTCTGTCAAGCCGCCACCACCACCATCGTGAAACTTACACTCCAAGGAGTACGAGGAGCTTGAGGACGCTCTGTTTCGTCAAGGGACGAGAAAGATACTCACAGTTGTAGGTAAGCCGTCGGTTTGACGATAAAATTTGATGTCGGCTTAGAATTCATATGAAACGTTAATGGATCGAAGTATAGCTTATATATTCGTGTTCCTCGTGTCGTAGGGAACTCGTAGGTGTGAAGAACTCGCTGTTTAGATGCCGGAAAATCTGCCACCACCGCCGTTGAAAATTTCTCCGGTGAGCTTCAAACACCATTATTTTTCTGGCTTGTTTTAGAGTTTCAAGCGTGTAAAAGCATGTATCCATGATCCTTGAGTGTCTAAGAGTATGCTAGGATGTTTTTATGAGTTTGGTTGTGTCTGGAATGGTGAAAAACGCGAGTTGCAGGGAAGTGTGTTGATCGTGCGAGCATGTCGATCGACGGTGAATCGTGTCGATCGACATGGCTGTGTCGACCAACACACATGCATGTCGGCGACACAGCGGCACAGAGGAGAATTTTCATTTTTTTCGAGGTCCGATATTGATTCGATTCGAGTTGTTTTCGATGTTTAAGCTTAGTACATGATTAGTAAGCATATTATGAGTATGATTGGGTGTTGAATTGTGAAATCAAGTGTCGGGATTTGATTAGTTCAATTAAAGTAAAGTTTAAAGCATGTTTAAGTATTCAAGTTATGGACGTAATTTGATTTAAGTTGATTAAGTTAATCATGAATGGATTAACCGTATTTATTGGGTTTGAAAGTTGAAACATGTGAAGTGAATACATGTCGAGTAATTGGAAAGTGTCAGTTAGATGTCAGTCATAGGTCCTAATTACGTCAAGTATTGTCAGCTAGGACTGATTGAGATACTTAGAGCATCCATCCTAATTAAATGTATGTGTGTGATTATTATTTGAAGGGGAGTTGAAGGATAAGAGTAATACAACTCAACTGCACAGATAACAAGATCATCTTTTTCTGTAAGCTAAACACAGGTGGAGACTATTTCCGTAAAAATAAATACTTTTCGAGCTTTATGCTCGGCTTTTAAAATGGGTATGAAAATGTTTTGTTTTAAACTGATTGCTATGCTTAAAACTATTTTGTGCTATCATATCTGTACCTCTGTCGGTTGATGCTGTCAGAGAGATCTCATTAAAAGATAAGGTTGATGCCTTAATTGTTTAGCATTGATGTGCTTTATCGGGCTGTCAGCTGACGTACTGAAGCCCTAGGGGGAAAAGGATAAAATTTCTTTCTTTCTTCTAATCGATCGGGTCTCAAGGTAACATTCTGAGGCTAGTGCACTAATTTATGACAGTGGGTTGAGTGGCTCGTTCATTCCCAGTTGTTCATCGTAACTTGGAAGAGGGCCAGCTTCCAGTTACAAAACAGTAAACAAATATGACAACATGGTAGATAGCTGCAGCGAACTAAAATGTTTTAGATAACACAGTTCTTTTCAATAAAACCCCGTGTTTATCTGTGTGAGTTTCATAGCATTCATATTTAAACTGTATATTTTTTGGGCATGTCTCCCCGGGGTACATTTGTACTCGGCCCCTCGTATTATTTCTAAAATATGCAGGTTAAGCAGCGAGGATGGAGGAGCGGTGGTGTAAAGGCGATGCAGGATTTGTAAAGCTTTTGAAAATAGATCCTGAGATGTGCATCCTCACATGCACATCTCCACCACCTTACACACCACTGCACGAATCTCTGAAACTATTCATTCCCGTGTTTATTTTGTGAAGTTTGGAAAGTTGTTTAAAACTAATATCTTTTGATGCTTATAAATATTGTCGTTATCTTTTAATGAATGAATGATTTTATCTTATCTATTATTTCAAGTCTTTCGTTGTTTGTTCGAGAAAATATTTGAAAACTGTCGACCACGATTGTAGCGCGCCCCAAAGTAGGGAAGGTCAGTTGGGGGCGTTACAGAAGTGGTATCAGAGCCTTAGGTTTTGAAACCTCTTTTAAAAGCTTTGAGTTTGAAAACTTTCTCTTGAGTCGAAAGTTGAGTTTGAAATGACTGCTCGTGCTTTACACCCTACTCCATCCTGCGCGACCTGAGGTACGTTTTGAAAATTTTAAATTACCTGCTTGCAAAGTTGTTTAGTGACTGGGTCACTTTAAATGTTTTGGAGTTGAAAGAAATTTTGGAAATGATAGCACAATTTAATTGTGACTATAAATTGTTTTGAAAGAGATTCATGTGATGAACGAAAGTGATTGAAAACGTTTCCTTGAAAACATATGTGATTTCGTGTCTAGTATCAAGGTTGAAGAGATACTGGCACATCATGTTGTTAAAAAAATTGTCTAGTATGGAAGTACTAGCTTTCATTGTGAGTTTGAAATGAAAGAAATTGGTTGATGCCATGTTTTGTGAAACCCGTTGTGGTTATGAAAATTTTTGATGAAACTGTTTGATTTTGGCACCGGTGTGGTGGCCTTGTGAAGTTATGATTTCAAATGATTGATTTTGAAATGTGTTGTGCAAGCAGTGTAAATTTTTGTGTTGTTGCTTAAAAGATGTGTTAAATTGTGAGTTGAGCTGTTTAAATTGTTTGGAATATTGCACTAACCTTGGAGGTTAGATTAGGATGGATCAGGAAATGACTGACTAACTGTCGGCTTTAAAAAAGCACTAATTTGATGAACTAAAATGACGTCAGGTTTGGATGAGTTATTGTGAGATGGGGTTAGTAAGGGAGACGTGAAACGACACCCGTAGTTGACTAAACTTTAGAACCTTGAATTCTTGGTTAGAGTTGAAATTGAAAATTTCTTAATTTATCTGGTAAGTACGGTAGTTGGAGTCAGGCGTGCAGAATGCACACGGCCAGCCTGGCAGATGCAGTCAGACTCGAGTTGAGTCAGCATGTCAGTACGAGGATCCGAAGGACCCTCGGCATGGTGTGTCGGCGGACAATGATGCCACCGAGACACAGAGTCATGGATGTGTGAGTATGCATTGTGGTATTGCATTATGACGACCATTTTTGGACTGACCGTTTACTTGGTGTGGCGGATAGATGGACTCTACTAGTGGGAGGTTAGTCCGCCAGTTCTTGGATCACCCTATATTTTCAGAGGAGGAACTTGCTACTACCTTGGTGGAGTACTTGAACCTATGGGAAAGAGTTAAGTTTCTTGGTGTAAATGAGTTTGAAGCTATACAGAAGACCATAGAGTTACTTCCAGACCGATGGACTCCATGGGCCCTGGAGACTGCCTCCTTGCACTGTTTCGGCCATTTAGATACACGAGCACATGTCGGAACCTTCAGACCTTTTATGGGAGAATTGATACAGAGGGTTATTTCAGTAGGGCACCCACCCCCGTATACACGCAAGAATGCTCGAAAATCTACGACGACCGATGTACCGCAGCGGAGGGTCCGACCAGTACCACCATTCCCCTCCCTGGCACAGGTAATTCCCCCATCGTAGTTTCAGCAGATTGGAGCTTATGACCCGTATCCATATCCTTTGGAGACACCGGGATCTTATGATTTCTCTACCCCACCGTCAGCCCAGGCTATTCCCGAGCATACGCTGCCGATGTAGACCCCACCACAGTATATTGGGGAGACGAGTCGGGCCAAGCCGGCACCACAGACAGATGTTGCAGGTACCTCTTATGCTCTGAGAGAGATCGGGAGTGGATCGGAGGACTCCTTCAGTGCACACAGGACCGCACGTGTACCTATCTATGTTCCTAGCGACTCCGAGAATGATTGGAGTGGCTATGGGGAAGCTCGGGGTAATGTAGCAGCGAAAGAGGAGGAGGAAGAAGAGGAGGATCCCTCCGAGTGGTCTTATTGATATTACGATGGGGATGTGATGTTGTTGATGTTGTTTTTGTAGTTGTTTATGTGTATGTTGGGAGGACGATGTTGTTCGTACTACTGTTATTTGTAATATTTGTAGGAAAGACAAATGATGGGTGTCGATGTACTATGATATTTGTTGATATATGTATGCACGATTATTGTTATAACGGTTATGATGACCATTGAGGTTTGATGATTGGTGATGCTGTTGGATGTTGATGTCGATTTAGTTATGTTCGCGAAAAATTGTTATTTCGTTACTAATTAGTTATGATGTTACAGAATGCTAGGAAACACAGAAAATATAGGAAGGAGACAAGGACGCGGCCGAGGTCGAGGCCAAGGAAGAGCTAATCCACAGAACAATCAGGAAGCTCCAATATTGGAGGAAGTCCCTATCCTTCACGCATTCGAGGATTACGAGATACTGTCCGATGAGGATAGGGTATCAGTTCAAGGCCCGCGCCACCAACCCCCACCCGAAGGAATACAAGTTACTTCTGCTTTCAAGCTTGTGGAAACTTTCCGCAAGCAACAGCCACCTACGTTCGATGGGACAGGAGGTCCCACCGCAGCCGAAGACTGGGTGAGAGAAGTAGAGAAGATATTCCGGCACATGTAGTGCTCGGAATTTGAAAAGGTGAATTGCATGACTTACCAGCTTAAAGGGAAAGTAGATAGATGGTGGGAGACTAACGTGAAGTCTCTGGCGCCAGCCGACCGACAACAGTTGGATTGGGAAAGCTTCAAAGTAGCTTTGTATGAAAAGTTTATACCGAAGCAATACCGAAAGGACAGAGAGGTAGAGTTCTTTTTATTGGAACATGGAAAGATGTCAGTAGAAGAATACGACACCAAATTCGGCGAACTACTGCAACACGCGCAACATCAAGCTGACACGCCTGAGAAAATGGCGGAGAAATTTAGAGAAGGATTGAGAGAAGAGATACGCACTCAATTGTCTACACTCACTGGTCTGAGCTACTAGGAGTTGTTGAGGAAAGCACTCGACGCCGAGGCGTTGAAAAATAAGAAGAAGATGCCGGTGTGGGGCACTCAGGAACCCCAGTCATCATCCCCGGCACCGAAAAGAAAATGAGATGATAATCAGAGGTCGTTCTACCAAGGACAAGGAGTCAAAAGCGCCAGGACCAAGGCAATTATCAAAGAAATCAGAGGAGCAACTTTAATCCATCATACAGATAGTATGACGCACAGGCGACTCCTAGAAATGTTCAGAGAAATGTGGGCCCTCAGACATGCAATAAATACAGAAAAAAGCACCCTGGAGGATGCCTAACGGGATCGGGTAAGTGCTTCAATTGTGGAGGCACAGGACATTTTGCCAGGCGATGTCCTTCGGCCCAATCTGGAGTGGGAAACTGCCAGAATTTTCAAAGACCGGCGAACCAACAACTGAAAGCAATCAGAGGCGAGCGCCAGCCCTAGAGAAGAAACTGGGATGAAGGTAACCTCACAGGTATGGGAATTTTCAATAATATACTTGTCATGGTATTGTTCGATACTAGAGCATCGCCTACCTTCATATCATATGCATGTGTTGAAATATTAGGGCTTAAGGTAGAGAAGAGTAGGCAGGAACTGAACGTAACTATGCCTTCAGGAGAAACAACTACCACTACCTTAGTATGGCGTGATTTGAAAATCAAATTAAATGAACACGAGATTTTAGTATCAGAATTGAACGTGATGGACATGCATGATGTAGATGTGATTCTAGGAATGGATTGGTTGCTGAAAAGCAAGGCGACGATCCTATGACGTGAAAGAAGGGTTATTATTCTGCAGCCGGGAAATGAAGAATTGTATGTCTACGGGTTTAGAAGAAGGCAGTGAGTGCTAGTCATTTCTGCGCTACAAGCTTCAAAGTTATTGTACAAGGCCAAGAATCAAGCATTCTTGGTATATTTGGAAGGAGAGGAGAAGCCAGAATTGACAGTCCAAGATGTACCGATAGTAAGAGAATTCGAAGACGTATTCCCATAGGAATTGCCGGGATTGTCGCCAGATAGGCAAGTGGAGTTCACGATAGACTTTGAACCGGGGGCAGCTCTAATTTCCAAGGCACCTTATCGCATGGCGCCAAAGGAATTGCAAGAACTGAAGGTTCAATTACAAGAACTTTTAGACATAAATACTACGTTTTCCCCATCACTTTCTAAAGAAGCAAATCGAAACTACCCCTCAAAACCTCTCCGCTTTCTCAATTTGAATTCAAATTTCCAAATTCAATCCAATATGTCGTTTACATAGTGGATTATATACTCCCTTCTAAACCGCCGTCGCGAAGCACATTTGTAGGAAACTCCTTCCCTTTTATTATCCATAGCCGCCTACTACTACTGCTACTACTCAGAAAAAGGCCGAGATGGCGGCCAAAACTGAAGATAGGAAGAAGGAAAAGAAGTAAATCCATCTGCATTGCCACCGGCTGAGGATGCGACCGCCATGGTTTGCGCCAGAGCTCGCTAGGAAATCACTGTTTCTTATATTTTTTTATTTCCTAGTAAATTGTATATAGTAGTTTTTTATTCATTTGGTGTGGCGGCTGTACAAATACAAAGATCATTACAAGAAAAAATTTCAATTGCTTTCTCTCGTTAGCTTATGTTTTTCACAAACTTTACATGGTATCGTGAGCAGTAATCGATCCTGTTTAAGAATACTATGTCTGAAAAATTGAAGAAAATGGAGAAGATCAATGCCTATTACGATGAGCAGCTGCAATTACACGGGTCGGATCATCCTGGTATGCAGATTGTCTCCTTCTACCTCACAGACTCTAACTACAGGCTTTGGAAGAATGCGGTGATCACGACGCTTGAATCAAAGGACAAATTGGGACTGGTGGATGGTTCATGCTTTATGCCTGCTGCAGATTCCAAGCATTACAGAAAATGGAGTAAAGTTAACAGTATGGTGGTGTCTTGGATCAAATACTCCATTGCTAGAGAGATTGTACATCAGTTCGCCTACACCAACTATGCTGCTGAACTGTGGTATGATATTGAGGAGAGGTATGGGTCTTCAAACATTGCTATAGTCTTTCAAATTGAAAAAGAAATAGCTAATATGAAGCAAGACAACATGGGCATAACAGAGTACTATGGTAGACTAAAAGATTTAACTGATCAACTATGAATTTTGAGGCCATTTATTAATTTAGGAGATGTTGTTAAAGGATTGGATGTTGGTAAATCTGATGAATTCATAAAAGGAGTGGAATGTGGAGTGAGAGTCCTGGTCAAGATGTATGGAGGATCGATCCATGGAGTTTTTTCTTGGTTTACGTGTGGATTTTAGCATAGAGAGAAATCAAATTTTGTTACTTGAACCGCTGCTTACTCTTAACAAATGCTTTTCCACCATGCTCAAGGCTAAGAAAAATAAACAAATTGTTGATCATATGGGAGCTGATAACATAGCAATGAATGTTAAGGCCTCTCAGAAATGGTCTAAGGATGTTGAGAAATCAAGAAACAACTTTAAAAAGGAAAAGAGTGATCAAGTTTGCACTTATAGCAAAAAGGCAAGGCATATTGTTGATAATTGTTTCAAACTAAAGGGTATTCGGAATGGTGGGATCAATCCAAAAGAAAAGTAAATGTTGTAGCAGCCCAAGCGTCAGACACTCCCTTGGACTGGAATGATAACCTGTTGACTGTTCTTGAAATACATTGGATGTTCAAGGAGAAAGGCTCAGGTGAAGAGAAGCAGATGGTGAACCTAGCACATTTCGGTGATTTTGCAGGTAATCTTGCTTTTAATTGTTCTAGTTATTTGATTTATAATAAAATAGAACCTGGTTCTTGGGTATTGATACTGGAGCAACCAGTCATATCTGGAACAATGTGATATTCCTACATGATCTTAAACCTATCATTATTCCTATGTCTGTCACTCTGCCAAATGGAACTGTAACCACCGTCACACACACAGGGTTTGTTCTTCTATCTAGCAACTTTACTCTGAGTTCTGTCCTTGTCCTTCCTACCTTTAAATACAGTCTTCTCTCAGTTAGGAAAGCCACCTTAGACACTTCCATTTTCTTCAGATTTTATAGCACTTTTTGCCGCTTACAGGACTTTAACTCTCATCATGTTCTAGCTGCGGGCAGGGTGTTGAGTGATGGAGATCTAGTTGGCAAGAGTATCAAGATATTTCAAGAAGATTCATTGAATATATGACAGAAGATTTGATTTGTCTTGATAAGATTTGGTAGTTAGTTATTTGAGTAATTTTGAATTCTATCTTTTAGATATATTTTATTTCTTTATTTTATTAGGATTAGAATTTGATTTCCTTATCAGATGAGGATTTGATTTCCTTATGAAATTAGAATTTGATTTCCTTATTAGATTATGATTTGATTTCCTTATTAGGATTTGAGTTTGCCTATATATAGGCCTTGTTATGGACTAATTTATTCAGTTGTCGGTTTTAATAAATTTTGTGAGATTATCTCCTTAATATTATCAGAAGACTCACGAATTCTAAGAGCTTTAGAATTCAAAAATTCTGACTTATCAAACAGAATTCAGCAGCCGTTTGTGGCGTCTTCGCTATATCCTTCGTTGTTGAGGCGAGTTACGTGTTGGCTCGTAGGGGTTCGTTTTCGTCCTTGCCTAATTCAGATTTTATAACACTTTTTGCCTCTTACAGGACCTTAACTCTCATCATGTTCTAGCTGCAGGCAGGGTGGTGAGGAACCTTTACATTCTGGATGGATTCTGCTTCTCTACTCAAGCTATTCAGCAGTCTCAGCAACTCTACGCTTCTCAATGTTTGATAGAAACTAAACCTTTATTTAATAAGCCTAACTTTGATCTTTCAGTGGAGTTATGCTTAGTCATTCTTTCAATAAAGTCTTGAGTCATCTTCAGTCTTGTATTTCTTTGTCTTCAAATTGTAATGAACATCATTGTGATGCCTATATCATGTCTAAGCAGCACAGAGGTATTTTTGGCCACAATAACATCAATACACAAAGCTATTTTGAACTCTTACATATGGATGAATGGGGACCCTATAGAACTGATTCTCTTGATGGTTGCAAGATGTTTCTTACCATTGTTGATGATTTCAGCCATTGTACTTGGACTTTTCTCTTGAAATACAAATTCCAAGTTCCTTCTGTTATTGACATGTTTGTTAAATATGCACATACTCAATTCAACAAATCTGTCAAATATATTAGAACAGATAATGGTTCTGAATTTGTAAACAACCAACGTCAAAATCTTTTTCATCATCTAGGTATAATACAACAAAGAACTTGCCCTTACACACCTCAACAAAATGGTGTAGTTGAAAGAAAACACCAACATCTTATTCAAGTTGCTAGAGCTCTCCTTACTTATTCCAAACTTCCTAAACAATTCTGGGGTGAATATGTTCTCAACAGATTGCCTAGCCTTGTTCTTAATTGGAAAACTCCCTATTTCATCTTGCACAACAAAGACTGCGATTATTCTATGCTAAAAGTGCATGTTTGGTTGTTTAGCTTTTGTTCAAAACAAGGCACCCGATCATGATAAGCTTGACAGCAAGTCTCTGTCAGGGATTTTTGTGGGTTATCCAGCAGTAGGGGTGAGCATTCGGTTTTTCGGTTCGGTTTCTGCCTGAAAAAAAACCGAACCGAAAAACCAAATTTTTTTTCTGTAACCGAACCGAACCAAACAGGGGAAAAAACCGAACCGAAATTCCTGTTCGATTTTCGGTTTTTTACTGCGGTTTTTCGGTTAAACCGAAATTTTAATGCAAAAAATTAAAAAATGCACTTAAAAAAATTAAAAAATAAAGTTTCAGCAATTAAAATGAAATAACAACAATATAATCCTATAAATAACAACAATCCACCATCAAATTTAAATAAATAACTCCAAAGTCCAATCCTAAAAATAACAATCCACCATCACATTCACAATATCAATCCTTTAAATTTCAACAATTAAACATAACACTTCCCATGAACAAAAATCAAATAACAACTCTTCATTCTTCTAGCATATTTCACGAAATCTTGAGATTGAGACATCTGAAAAAAATAATATAAGGCCGAATCAGCAAAAACAGCAAGAAGTTAACAACAAAAATAGTAAAAACAGCCTGAAACTTTCAGATATTCTAGCCTAAATCTGTTGCATTATTCATTATAATGCAACACATGTGATTCGAACAACTCCTCATCAGACTGCCAAGAAATAAGATAACAAGATGTAATCAAAACCAGGAAACTTCACATAAACCAATGCATATATTACACCAAACAATCACTCACACAATCTATCATCAACAAATAGAGAACAATGGGAACTCTTCTATGCTCAATAAAAGATGCCTTAAAACATTATATCTCAACTTCAAGAAAGCAATCTACTACAATCAAATATCACATGTGTTGCATTATAATATGCTGAAACATTCAAATATGCTGAAAAAAGCAAATATGCCATCCTCCAGGGTTCACCGAAAAAGCAAGAACTTAACAGAAAAAACAACCAAATATACTGAAACATTCAAATATATCATCCTCCAGGCTCCAACCATGCGACAGAAAAAAAATAAAAACATAACCATGTTGATTGCTCATTGCTCAACCATAAACATATTCAGAATTTGGTTTTAGAATCAGAAGGAGTTAAGAATGACTAACCTTTCGAGTTTCGACGGTTTGAGAGGGAGACTGCGACAGACCGACGGCTGCCGTGAGCTGTGAGGGAGACCGACGACTGCCGTGAGCAGCGACTTCGACGGCGTGACTGTGAGGGGCTGCGACTGTGAGCACCGGAGGGGCTGTGATTGTGAGGCGTGAGCACCGGCGAGACAACGAGAGCTGAGCGGGTGCGAGAGGGAGACAGCGATGGACGAGCGTAGCTGCGTATGCACCAACGAGAGAGAGAGGGAGATAGCAAGGTGGCTGCACCGGCGACCGACGACCGGGCGAGTGGGAGGGGCGAAGTGGTGAGGGCCGGAGGGGGGGGCTGAAGGCTGCAGCGGGTAGCGGCGGGCTGATTGTCGATGAGAGAGAAGGTCTGTTTACGATTTAGGAATTAGGGATTTAGGGGTAGGGTTTAATTTTCAATGTATTAAAAAAAAAATTTAAAGTATAGTTAAATATATATATATATATATATATATAAATAATATATTAATATTATATATATAATTTCGGTTTTTCGGTTAATTCGGTTCGGAAAAATAAAAAACCGAACCAAAAACCGAAAACCGAATTGCATAAAAAATTGTAACCGAACCAAACCGAAAACCGAATTAACCGAACCGAAAAACCAAAATTTATTCGGTTCGGTTCGGTTTTCGGTTTTTTCAATTTTTTGCTCACCCCTATCCAGCAGCACAAAAAGGTTACAAAGTGTATATCCCTTCACTAAAAAAGGTTGTTGTCTCTAGGGATTTTGTATTTAAAGAATCTATTTTGCCTCCCACCTTCGACACTCAGTCCAGTTTTCCTAGTTCTTCATATCCTTTTGTGGATGAATATCAAGATCCTTGTGTCTCTAACCATACTCCACCTGCATCTCTTGAATCTACCTATGAGCATGATTCTTCATATGATCCTCCCAGCACTTCAGTTCCTTCAGTCACTCATGATCCTTCTACAAATACAACCTTACCAAGACATAGTACAAGAATCAGACATCCACCAGTCTGGTTGAAAGACTATGCCACCAACATCTCATCTTCTGACACCACCACTCACCAACATATTTCCCAACACCATGCTAACCTTGCTGCTCTTCTGTCAATCACTCAAGAACCTCGTTCTTTTAATCAGGCAAGAACTAACATTGAATGGAAGGATGCAATGCAAAATGAGATAGATGCTTTGGAGAGGAATAAAATTTGGGAGCTCACATCTCTACCAGCTCGAAAAAAGCAGTTGGATGAAAATTGGTATACCGAATAAAGTACAATCCAGATGGAAGTATAGAGAGGTACAAGGCACAGTTGGTGGCTAAAGGTTACACACAAGTAGAAGGTGAAGACTATACGGAGATCTTTTCACCTGTGACAAAGATAGTAAGTGTTAGAATTCTGATTGCTGTTGCTGCTGCAAATGATTGGTGTTTGCATCAAGTTGATGTGAATAATACATTCTTGTATGGCACATTAACAGATGAGATTTATATGGTTCCTCCTTCTGGATACACCAAAGCTGAGAATGGTCAGGTTTGCAGGCTCAAGAAGTCTATTTATGGCTTGAAGCAAGCCTCTAGATAATGGAACTTAGAACTCACAAAAAAACTTCTCATTTTTGGCTTTCAGCAATCAAGTCATGACCATTGCTTCTTTAAGCTTCTCAAACCTGATTGCTCTATTTTCTTGCTAATTTATGTGGATGATGTGTGTTGGGGGTCGATAATAAATGGCCCAGCTATCCGGCCCAGCGATTGATCTAAATAGAGGCCCGTAAGTCAGGCCCATATTATTTTGTAGGAAATTGAAGTGGATTGACTCAAGAAGAGGAACACTAATCAATTTGGTAAGGTAGTTCGAAGGGGAAGCAGTTCGCTCAAGAGGAGTCTGATTTGGTTAAAGGGTAATTTATTGAGAGAAGTCAATGCAACGGGAATATTGGGCGAACTGCCTAACAGTCAGGGAGAGCCATTAAATGATAGAGTTATGATCGCGAGCTCTCCGGGAAAATACTTAAAAACACACGCATGAGACTAGGGATGCATTCATTGTCACCTGGCAGAAATATAGGAGGCGTTAGAGTTCAAATAGAGCTTATAAATACCAGTTGTACGTCCCTTTTTTTGGGGGCCTAGCTATGACATGTAATTGACCGACAATCTAAGTTTGTATAATTCAGTTCACCGCATTCTCTCTTGAAAAAAGCAGGCTCATCGAGCTGGTTGTTCCAACAGGATTTGATTGTCACGTGTTTTACGGTTCAAATCGGTTTTATTTTATATATAGTCTAGCTAATAGTAGCTATTTCTGCACTTCAATATTCTTTTTACCCAAAAAGTTCTTGGGGCCTCAATCTTGTAAAAACACCCTCAACAATTTGGCGCCCACCGTGGGGCCCTGAGAACAAAAATTGTGCTAACCTCTGTTGCAGGAGATGGCTGACAATGAAAACAATGTCAACACCATTGGGGTTGATACGGAAGGAACCGCACCGCCAATAGGGACGGGCAGGGGAGCTGACCTAAGTGCAGGATGGGGAACTACTGCGGGAGCTGGACGAGGACGACTTCTGGTGGTAGGACACAGGATGACCCAGCCGTCGGTCCGCCATGAGACCGTGGATGACCTCCGGTGAACCTTCAACATCACGCTACTTGCCGAACTGGTGTTTTCTCCACCACCACCCTCTGTTTTGCAGGAACCCTACGTAGCACAGCTGGTTACTCAGGTTCAGACATCGTGCGGCATGATGGAAAAAATGGGAGCTCAAATAGAGGAGATGAAGCAAAGGCACGAGCTCCTGGATCGAGAGAATTGGTGGTTGCAACATCAGATCAACACGCAGCCAATTGTTGAAGAGCCAGGGAGCACCGATAGGGAACGCCAGACCACAACAAAGGACTTGCAGGCAGAATTTAACCAGGCAAGAGGAGCTGGGTCAGGACGCGCGACCCCCATAGCCCCAGTAGAGAACCTGCCGGTGTGGACAAATCAGGCGACAGGGGGCGGTTCGTCGGATAACTCCACTCTGGCACAGATAAAATGGCGGTTCGAGCACGACTAAGCTATTTTGAGTCCTTCATTGCTAGAGTTCCTAGTCTCCCACCATCGGAGAAGACTATCCCGATGGAGAGTTATGCGAAATCACAATTCACGCCGGCGATCATTGAGGCCGAACTGCCAGATCGTTTCACTCCGCCCAATTTTGCACTCTACGACGGAACCAGTGACCCGGAGAACCACATGGCTGTGTATAAGCAAAAAATGTTCGCGTTGGCAATCCTGAGTGCACAGCGAGAGGCTTGCATGTGTAAAAGCTTTGGCTCGAGCCTCACCGGACCCGCACTTCAATGGTTCATTAATCTACCAAGGAGTTCCATATCTACATTTGCTGAACTGACCAGTTCATTAATCTTCCGGCAGTACTTGAGCAGCCGGTGGCTCGACAAGCATCCTGATGATCTATATGCAGTAATTCAGAGGCCAGGCGAACCCCTAAGAGCATACCTGACTAGATTTAATAAAGAATTGGTGGTCGTGCTAAATTGTCCGAACAGTACTGTGGTACGAGCCTTCACGAAAGGTTTGGACGTGGATTCAGATCATTATCATGAACTATCCATCTACCCCTACCAAACTATGGACGATGCACTCAATCGGGCGTGGGCACTGATCAAATGAGAGGAGGATTAACCCTACAGGAAGGCACTCGAAGTGGGGGAAAATCAACAACGAGAGAGGAGCAGCGACGTGAGCCCCGTGACAGGCGTCCACCAAGGTCGCACCCCTACAGCAGACCGCCAACCAGCAAACCGCCGCAGGTCAATAGCTTGAGTTCCTATGTGCTTGAATATACCCTCTCAATCGCACCAGCGGATCTAGTCCACAATGTACTCCGCCAGATGCCAGAAAATGTGAAGTGGCCACAGAAGATGAGAACCGACCCTCTATGAGAGATACCAAGAGGTTCTGCAATTTTCACAATGACCATGGGCATACCACCGCGGACTGCCGAGCGCTGCAATTGGAGGTAATCGAGCTTCTTAAGAAGGGGTTGCTGGCTGAATTCCTGTTAGACAAAGGAAAACGAACGTGGAGTCGGGATAAGCAGCCCAAACAGCCACGGGGTAATGCAGAACCAACTAACAAGCCACTGGCTCCAGTCCACACCATAAACTGCATTACTGGTGGGTAAAAAATCAGCGATATCACCAGATCAGCCGCCAAGAAGGCCAGGAGACTAACCCGCAAGGAGGCCCTGGCGCCTTGAAACAACCCGACCCATCCGCCGATTGAATTCACGGATATGGAGGTGCCAGGACTCGACCATCAACACGACAATACGGTAGTGATCTCTTTACAGTTATCGGACTGCCTTGTTCGTAATGGAAGTTCGGCCAATATCCTATTCATGCACGCTTTGAAGGAGATGGAAATCCCAGGAGAGAAGATAGTGCGAAGCCAGACCCCGCTAATTGGTTTCAACGGGGGAGTTTAAATGACTGTCAGGACGGTGACTCTACCTAGTTACTACGGAGGAGTTCATCACAACGTCTCTTTCATGTGATCGAAGTGCCGAGTGCCTACAATGCCTTGCTGGGAAGACCCTGGCTCCACCAACTCAAAGCTGTGCCGTCGACTTACCATCAAGTTATGAAGTTTCTGACTCCGAAGGGGGTACATACGATCAAAGGAGAACAGAACACTGCCAAGGAATGCTACTATGCAAGTTTCAAGGCCGTTTGTTCGCAACAGCATTTTCCAAGCAACCCACCACTACGGCTGCCAGGAGACTTTGACAAAACAGTAGAAGTGGAGCTCGATCCCACATTGGAAGCAAGTTGGATTCCATAGTTTGCGAGGAGCTCAAGGAGTTCTTGACCTAGGAACGGGCAATGTTTGCACGGTCACATAAAGATATGGTTGGAATAGATCCGGAGGTCATGACGCACCAATTATAGGTCAATCCAAGTAAGAAGTCTGTGCAGCAGCCAGGAGGAAATTTACGGCCGAAAAGAATGAAGCCATCAATGAGGAAATCCAAAAGCTGCTCGACATCGGGTCTGTAAGAGAAGTCAAGTATCCAACTTGGCTCGCCAACGTTGTGGTGGTCAAGAAGAAAAATGGGAAGAACCGGGTCTGCATGGATTACATCGACTTGAACAAGGCATGCCCGAAAGATCCTTATCCACTCCGGCATCATGATGCAACCCAACGACCAGGAAAAGACTGCATTCATGACGAGTAGAGGGATCTACTGCTACAAGGTGATGCCTTTCGGACTGAAGAATGCAGGGTCCACCTACCAACAGCTCGTAAACAAGATGTTCGAACCACTCATTGGAAAGACCATGGAGGTCTATATCGACGACATGTTGGTTAAATCAACAAAGGCCACGAATCACATGCAACATCTAAAACAGGCATTCGGTATCTTAAACCAGTACAACATGAAGCTTAACCCGGCGAAGTGCACATTTGGGGTGGCATCCGGAAAGTTTCTCGGTTACATGGTAACCAATTGGGGAATCAAAGCGAATCCAATGCAAATTAAGGCAGTCAAAGATATAGCTCATCCCAGAAGCCCGAAAAAAGTCCAAAAACTGACTGGAAGACTCGCGGCCCTAAGCAGGTTCAAATCAAGGTATTCCGACAAAACTCACGGGTTTTTCCAAGTGCTTCGGAAGGGAAAACAGTTCGAGTGGACCAATGAATGTGCAAAGGCTTTGGAACAATTAAAAGAATATCTCATGAGTCCTCCATTGCTCTCTAAACCCGAGCAGGGAGAGACGTTGTTACTATATTTTTCTGTATCAGATCATGCCCTTGGAGCAGTCCTAGTTCGGGAGTCCACAGGGAAGCAATATCCGGTACATTACGCAAGTAAACCCCTACTAGATGCGGAGACCAGATATACAGCATTGGAGAAGCTCGCGTTGGCCCTAATAATCGCCACCCAGAAGCTGCGACCTTACTTCGAGGCTTATCCCATCAAGGTAGTTACCTCATATCCTCTTCTAACCTTGTTTTCAAAACCTAGTCTTTCAGGAAGATTATTGAAGTGGGCCGTGGAGATCGGAAGCTACAGACTTGAGTTCGAGCCTAGGACGACAATAAAGTCGCAAGCCCTCACGAATTTCATGGCAGAGTTCTCGGTTAATCTCCAGTTAGAAGCGGAAAATGATATTGCAAATTTGGAAGCAGGCGAGCAAACCAAGGGTCATGGGTGTTACAGGTCGATGGTTCGAGCAACATGCATGGAAATGGTGCAGGCATAAAGTTGAGGAGTCCGTGGGGAGAACAGTTCGAACGAACTATTCGCCTGAATGTCAAAAAACTAACAATGAGGCGGAGTACGAAGCCCTAATTAGAGAAATGCAGCTTGCAAGAGAACTCGGGGGTTGACGCCTGCAAGTTCAAGGTGATTCGCAACTGGTGGTGCTGCAAGTGGACAATCAGTACCAAGTAAAAGAGCCGAGGCTGCTGAAATATCACGACTTAGCCCAAGCCCTTAGCCATGAGTTTGAGGACTTTGATATCAAGCACATAGCAAGGGAAGAAAATACTGAGGCAGACGCATTTGCTAACATGGCATTCTCGAAGCAGGAGAAGCCGACCAGACCGATTCCCATAACGTGGGTCGAAGAGCCCATTGTCATGGAAGGAACGAGGGAGGTACATGAGATAGGGCTGGAAGATTCATGGATCGGACCAATATTTTGATACATTAAGGAAGGCGTCGCCTTGGGAGATAAAGTGGAAGCTATTCGACTAGCGAGGATGGCAGCAAAGTACATAATTCACAACAATCAGTCGTACCAAAGGTCGATAGAAGGGCCACTCCTAAAATGTGTAACTCCGAGCACAACGCAAGGTATTCTGATGGAGATACACGAAGGAGATTGTGGAAGCCACCAAGGGGCCCAGCCCTAGCCCATAAGGTTATATCTGCTGAGTTTTATTGGCCGACTTTGAGGAAAGATGCAAAAGAGTATGTACAAAGCTGCGAACCATGTCAAAGATTTGAGATCACCTCGCAAAACCATGCGGAACCTCTTCACGCTTCGACCCCAGCCTGGCCGTTCATGACCTGGGGAATGGATATAGTGGGGAAACTCCCAAAGGGCACCGGACAAAAAGAATATCTGCTAGTAGCAACCGACTACTTCACCAAGTGGGTCGAAGCCGAGGCATTTCACAATGTACGGGAACCAGAAGTCATCAAGTTCCTTTGGACGCAAATTTTATGTAGATTTGGAGTGCCGAAGGAGATCAGGATGGATAATGGCATGCAATTCACCGGAAGAAGAGTCCAAGAATTTTGCAACCACTACGGCATTAAGTTGATATTCTCTACGCCAAGATATCCGGAAGCAAACGGACAGGCCAAATCGACCAACAAAACTATAATGGCTTCGATAAAAAAGCGACTGGATGCTCACAAGTAAAGGTGGGTCGACGAACTCCCAGGAGTATTATGGGCTTATCGAACTACCCCACGGACGGCAACTGGGAATACGCCGTTTGCGCTTGCTTATAGCGAGGAAGCTGTGATACCAATCTAAGTGAGAGCGAGGAGCCCAAGGATCGAGCTATGTGAGCAGGTAAATAATTGTGAAAGACTCATGAAGAACCTAGAGCTGGTCGACGAGCAGAGAGATTAAGCTTTAGTAAACATGGCTCGGCGAAGGACGCAGGTCAAGAAGTTCTACAACAAGAAGCTACGCTTGAGAACTTTCAAGGAAGGAGATTGGGTGCTACGAAAAGTCTTCCAGAATACCAAAGACAAGAGTGCGGGGAAGCTTGCACCATTCTGGGAAGGTCCTTATAAGGTGACCAGGATCGCGGGAAGAGGGGCCTACCACCTCGAACATCTTGATGGAAGGGAAATCGCAAACAGCTGGAATGCAAAGCACTTGAAAAAAATACTACTTCTAAGGAGATCGAACTCTTCGATCTCGCAGATACGCTTTCTTCTCTCAAAAATTCACTTTACATTTCATGTATCGACTTTCTATCGAACTATTACTAACTTGGGCGTCGTAGGGGTGGTGCTACGGCATTGCCCAAACCCCCTTATTTATTTTACAGATACGAGAGCTAAAAGGTGCAATTAAGGGGTCAACTGTGTTTCAAATCGAACGCACCAGATAATCTCACTTCTCCCTACCATTTTCTACTTTCTTTAACATTATCTATACGAATGGTTATTGATTTAAGCATCAGAGGGACGATGCTAAGGCATCGCCCACTCTGACCTTGTTTTATCTAAACTTATCAAAACCGAGTGGCCACGCGAAAATGGAAAATACGATTAAGCTATATGATAACTCTCATAAAGAGTTATCTTTTGATCTCTTCTTATGAACTTTAGATGTTGTTTTGAATAAGATGCCTAGTAATCAAAGTCCTTTTTGCTTGTTTTTGCTTATTTGTAGATAGATCATGGTATTTTAACTTACGCAAGTTTTAATAAGTTTTTGCAAGCTTTTGGTGAAGTTTTGATCAGGTTCGGAATACTAGGGCTTCTCTGCCGCATGCTGTTAGAGGGTATGCTCGAGCATGGGAGATG
>JAPKLW010000051.1:577565-820302 GCA_026898455.1 Plectranthus barbatus | reverse complement strand
TTCGCCCCCTGCGCGGTCTCACGGTTTTGGCCATAACTTTCTCCTCCGAACTCCGATTGACCCGATTCCAGTTGCGTTGGAAAGCTAATTCAAAGATCTTTCCATTCATGTGCTCCATTAGCTCAGATTCCAACTTTGGAAGAATTCGTGCATGTTTCTTTCAACCTCTGCTGCTCTTGGAATGGGTTTCCATTGAATTTAGGCCTAAAACCTGTAAAAACACCGAAAACGCGCATAATACCACCTAATATAGACTCATGGACATAATTTATATATAAACTCAATAAAACCATATAAAACCATATAAAATAGTAGAAAATAACATAGATAAGTGAGTAAAATAATGAGCTTATCATTGCACAACGGTTCTGTAGTCACACTATAGCACACAACACTATACAAAGTGAAGCGAGCATTCATGAAAAACAAAAGGAACTGTCAATTGCAACAAAAATTGAAGAGTTATCCGAGATTAAAAAAATATAATAGAAGGAACTGGAGGGAAGTCCAAGGATCAGGAAGCATCTTGCATGTCGGGATTTGGCCTGGAGTTTGATTCCACGTTGGGCTTTGGGTTTGAGGAAGAATCATCCTGCGTATTCTGATCACCCTGTTGCTGATCCTGATCACCGGGCAGACGCTGATGAGGACCAAAGGGCTGCTCCTGGTGAGGCTCTTCAGGCGAAACATCTAAGACGCTTAAGTCGAAATCCAGGAATCGCTCAGCGATTCTAGCCCAAACCTCATTTTCCACTTATTCAGCGAGCGTCTGCAAAAAAAAAAAGGAAAGAGCAACGAGTAGCATAATAGCAAATAAAAATCATGTAAGGTAAAAAGAAAAAAAGAAAACAAAAAATGTATAAAAAGGATATTTACCTCGTATGTCTCAGCAAAATACGGAGAGAGAATCAGGGACCCAAAATCAAGCCCTTCTCCTGATTTCAGGCGCTCAATTTGGTCCTCGTAACCCTTCAGCTCAGTTGTGTAGGACTCTTTTAGAATCCGCAAGCGAGCATCCAGGGATTTAACTTGATCCCCCCTCTCCTGAAGAGACTTGCTGAGGATGCCGATATCAGTGGTCGACCTGGCGTACTTCCTTTTGAAGTCATCCGCCTCATCCTTGCAAGCCTTGGCCTCCACCAAGGCCGCGTCCGCCTTAGCTGCAAGAAATGCCGCATTCTCTTCGGCCTCATGCAGCTTCGTCTGCAGCTCCTCTTTCTCTTTCTTCCCAGCTTCGACCTTCTTTCGGAGCTGGAGAATCTCCTCAGCGCACTTATCGGCAAATGTGCTGAGCTCGCGGTGGATAAGGTCGAACTCCACCATGTTCTACAAAAATCGCCAAATATAAGAAAAAGGGGAAGAAGAAAAGATAAAAAGAGGAAATATGAATATTCAAAATAAAAGCAGATACCTCAAGCTGTCGGTGCTCGTACCACACCTGTCGATTGAAAACTGACCCCGATGTCAGATCCAATATCGGGGGTCCAGCAGCAGCTTCCGAGAGCAGATCAAGAATGAGTCCAATCTCGTGTTTGGCGGGGCGGTCGATATCTGCACCATCGCCCTCTCCAGGTTCGCCCCGTGATCCTTATGAGGATCTTGCTCGTGAGAACATTGGCGGCAGCGATGTTCGGTGCTCTTGCTCTCCTTGCTCGGACCCCTTCTGTGAGGCGGTCTCCGAACGGGTAGAGGAGCCAGAGGACTCCCCCTTGTTCTGCTCCGGAGGTGGTTTGAGCGGAGGGGGAGGCAGAGGAGGTGGGTGCTGCGACGATTGGGTCGGGGGCCTCTTGGGGGTTCTCCTCCCGATGTTTGGTCTTGGACTCACCCCAGGCTCTCTTCTTCTCTTGGAGAGCCCGCGCGACCTGTTCCGGAGGGACCCAGCGATGCATCATATTGTCGGGTTGTTCGACGAGCTGGCCGTGTCGGTCGAGGAGAATGTGGGCGGTGATGATTCGACCAAATTACAAGGATGGCCATTCACGATTGACGATGCTGATATCGTACGCACGATCAACCCGAGCTTGCTCAGCATCAGTCAGAATGGTGCGCTTGTGATCTGCGTAATCATAATAAGACCTGTAATCAGTAGTCAAAATAAAGTATTATTAAAGTAAAAGTAAATACAGTGACCCACGAATAGGAATCCCACCGTGTCTGATAAATTCGGGGTGTTCAGGATCAAGTTTAGGGTAAAAGAAGGAGGTCCACCAGTTTGGAGAGTTCGATGGAGGTTTCTTTACCAAGGACAATCTCCCCGACGCCCAGCGAGTGAAGTAAAAGTAGTGCTTGTCCGCTACTAAGTGGCACCAACTATTCGAGGACAGTTGAAAGGGAGAAATGTTGTAGGAAGCAAGAACATCACAGAAGAATGGGTGAACAGGAAGACCCACTCCATTCTCCATTGATGTGGTGTAAAAAGCGACAAAATCGACCGAAGGATCAAAACACCTCCGATGAGGTCTGGGGGGATATAGGCAATATCGTGACATGGCACGGAGTCTGCAAGGGCAATCATTTTCTCTTTGGTAATCGTGGAGACTGCCCCCGATACCCGATAGGATTCCCACCCCTCGGGAAGCACCCAGTCACCAGCCACCTCCGACTCTGGGACCACCTCCACGATCTCCCGGTCGGAACCGCTAGTCTCGCCGGCACCCATGGACCGTTTGATCTGTTGGAGCACCTTAGCAAAAGATTCATCCTCAGAGTCGGAAGAAGACGAGGACTCCTTGGAAGATTCAATGATAAGCTTCATTTTGCCGGCAGACCGAGGGCTCACTGGTTCATGAAGAAGGAGACTCCAGTCCGGGATAAGAGGGGTGGCAGCGTTAGGATCTCTTTCGGGAGATGGAGTAAAGGGGGGTGTCGGGTTGAAGTCCCCAGTGCCGGGGTTTCTGCGATTTTGGGAGTCGGGATTTGAAGTCATTTCCTATAGGAGAGACGAAAACCTAAAAAGAAGAAAGGAGGAAGACGAGACAGTCAATAGTCATCTAACCGGAACCCTAGCATTACCCTTCCATTGAACCCCCACCAGAAATAGAAAGAGCAAAAGCAAAAGGGGAGGGAAACAAGTAAAGTGGGAAGAAATTACCTGATGTTCGCGAAGATCGAAGAATCGGTCAATCGGTTGTTGGAAGAAGCACAGAACTTGTTCACCGGAAAATCTTGCAAAGTAGAGAGGAAATTGAAGAAGGGAGAGACTAGGTCTCGGGAAAAGTAACCATCAAATCCCCAAAACGATGGTTAAAGACTCGCGACCGTTCTGCTGTCTACAACTACCCCCAGTTTTGCGGTAATAACGCAAATGCCATCGCCCAAAGGCGGCAAAATTTGAAAAGCAGTCTGGAAAATTGGACTTCGAAATATCAGTTCGCATAGATGAACTTTCACAATGTCTATTAAAAGGAGTTCTCACTTCAAATTCAAAGAGGTCATGAACCTCAAAATAATAAGGGAGCCGCAACGGCTCGCTGGGGCTGACACCAGATGGCTAATAATCTCATCGGACAGAACCCAAACTGTCCTTCCAAAGAGTTGCAATTTCGGGCCCGCAGCTACGGCACTTGTTGCAATTTCACGGGATCGCGCAAGTAAGGGGGATCATCCGCAGTAGAGATGATCCTTCGGGCCGAGAAGATGCTCTTAAATCTCTTCTAAATATACCAGACTCTCGACTTTGAAGTGCTCGAAGAGCCAACATCTGGAAATAGTCATGATACGTTGATTCGATTTACCAGACTAATTTCTGGAAAACCCTGCTAAATCGAAGGGGCTATTGTTGGGGGTCGATAATAAACGGCCCAGCTATCCAGCCCAGTGACTGATCTAAATAGAGGCCCGTATTGTTTTGCAGGAAATCAAAGTGGATTGACTCAAGAAGAGCAGTTCGAACACTAATCGATTTAGTAAGGTAATTCGAAGGGGAAGCAGTTCGCTCAAGATGAGTCCGATTTGGTTAAAGAGTAATTTATTGAGAGAAGTCAACGCAACGGGAATATTGGGTGAACTGCCTAACGGTCAGGGAGAGCCATTAAATGATAGAGTTATGATCGCGAGCTCTCCGGGAAAATGCTTAAAAATGCACGGCTTAGACCAGGGATGCATTCATTGTCACCTGGCGGAAATATAGGAGGCGTTAGAGTTCAAATAGAGCTTATAAATACCAGTTGTAAATCCCTTTTTTGGGGCCTAGCTATGACATGTAATTGACCGACAATCTAAGTTTTTATAATTCAGTTCACCGCCATTCTCTCATGAAAAAAGTAGGCTCATCGAGCTGGTTGTTCCGACAGGATTTGATTGTCACGTGTTTTACGGTTCAAATCAGTTTTATTTTATATATAGTCTAGCTATTAGCTGCTTTTTTCTGCACTTCAAAATTCTTTTTATCCAAAAAGTTCTTGGGGCCTCAATCCGGTAAAAACACTCTCAACAATGTGAATATCACTGGATCTAATATAGAAGATGTTGGCTTGGTTAAGCATTATCTGCACACAGCCTTTACTATTAAAGATCTAGGACCTGCTAGATATTTTTTGGGAATGGAATTCACACGATCTTCAGATGGAATTTTTGTCAGCCAGACTATGTATATAACAAAAATTGTTCAAGATGTGGGCATGCTGGATTGTGCACCGATTGGTACTCCCTTTTGGTACAAAGTTTCTTGCTGATGATTAAGATGAATCACCTCTTTATGAGCAACCTGAGCAGTTTAGAAGATTGGTTGGAAGACTATTATACTTAAACTACACAAGACCAGATGTAACTCATGTTGTGCAGCAGCTGAGTCAATTTGTTCACACTCCACGACATTCTCATTGGAATGCAGCCATACATGTCATTAAAAATCTAGCTCATACCACTACAAGAGATTTATTTTATATTCATCTAAAGCTGATTTGAAGTTGCAAGCTTTTAGTGACTCTAATTGGGGAGCATGCAGAACAAGTAGGAAGTCTCTTACAGGATATGGAATATTTCTAGGTGACATTTTTATTTCTTGAAAGACAAAGAAGCAATCCACTATTTGGATGCTCTTCAGCTGAAGCTGAGTATAGAGCTATGGCATCTACAGTGCGTAAGCTACAATGGATATGTTTTATGCTTCAAGGGTTTTGTTGTAAGTTGCAGCATCCTATTCCACTTCACTGTGATAACATGGTAGCATTACACATCACGTTGAATCCTGTGTTCCACGAAAGGACCAAGCATATAGAAATCGACTGCCGTGTGGTGAGGGAAGCTTAATTATAAACAAGGTTTGATCATGCCTATCCACGTTCGAACACAGCATCAACTAGCTGACATCTTCACAAAGGCTTTATCCAGATCATCTTTTCTTCAACTTTTGGGCAAGCTAAACTTGTGGCAAGTTCAACTTGAGAAGGGGTGTTAAGTTTCAGAAAAGCTGCAAAAGTTGAATACGTAGAAGAAAGAGCAAAGCAGGTAAGTGGAGAAGTTGATTTATGTTGCTTGAAATATGTTGATGAGTCAGCTGTCACGTTGCATGAAGATCCACCGTAGATGATGTCTTGATCTCAAGAAGTTTCTCTTTGTTTTCTTTTTCTTTTTATTTTTATTTTATAAGCTACGTCACGTGAGTTTGTTAGATGAGGAGTCAATTGTATATAATGATTTTTTATTCATTTAGTGTGGCGGCTATACAAAATAAAAATCAATACAACGAAAAATTTTTAATTGCTTTCTCTCATTTGTTTATATTTTTCACAAACTTTACAATCATCACTTCAATGACGCCATGGAACGATGAACTCATATATAGCCAATAATTTCATGCCACCTGTGTTCCCACAAATCCACAATTTTTAAGCATAACCCCACAATTCCACATTATTTGAACTATTATGGGGAATAAAGCTATATTGTCGTCAACTTTATTAATTAAACACAGTATATTTTACTATATCTTAAATGGTTTAATAAAGCAGAAATGAGATATATTCACAAAATATATATATATATATATATATATATTTTATAATTCGAAATAAAAATATGTAAATCTCAAGTTGTGAACGCCTCTCTATAAACCAAGCGTGGCCTATACATTACATGTGCTTTTATTGGTCCATTATATGTAAATATTTATTGTTTTATTTTAAAACAAATTATTTTATTAATAAAATTACGTCATATTATTTTTTAATAGAAAAGGTAATCAATAAATATTATATTTTTTATTAATTAAAGCTTAAAAATAATACATTTTATAGAATATTAAATCTGTTTTAATTTATTCAATAAAGGTGAGATGAAATTAATGTACTTTACTTCTGAATATTTATGAAAACCATATAATTTGAATATATGATTTCTTTATTCTCTTATTTACTAGATAATAAATGAAAATCTTATGCCAATGATGTAATGCCATCTAACGTTGTCGTGGCTAGGCATTAGTAATTTAGTATCATGCCACCTTTGTTATGCCAATGATGCCATGCCATCCAACGTTGTCGTGGCTAGGCATTAGTAATTTAGTATCATGCCACCTTTGTCCCCACAATTCCACATTACTTGAAATATAATGGGACATAACACTATTTTGTTGCCAACTTTATTATATTATATATCCTCGCCTCTTAGAGGAAAATCGAGAGGGATCTTAGAGGTAAATGAATTCCATTCAATTGTTTAAGCTTAAAGACATCGAAGGCCTGGATTTTTTCTTTAGGATTTGGAACAAAAAAATTTAAGTTATTTTGTTAGGACTTTTCGTAAAAAATTAGGAGGACAAAGTTCGGTATGTCATATAGGAGACATGGTTTTGATGAATGGTCATGATGTAATTCATATGATGATGAAAAGTTGGATGAGTTGTCAAATAGACTTTTCTTGTAATTGGATCATTATAGGGGTGTAATCGAACCGAGCCGAGTCGAGTAGTGTCGTGCTTAAATTTGACTCGTTTAATTTCAAGTCGAGCTTTTTTATCGAATACTTTGATGTTCACGAACTTTATCGAGCCTAAATAAACTTTCTAAATTTAGAATATATTTAAGATTTTTATTATTATTTTTGCAAAAAAAATTATTTATTCAAAAAATAATATTGTTAGGATTTTTGTTAGAGAAATCCTTCCTTACTTTTGATGTTTTGGTGAGTCAAAGAATGTAAGCCATCTTAGTCAGTTTTTCCAGTTTCTAGAGTTCTAAAGTGTAATCCTTGTATAGGATCGATCGAGTTGTAATAGAACTTAGACTGAAGATCGAGCAATGTAGAATGCTCGAGAACTGACTATCATCCCACCTAACCTTAACCGAAAACTGAGTTGGAGCACTCAGTTTTAAGTCTATCCATACTGATAAGGAGAAGTCAGTATGAGGGCTTTCCCGAACTGACTAAGGAGAAGTTAGTTTAAGGGATTACCATACTGATCCGGAGAAATCAGTATGAGGGCGTTTCCCATACTGACTATGGAAAGTCAGTATGAGGATTTACCATACTGACCGTGGAAAGTCAGTAAGAGGGCTAAATTGTACTGACTCGTAGAAGTCAGTATAAAAAGCCTCAGTCAGACTCAGGCATTTGTAAAATGCCTAAGTCAGTACGAGGTTATCCAAACTGGGTTCTCGGGCTGTAAAGGAGTCTTACATAAAGTTAGTGTACAGTACACTGACAATGGGCAGAGCAGAAAGGGGACCTAAGGCATGAGCTACGATTGGACAATATAATCCATGAGTCTAACGTCTGGATTTATGTGTCTAACAGATAGAAATTCAAATTGCCATAGGCTCTTCTCTCTATATAAAGACCTGCCCTATCAACCTTAACAGGTTACCTGAACAGAGTTCAAAATCTACTAGTCTAAAGAGACAAAGGGCATATTCAGGTCATCTCTCCCACTAAAACTCTCTCGGAGTTTTCCGTGTTGTAAACACAAGACTTGAGTCTCCGACTCAAGTTACCCACTGTGCTATCTTCTCCTAGCACGAGGCTGAAGCTTTAAGCTGAAGCTCTGTTTGGTGAATATATCTTTCTGAGATATATTCATAGCAGTCAGTTTCCTAGTCTGGGATTCTGATTATCACGGGCGTATGCCGGCCACCTAAGTTCTGGGAAGAACCTTTAAACATCCAACCATTCTGGGAAGAATTAGTAAACATCCACTCACCAGGAAAAAGGCTGCGGGGTGCGTCCCCACTTCAACCTGAAGACTGGGTCTACAAGGAGTTTCTAGGCGAATGCCACAGCTGACCGGAGGACGGAGGTGCCACGGACTGTGTATAGATCGTAAGGAGGCTTGTATTCACTTAGTAAATTATCCAGACCTTGGGTCTGAAGAGTGGATGTAGGATATTGAAATCCGAACCACTATAAATCTCTGTGTGCTGCTTTATTGCTTTCCTTATACTTGCTCTGTTTTTCTGTTTCACAAACTGACTATTTAAACCTTCAATACTTGTCCAAGTATTGAAGAGTATACACTGTGAAACTGACTTAAGACGGAACAGAGACTTAAGTTTAAAATGACTACACACAAAACTGACTTTGCTCTGTTTAAACGAGCCAGTGCTTATCTTTACTTCCGCTGCGTACACAAAACCTTCCGCTGCACATATAGCACTCTGATTTCGGGACCAACAAATATCATATTCATGCTCAAATTCTAATTTTTTTTCATTATTAGAAAGATTTATTATTATTGTTACTCTTAAATCATGAAAATATTATTTTTATAAAATTAATTGTTTTATATTTCTTACTAATTTTAGCTAACGAGCCTGCTCACGAGCTCACGAATCGAATACTATGATCCTCAAGTTTGGTTTATTTAATAAATGAGCTTTTCTAAGCGAACTCGAACGAACTTTTATTAAGTCGAGATCCGAGTAGCTCACGAACAATTTAGTTCATTTACACCCCTAGATGATTATGAATTTGTATTTGTTGTTTCCGATAATGGTTGGCCCATTCTAGCTAGGCTCATTTGCAGGTAAATGAAGTCCAATAAAATGATTTTCAGGCCCCGTGATTTGATCTAGCTTAAGCGGCCTAAATACAACCAACAAAGTTTGATAATGCACAACGGAAATATTTAAGAGAAACTTGCACTTCACAAACTGGTTATTACACACGAGTTTGTGTTTCCAAAAACATTATGTTTAACGAGTTTTAGAGTTTAAGTTAGGTTCAGATATACTCAACACTTAGAGACTGTTGAGTTAAATCCAAGTTCGTAAGTAAATAAAGCGGTAATGAACAAAATGATTTATAGAAGTTCGGACACAAAATTCCTAAGTCCTCTCTTCAAACAGAGTCTGGAATTCACTAAGCTTCTGGATTACAATTTGTCCTCACGATCTATCGCTAGCTGGTAGATGTCGATGTCTACCAGTCCACTAGCTCACTCGCCCTGACCCTTGTTTTCCTTCGGCTTCGCAGACTTGGAGTGTGGGCACACCACGTAGCCTCCTCCTCTGGACTTGTGATCTTTGAGCTTTTTCCCGGAACCGACAGTTGGTGGCTAGATGCCCATAAGAATCTCTGCTTCGGAGAAAAGCAGCGACTGATCTATTTTTGCTAAGAAAGTAAGAACACCAAAGAATAACTCGAGCTTGCTACGAGTCTCGTGTCCAAAGATGGCACTCAAAAAGCTAATGATAGCCTCAAACTTAAGAAAACTTCGAGTGTGTAATTTGGTAGCACTTCGTTGTTTCGTTCGGTAATTTTCTGTAATTTTGGATTTGTAACCTTATCTCTCATGGGGCACTTCTTCTATTTATAGACGAAGTATGAGAGAATTCAAAAATGGAGCCATTTAGAGATATTCCGGATGTTGTCTAATCCGCGCCTCTCTTTTCTGCAATCGTACAGGTTGCTTTTCTAGAAGATTAGCACCTGCTCCTGCTTATCTTACACGGCAGTTGACTCTGCGGCTTTGCGTCAGAATGGCTCTTCTAGTACAAGGAATCAAAACTCGTCGAGTGATCTTCAGACTATAAAGAATCTTTATTCTTAAAGTATGGCTTTGAAAGGCATCCTCGGACTTGATCTTCATGTCTCTGCACGCATATTCAGGTTTCTAAACTTGTAAGCTTTTGTCACCGCTCCGAGCTGGTGAACTGGTGAATTCTCCCAAACTTGTGAACTGGTGAGTTCAACCAAATTGGTGTCCACCTTCTACGTACTCCAAACTGGTAAACTGGCTCTTTGACCAGTTTTTTCAGTTCGTTTTCGTCAGTTTTGTTACAACTAGATAAATACCCTAACAAAGATTTACAAGTTTGAAGCTGACTAATCTAGAGACACCCTAAGTATTGGCTTGACACACCTAAACAACAATTACAATCTGGAAGGAAATTTAGGACTATTTCCCAACAATTTCCCCCTTTTTGGTGTTGTCAAAGCCATACTTCACTAAGCTGGAAAAAAGGATGAATAAGTTCTCGAGTTTACGGTATATCAAAGCTTTAACAGAACTATTACCCAAGAATTCATATCCTAAGGTACAACCAACTCTATAAAAATCTTCTCCCTGAACCGGAGAGATATTTCTCGATTAAATCATGAAAGTAAGAACATAGCAAAAGTATAAGAGACAATCATAACATGCTCACAAATGAACCATGCTGATTACACTAGATTGTGCAAGTTCAGCGAGAGAAGGAGAAAGTTTGAACAATGAGGTGTTGTCTTCAAATTTGCAAGTTTCCATTAAAAAGATATGAAATTACAGATACATGAAAATTTGACAAAATTCAAAAACTGAGCATGCAATCTTATTTCTTGTGCAGGGCTTCCAGCCGCTGAGCTATCTTCAATAGGGTTTAAATCTCTTGCTCTTTCCTCTTCCTTTCTGCTTCTTCCATTTCCCTTCTTGCAGCCTCTTCCTTTTCGCGTTCCTCTTCCCCCTCTTTGACAATACCAATCAGGGAAGTGACAACTGAGGAGAGTTCATAGACGTGAGCCTTGGTTTCTTTGATTTGTGTTTTTGTTTCAACAACTTCAGCACGAGTCTCTTCAAGCTGGCCCTTGAATTCTTGTTTTACGCTGGCAATCTGTGAGTTGATGGAATTAAGTACACCAACAGCAAAGTTCTGGGCTTGAGAGGATTCAGGTGGACTGAGCGAGTCATCTGGCTCCTCGATGTTTGGATCATCCTGACAAATTGCAAGTTCTTCTTCTTCTTTCTTCCTCCGAGCTTGGGCTACTTTGTCTTGGATCTCCATATTCATCAGTTCTCGTTGGCATTCAGATTCAATAATTGCAAGTTCAACCAAATGGATTGATGTCTCAAACATTTCATCCAAGAGTAGTCTTGTCATCCACATTGCTGCGCGCCGGTTGATCAGAGCATAGGATGCATCTTCTTCATCCTCTTCACAGCATTTGATCACTTGGAATGGAGGAGGTAGGGGTATGATGACTAGCGTCAGATTGAATTGTATGGATTTTGGAGGCTTTGGCTTGAAATCAGCAGGTGGCACTCCATCGTTTCCAGTTTCAGCCCTGTACTGGCGAATGCTCATTAGCCTCACCCAAACTTGTTCCTTTGAGAGTTTGTGTCTCTCTGCCTGCTTGATCTAGAAATTGGCCCAGGCTTTCTCTAATCTCCAAAATGTGAGGCCAAGTCTGGAAAACACAATGGCCTTTTCTTCTTGAGACAGCTCGCAAGTAGAAATGTCGAGTCTCCTCCATCGCCTAAACTCGACTCTAAGTTGGGTAGTCTCCACCAATTTTTCTCCCAAGATGGCACCATATAGGTTGTCAATCTCCCATGAGATTATCTTTTTAATACGTTGGGAGATGGCTCCAGCCCAAGCAATTAAATCCTTGTTTGCTCAATCAAATTCAGAAATTAGGGGCCACCAGCTCTTGATGTGATCTATAGAAAAATCATCGCATGGTAGCCCGGCTATAGGAATATTGAAGGTTGAGGTAGGATAAGGTATAATTGACTCTGCATCCGCCCTCTCGTCCCAAGAATGGATCCTCCATTCTCTCTTCAAGTCTCCTTCAAAACTCACTTCTTTTTTTGTCTCTATAGGATTTTTTGAATTCGGGCTTCTGTTCTTGAGTCAGGGGCTCCACCATCACTAGAAGTTGCTCGCCAAAGATGCTCTCAAGAATCTCATCCTCACTAACTGGCTCGTCTAGGTCAACATTCTGTCTGCCAGTTAGGTATAAGGGATCCTTCGACCTCCCCTTATCCTGTGCAGAATGATTGGGTGGAATGAAGTCATTGGGGGCTAGTTCTTCTCCCCTGTCCTATTTCGGCACCAATTTCTTGATGAGATGGCTAACTTTCAGCCCGAAACAGATAAAAGCGGAGAAAATGTGCTCCGTCTTGACTGTGGAGTTCTTCTTGACTGTGTACTTCTTCAAGCTTAGCTCCGAGTGCGAGAAAGCCTTGCATTGAAGCATGCGGACAACTATGTCACAGAGCGCTTGTAGTGGTATGTCAATTAAGAATTGGGGGTGGAGGATTTCCACTTCGCCTTGATCACCTCCTTCTTCCAGTTATGCCAATGGCTCTGCATCGCCTCCCTCATCTTTCTCTTATCATCAGCCAACTATAAGGCGACATCGGGTCCCTCATTCCTAAGGTTGTAGAACTTTGACTGCATTTCTGCATCAACCTTGATGTATTTAGTGCATGAGTGCTAAATAGGGTTCTTGGAAATCTCAATAGCACTAGAATTATCACATAAAAGTGTTAGAGTTTCAGGCTTTGTACCGTAATCATTTAACATTTGTTTTATCAAGAGTAGTTGTGAATAACACCTTGAGATTTTTGAGTACTTCGATTCAGCTGTTGAAATTGATGTACACTTTTGGTCATTATAGCCCAATAACACCACATTATCACGTATTTGAAACCTGCTTCCTCTTGTATCCTTTTTATTGTCAACTTCACTTTTAACATTCCTCAAATGTGACTCCTCAAGGCAGATTTGATACTTTTCACTTACAGCAACACTCGAAAACAAATTTGGGTGATTTGTAGTAAAGTAAATATGGCCACTTATAATCCCTTCAAGCATGCGGACAACTATGTCACTGAGCGCTTGTAGTGGTATGTCAATTAAGAATTGGGGGTGGAGGATTTCCACTTCGCCTTGATCACCTCCTTCTTCCAGTTATGCCAATGGCTCTGCATCGCCTCCCTCATCTTTCTCTTATCATCAGCCAACTATAAGGCGACATCGGGTCCCTCATTCCTAAGGTTGTAGAACTTTGACTGCATTTCTGCATCAACCTTGATGTATTTAGTGCATGAGTGCTAAATAGGGTTCTTGGAAATCTCAATAGCACTAGAATTATCACATAAAAGTGTTAGAGTTTCAGGCTTTGTACAGTAATCATTTAACATTTGTTTTATCAAGAGTAGTTGTGAATAACACCTTGAGATTCTTGAGTACTTCGATTCAGCTGTTGAAATTGATGTACACTTTTGGTCATTATAGCCCAATAACACCACATTATCATGTATTTGAAACCTGCTTCCTCTTGTATCATTTTTATTGTCAACTTCACTTTTAACATTCCTCAAATGTGACTCCTCAAGGCAGATTTGATACTTTTCACTTACAGCAACACTCGAAAACAAATTTGGGTGATTTGTAGTAAAGTAAATATGGCCACTTATAATCCCTTCAAACAATGTTAGTTTAACACTAACATCAACAATGTTTTTTAGCAGTTTAACATTAATTCTCGTTAGAGTTCTCCTAGATTTCTCAGACTCTAGACAAAAATCATTTATCAACCATATAACATACTTGTTCTGAGATATAAAAATATTCCTTTTAGTTTATTAAATTCGAAGACCAAGATAAGGGATATATTTATCTATCATACTCATATAAAATATATTATCAATAAATTGATAAAACGGATTATCAAGCCAAATGGCAGAGGCACCAAACACACAATCATTGACATAAATTTTGACAACGATAAAAGCAATACTAATATTCTCTAAATATAAAGTTTCATCAACATTGTCTCTTAAAACATCTATCTCAATGATAAATTGTATGAGGAAAGAGTACCTAGCTTGTGGTGCACGTAAAATCATTTTCAGTTTGTAGATATGATCAAATACGTGTCGATCCTCATAATCCTTTAAATGTTTAACATATATTTTTTCACTAAGAACAACATTTAAAAAGTTACTTTCAACATCCATCTGAAATAATAAAATGTTAGAAGCACAAGTAAAAACTGAATAACATATCAATTTTAAAGTAATTAGAGCATAATAAAAATCAATGTCCTCTATGAGTATATATGCTTGCGCAACTAACCTAAATTTACTCATCATAATATTCTTAGGTGCAGAATGAGTCAGTGAATCAGAAGATATACCATAGTCATTTTCAGGAATGTTGATGTTAGACTTCTCCTTCTTTGACAAATCAATATCATCCTCAGGCCCAGTTACATGTGTAGTGTCCTTCAATGTTTGTTGATAGTCCTTTACTTTTCCTCCTCTTCCTCTTCTAGGTCTTTCTCTTTTTTGTTGGTTGGTAATGTCATGATAGAGTCTTTCATACCTGCAAGATGGAAATGGAGGAATTCCTGCAGCTTTCAATCATAGCCTTCAAGTCGCCTGGATCATTTGGATTAATTGGGTTGTCAAACTCTCCTGTGAAGATCTGAGCAACTGGGAATTTCTTCAGTTTCCTTGTAAAATCGCATGTCAGACTCTAACCTCTTGTCTCTAGCAGGTGGGTTGTCAGACTTTTCAATAGGGTTTGGCTCTGTAGGTGAGGGTAGTGTTTCGGACTGTTCTGGATGAGATGAGTTAGGACTTTCAAGAGAGGGTTCAGTGGTTTGCATTGTTGTGGGTTCAGATGGAGAGTCGGGTAAAGGGTTTGAGATTTTTTGTTGCACAGTAGTGTTGGGCTGTGAGATTTTGGGTATTTCAGGTTCAGGTTGCTTCATCTCTTTGTCAGAGTAAGTTTTGGAGTTGATGTTAGACTTAGGAGAGGTTTAACATCTGTATTTGTTCTAGGTTCATTGACACTATCTATGAGCCAGGACATGTCATCTTCCCCTTTCTTGTTTAGAATAATCCGTGCATTATCAAAAACAACATTCACAAACTCTTGAATGGTCTGGACATGTGAGTTAGATATTCGATAAGCTCTAGTATTAGTGAAGTATTCAATTAAAAAACCATCCAAGTACCTTAAATTAGACATCATAAGATAATCATGATCATCTAAAATATAACAAACACATTCAAACACATGTAAATATCTAAGGTTTGGCTTATTCATTTTCGAAGATTTATAAGAAATCATTTCAGTACCTTGTATTAAATGTATCATATTCATTAAATGACATGATGTATTCTCAGTTCTAATGAACAAACTTTCAGAGATTGTCATTTTCTCAACCATTTTCAATTCAATATCAATATCATGTTGAAGAGATTTAGGAGCATGAAAATCAAGAGAGATGCATTTACTTTCACAAAGGTTAGAAAACTCCTTATTCAAAAATTTATTATCAATACTAATTATAATCATATTTGAATGATGAACCTTTCGAAGCTCTCTACACAACTTCTTTATCCAGGAAAGCATATCATATATTTCTCTCATAAATTCAACTCTAACAAATGTAGAAAAGTTATCCAACCTCTCAATTTCTATTGACACTATTAATTTCATTAATTTAAAGCAATTTGCGGTATAAATAATGCTCAGCATAGAATGAGATGACCTTGTCTGCTTACCTTTCAGACAAGAATCACAAACCTTATCAGTGTTGAATTTTAGGTTAGATAACCTTTTAACACCAGTATGTTTGAGTAACTTCTGGATGCTTCTAATATTTGTGTGATTAATCTTTTGGTGACATACACCATCTTCATCAGGCTTGATTAAGGAGTATTTTCGATCTTTATCAACCTGATAACATTTATTAAAGAACTGGAGTCCTTGAAAATCTGGTATGTTGAGAGTTTTTTTCCTGTCAAATGTCTTATCAGAGTACCATGTAACTGCAACATTAATCTTCAACAATGTATAATCAAAATATATCTCATAGCATCGACTAATATTATCAGATTGGTTATCATTGTAAAACCTCATATTCTCATCAGCAACTTGTTGAGTGCACAAAAGTTTAACAAGACTTAGTCTTTGACATAAACAAGACTTTAACTCACATTCAGAATTTTAATTAGTCATAGTAGTATCTTCCTTAAAGATATTAACTATATAATTTTCGTACTTAACTAATACTAATATGCAAAAAATAATTTGAAATATCTTAAACTATTGATATAAGAATGTTCTGTAGATATGATTACATCAAGTCTAAATTTATCAAACACAAAATCAGCCTTACAAACTCTAAAAATTAACATATTAACCTCCATCTCCCTTTGTATTGAGAAATCTTTGAGTTTAAGAGAGATATCCTTATCATTGGAAAATATAAACTTCTCTTTTTGCTTCTCACATTCTTTATCAACAAGATTGGAATAATGGCTGATTTGTTTACCAATCTTTTGGATATCTTCATTACTTTGCAGATCTTGAAACCTGTAATTGTTAGTATAGCCAGAACAAATATTATTTAGTTTAGCTTGATCATTTCATACCTGTTAGTAATATTTTCTGACACTAGAATGTTGGACAAAGGTGTTGTAACATCGTCATTATCGGAGCTGCAATTTTCAGAAATTTCAGCCTCATCATCTACATGCTCCTCATATACACATTCCTCTATTCTCCAATGAGACATATGTAATCGTAGAGGATCTCCTCAGCATCTGAGTCTTTCTTTGTGGAGATGTCACTTAAAATTGGTGACAATGTTGATGTTGAACTTTTTCTCCCAAATTGTGAAATGATAATTTCCTCAAACTTGTTGATCCATTTGGTTTGTGCCACATAATTATATTGATCTTCATCCAGTAGATCATCATCTAACTCTTCTTCAATTTCTTTTACCTTTGGGATGTTGGTTGAACTTGTATCTCTAACATCTCTTGAATTGAAGGTTAAGCTCTTGATTTTGTCCTCCGAATTTTGTTCCACCAGATTCGATTCGGATATAGACAAAACACTTACCAAATCTGCAATCTTCAAATTTTCAACATCTCTTGCCTTTTTTATTTCAAACACCTTGATGTTAAACTTTTCTAGCAGCAACTCTAACATCTTGCTGACCAGCCTTCCATTGCTGATTGATTCACCTAGAGTGTGAGCTTCGTTTGCCATGGATATAATTTTCTCATAAAATGATGAGATGATCTCCCTTTCTAACATCCTCAAATTCTCAAATTTGTTGGTGAGAATCTGCATCTTTGACGTTATAACACTTGTGGTTCCCTCAAACTTGCCTTGAAGTATCCACCATGCTTCTCTTGCTTCTGAACATTTAAAAATAAGCCTGAAAGTGTAGGGTTTTCCCATGAACCGAATCACAAAAACCAATTGAACCGGATCGATTTATAGATATTGTGCACAATTAAATTTACAATAAAACCTAGCATGCTCCTATGAATTTAATTCTCAGAATTGTGGATTGAGGAATTACCGTTATTCCGTAGAGTCTGATCCGATCTTTCGCGTTTGAATTTCCAACTTCAATTCAACCACGCGATTCGATTTAATCTTCGGAAACAAAAATTAGAAATCTAATTGATTAGATAAAATCGAAAACAAAAGAGAAGAAGAGAGAATTCTGTTCTCCAGATTAGATCATCAGGGTTGTGTCCCAATGTTGTTCAGATCTGCTACTGGTGAGGATTCCACAGATCTGTGATGTAGGCCAAAGGCGAAAATCCTTCTCCTCCCTTTACAGTTGGCGTCGCCCAACTCTCTCTCTCCCTAGGGTTTTGACTGATTTGAATTGTGATCAAGGTGGCTAGGGTTTCAGAGAAAGAGGGGTCTATTTATAGACCTAGGGTTTTATCCGTAATGGGATACTGGGCTCCATTCAGCATATATTACTTGGGCTAGACCTGGGACCTAATGCAATGCAAATAATAAAGTGGGCCTATAATTAATTAATTCCCATGTCCACAACCCAGGACATAATTAATTAATTAATATTAATTCTTTTTCACCACAGAATTAATACTGACCTACCCCTTTATTACCACGTTATGAGAACGGGCTGCATTAATTGAGAATCCCCATATTTAAGGTTACCGGACATTCATTAATTAATCGGAGCTTCTAACAAGCTTTAACTACAATTAATTAATATCTTATTATTCCTGAGTAGTACCACTCAATCCTTATCACTCGTGCCTGAACTTAATCAGCCTGCAGGACTTTGGCACGATGAATGTCATTGAGCTCCTCAGGGAATGTCCCCATCCTATTACTCGGATATGGTTACCTAAACCCAGTCTCAGGCGGTACTACACGAACTGCTGTTACCCAAGATGCAGATATACGAGCACGTTACTCAGGCTCTCCACCATGGCAAGTCAAAGCAACAGTCAACCCGTGCAAACCCCTGAACCTTCGTTAGGGTTTGGACTCAATCAATATCGAGATCTTGTATTCGCTGATGTCAGACAGTCGAATACATCTCACTGCGCTCCATCAATATGCCACCCCTGCGTACCAACATGTCAAGTAACCAAGACAGACTACTTATTCCGACAATGCCGCAGCCATCCGGATACACGTATCCTCATACACTGTCTCGACTGTGATCAGGTTTATGTCTCACTAGGTCAAGTGATCATACTGTCTTCTGCGATCTACAACACGCTGTATGATCGTCCCTATCGGTGAGACAAGAGGATACCATTGTTACATACATGTAAGATTGTTAACAGATAGGAGAAATAAATCGTCGTATACTCATTATAATAAATGCTTTCAGTATACAAAACCCATCAATCTCCCACTTATACTCAAAGCATAACAAAGCTATTACAGAGTATACAGTCCGTCTATCTAGCCTGCTATCTCTTTAACCACTGTCAGTGGTCGGCATCCACCTCAGACCCAGCTCACGAATATGTCTTTCGTAAACTTTCTGCGGCAAGCTCTTTGTAAATGGATCAGCAAGGTTATCCTTACTGTCAATCTTCTTGATCAGCACATCACCTATGGATACGATTTCTCGTATGATATGGTACTTTCTCTCTATGTGTTTGCTTGCCCTGTGAGACCGCGGTTCCTTTGAGTTTGCCACTGCACCAGAGTTATCACAATAAATTGTGATGCTCCTCGGTAAACTCGGGATCACGCCCAACTCTAAAAGGTAGTTCCTGAGCCATACCCCCTCTTTTGAGGCGTCGAAGGCGGCGACATATTCTGCCTACATGGTGGAGTCAGAAATGCATTTCTACTTTGAGATCCTCCAAGATACAGCTCCACCTCCCAGGTTAAACACATATCCTGAGGTTGATTTCTTCTCATCCTGGTCCACTTGGAAATCCGAGTCCATATAACCCACAGGGCATAAATCCTCACTTTGATAAACTAGGCAGAAATTCCTAATTCTTTTCAAGTACTTGAGGATTTGCTTTACAGCAATCCAGTGCGTCTGTCCAGGGTTAGACTGATATCTTGCTACCATGCCAATGGCATAACAGATATCTGGCCTAGTACACAGCATCACATACATGAGGCTACCCACCGCCGAAGAGTATGGTACAAGACTCATCTCATCTTTCTCCCGTTGTGTCTGAGGACACTGCCCACTAGAAAGATGAACGCCATGTCTGAAAGGTAGCAAGCATTTCTTGGCGAGTTGCATGCTGAACCGGGCTATCACAGTATCCACATAGGATGCCTGGGATAAGCTCAACATTCTTCTCTTACGATCTCGTAAGACCTTAATCCCAAGAATGTAGCCTTCTTATCCCAAGTCCTTCATTTGGAACTGTTCGGATAACCAAATCTTGATTTGGGACATCACTCCCTCGTTGTTTCCAAATAGGAGTATGTCATCAATGTAAAGTGCAAGGAAAACCACGCTCCCACTGACACAAAGTTGGTAAACACAACTTTCGTTTTCCAGCTGTGCAAATCCACAGGATTTAATCACATCATTGAAACGTAAGTTCCACGACCCTGAAGCTTGCTTAAGTCCATACAAGGACTTCCTAAGCTTCCAGACAAGATGTTCTTCGCCTTTGCGTATGTAACCCTCGGGTTGCTGCATATAGATGTCCCTATCTTCTTCAAGGTAACCGTTTAGAAAAGCAGTTTTGACATCCATCTGCCAGATCTCGAGGTCCATATGCGTAGCTATGGCAAGGAGTATCCGGATGGATTTGAGCATGGCTACGGGTGAAAAGGTTTCGTTATAGTCAATGCCCTCTTTCTGACTATAACCCATTGCCACCAGCCTGACTTTAAAAGTCATGACTTTTCCATCCGCCCCTTTCTTTCTCTTGTGTACCCATTTGCACCCTATGGCCCTAAAGCCATCCGGCAAATCAGTTTTCTGGTATACATCCATAGCAGTTATAGATTCAATTTCGGAATCCATGGCGACACGCCATTTGGCAACATCCTTGTCCTGCACTGCCTCTTCGTAAGTCAGTGGGTCAGAGTCCTCATGTCCGTCTTTCGGGCTCAAGTCCGAAGACTCACCCACGAACATGTACCTTTCCGGTTGGAAAATAACTCTCCCACTACAACGAGGCATCCGTGCCATATCAGTAGTAGGTGCAGTAAACCCAAGATGGTTACCTAAACCCAGTCTCAGGAGGTACTACACAAACTGCTGTTACCCAAGATGCGGATATACGGGCACGTTACTTAGGCTCTCCACCATGGCAAGTCAAAGCAACAGTCAACCCGTGCAAACCCCTGAACCTTCGTTAGGGTTTGGACTTAATTAATATAACGAGATCTTTTATTCGCTGATGTCAGACAAAAAGAATATATCTCACTACGGTCCATCAATACGCCACCTCTGCGTACCAGCATGTCAAGTAACCAAGACAGACTACTTATTCCGACAATGCCGCAGCTATCTGGACAGACGTATCCTCATACACTGTCTTGGTTGTGATCATGTTTATGTCTCATTATGTCAAGTGATCATACTGTCTTCTGCGATCTACAACACGCCATATGATCGTCCCTATCGGTGAGACAAGAGGATACCTTTGTTCATACATGTACGATTGTTAACAGATAGGAGAAATAAACCGTTGTATACTCATTATAATAAATTCTTTCAGTATACAAAACCCATCAATCACCCACTTATACTCAAAGCATAACTAAGCTATTACAGAGTATACAGTCCATCTATCTAGTCTGATGTCTTTAACCACTATTAGTGGTCGGCATCCACCTCAGACCCAGCTCACGAATATGTCTTTCGTAAACTTTCTGCGGCAAGCTCTTTGTAAACGGATCAGCAAGATTGTCAGCAGTGTCAATCTTCTTAATCAGCACATCGCCCCTCGATACGATTTCTCGTATGATATGGTACTTTCTCTCTATGTGTTTGCTTGCCCTGTGAGACCGCGGTTCCTTTGAGTTTGCCACCGCACCAGAGTTATCATAATAAATTGTGATGCTCATCGGCAAACTCGGGATCACATCCAACTCTAAAAGGTAGTTTCGGAGCCAAACCCCCTCTTTCGAGGCGTCGAAGGCGGCGACATATTCCGCCTCCACGGTGGAGTCAGCAATGCATTTCTGCTTTGAGCTCCTCCAAGATACAGCTCCACCTCCCAGGGTAAACACATATCCTGAGGTCGATTTCTTCTCATCCTAGTCCCCTTGGAAATCCGAGTCTGTATAACCCACAGGGCACAGATCCTCACTTTGATAAACTAGGCAGAAATTCCTAGTTCTCTTCAAATACTTGAGGATATGCTTTACAGCAGTCCAGTGCGCCTGTCCAGGGTTAGACTGATTTCTTGCTACCATGCCAATGGCATAACAGATATCTGGCCTGGTACACAGCATCGCATACATGAGACTACCCACAGCCGAAGCATATGGTACAAGACTCATTTCGTCTTTCTCCCACTGTGTCTGAGGACACTGCCCACTAGAAAGACGAACGTCATGTCGGAAAGGCAGCAAGCCTTTCTTGGCGAGTTGCATGCTGAACCGGGCTATCACAGTATCCACATAGGATGCCTGAGATAAGCTCAACATTCTTCTTTTACGATCTCGTAAGACCTTAATCCCAAGAATGTAGCCAGCTTCTCCCAAATCCTTCATTTGGAACTGTTCGGATAACCAAACCTTGATTTCGGACATCACTCCCTCGTTGTTTCCAAATAGGAGTATGTCATCAACGTATAGTGCAAGGAAGACCACGCTCCCACTGACACAAAGTCGGTAAACATAACTTTTGTTTTCCAACTGTGCAAATCCATAGGATTTAATCACATCGTTGAAACGTAAGTTCCACGACCTTGAAGCTTGCTTAAGTCCATACAAGGACTTCTTAAGCTTCCAGACAAGATGTTCTTCGCCCTTGCTTATGTAACCCTCGGTTTGCTGTATATAGATGTCTCTTCCTTCTTCAAGGTAACCGTTTAGAAAAGCGGTTTTGACATCCATCTGCCAGATCTCGAGGTCCATATGCGCAGCTGTGGCAAGGAGTATCCGGATGGATTTGAGCATGGCTACGGGTGAAAAGGTTTCGTCATAGTCAATGCCCTCTTTCTGACTATAACCCTTTTCCACCAGCCTGGCCTTGAAAGCCGTAATCTTTCCATCCGCCCCTTTCTTTCTTTTGTATACCCATTTGCACCCTATGGCCCTAAAGCCATCCGGCAAATCAGTTTTCTGGTATACATCCATAGCAGTTATGGATTCAATTTCAGAATCCATGGCGACACGCCATTTGGCAACATCCTTATTCTGCACTGCCTCTTCGTAAGTCAATGGGTCAGAGTCCTCATGTCCGTCTTCCGGGCTCAAGTCCGAAGACTCACCCACGAACATGTACCTTTCCGGTTGGAAAATAACTCTCCCACTGCGATGAGGCATCGGTGACGTGTCAGTAGTAGGTGCAGTGACTTGTGGTCCTGCACGTTGCACTGAAGAACGTGTCTGTGGTGTTGTACCTCTCACAGGTGCACCCACATCTACACGTTCCCCTTCCCTTGGAATCGCATTCTCGTTTTCAATTTCTTGAAGAACGATATCACTCCTTGACTTGTGATTACTCACACACTTGTCCTCCAAGAATCTAGCGTTGGTGCTAACAACGACTCTCTGACTCTCTGGACAGTAAAAGTAACCACCTTTCGTTTGCCTGGGATACCCTATGAACAGCATTACTTTTGACCTGCTTTCCAACTTATCAGGTTCCTTTGACATTACGTGTGCCGGACAGCCCCATACTCTAAACTTGGACAAACTAGGTTTGCGACCAAGGAAGAGCTCAGAAGGCGTCTTAGGAACTGATTTAGAAGGCACCGCATTTAGCACGTAAGTTGTTGTCTCCAATGCGTAGCCCCAAAACGAAATTGGTAAGTTTGCATAACTCATCATTGATTTTACCATCTCTAGAAGAGTCATATTTCTTCTTTCAGCTACACCGTTTTGCTGGGGAGTACCCGGTGTAGTCCACTGGGATGTAATCCCATTTTCTAACAAATATTGCAGGAACTCGTTACAGAGGTATTCGCCACTGCGGTCAGATCGCAGTGACTTAATAGTTTTCCCGACCTTCTTTTCTACCTCAGCCTTGAACTCTTTGAATTTCTCAAAGCATTCAGACTTGTAGCGAGGCAAGTAAACGTATCCGTACCTTGAGTAATTGTCAATGAAAGTGACGAAGTACTCATACCCTCCACGAGCCTGCGTGGACATCGGTCCACATAAGTCAGAATGGATCAATTCCAACACTTCCTCTGCTGGAGACTGACTAGCCTTGAAAGGCCTAGTTGACATCTTGCCGTCGATGCAGGATTTGCAGACTTGATAAGGTATAGCCCAGATTAAGTCCAATGTACCGTCATCTGCAAGTCGCTGAATCCGCTTCAAGCTGATGTCACTGAGTCTTAAGTGCCAGAGATATGTAAGATCCTCATCAGAAGAAGTAAGTTTTCTCTTTCTAGGATTATCAATTACGGATGAATTACATGCAACACTTAAGGACATGTTTGATCGAAGTAACATAAAGAGTGTAAGTCAACATCTTATAATGGATAACACTGTTATCACCAATGACTGAATCATAAATAACAAATATCCATAAAAGTTGATAAATTTTGTCCTGTCGATAAGCCACGGCCCACAAAATTAAACTCTTAAACGTACTTAGTTTATCAAAACATAAATAAAAGAAAACTCCATGAAGCTCCGTCATGAAACATTGTCTTCATCCAGTTTGGTATCTTCTTGCCATCACTCACCAGCCTTGTCGGCACGGTCCCCTGCAAAGTACAACAACATGATCAACAAGTCAGTGCTTACAGCTCTAGAAGAGCAACAACGGACTCTAATCATGCTTACAGTTATACATGCAAATGGCATACCTTGTCTAGCTTTGTTGGCTTGACAATCTTTCCTCCAATGTCCTTTCTTACCACACCTGAAGCACCTGTCCCTGTCAGTCGCCACTTTATACTTTTTGGTACAGCAGAGAGATTACCAAAAGTGGCCAAGGCAACCTTCTGAGGGTTCATGACCGATTCCGCTGCCATCAAGTCATTGAGTAACTCGTTAAGAGTATACTCTTTCTTGTTCATGACAACATTCAGCCTAAAACTCTCAAAGGACTTGGCTAGAGAGTTCAGTATGATATCGACCTTAGCCTCAGCGTTGATACCTCCACCATGCACAGCTAGCTCATCCATGAGGTGAGTCAAGGTAACTACGTGCTCTCTCACGGAGGTGCCATCAGTCATTTTCTTACTCATGATTTCCCTCATGAGATTGAACCTGACGGCTCTATCAGTTTCCCCATAGGTCGCCTCCAGACTCGTCATGATGTCATAGGCGTCCCTGTGGTGTTGATGCTGCTGTTGTAAGACTTTCGACATAATGGTCATCATGTAGCATTTGACTACATTGTTCGATTTCTCCCACTTGTTATAAAAGTCTATATCCATTTGAGTGGATTCAGCAGTTGGCACTTCGGGATGAAGTACTTGTAGAACGAACTTATGTTCTTCTGCTATCAGGAGGTATTCGAGATTGCATTTCCATTCCAGGAAGTTTGGACCAGTTAAAGTGTTTTGTGCGAGAATATTGATGACATTAGACATAGACATATCTGAAACAATAAAGAATCTTAAATAAGAACATACATGTAGAACTTCGAAAACAAATGCATTGAAAACCTTTTAATAAATCAAATACAAATGTTTTCCACTAATTGCCCAAGAGTTCCCACCGCAAGCTACACTCGTAGACGTTTACGATGTCACCCTCGACCAGAACTGCGGGTTTTAAGCCCCAGTCCATTTAATTTCACTACCATGTCAGGATGCTTTTGACCCTAGAAATTAATAATTAGTGAAAACCTTAGACCAAGCCATCTCTCAAGAACAGGGATGCAATTCTTACATTATATTCTAAGATGCTTCTAAGCCATTAACCACAAATTTAACTCCAGCCAAAAGAGACAGTTTAGCATGGCACGTAACCATACCGCACAGCCCTTAAAGCTTTTGTTATCTATAATTTAAATCAATCCTAGAATACTTGTGAAAAAGATCTACGGAAGCTACACTCGTAGACGTTTACGCAAAACCCTCCCACTATTCACATGATTTAAATTGTTTATCTGGAAATCCCAACAACCGTACCCATACACCTATAGGAACTAGCAAGCTACACTCGTAGACATTTACTAGAACGAGAGATACACTTACAGCCTAGGACAGCTTTGTGGAGGTCTATTGATTTTAATTAAAAAATATGCTTAGTATTTTTCTTTTAAAAGGTTTCTTATATGCGCACACATAATTTCTTTGTTATTATATTTTCCAAATTTTTGCATGTAATAATACAAGCCCAAAAATTCCCAAAATATAATCCAACAAAAGAAATTAATCACATAAGCATGCCTGAAAAGTTGTAAATAATAAAAGCGATAAATCATGCTTTTCCTATTATCTACACATGCTTAATTGCGCACATAAATAAATCACGTATCATACGAGGACAATTAAGGCAAACAAAAATTCCTCGTGGCCCCACAAAATAGGAAAAATAAAATCCTATCTATTATAATTTGAATTTGAATTTAATTGGATAAATTCAAATCTTTTTCAAATCTTCTAGGGCCTCCAAATCTTTATCCACCAAATCTTTTGGGATTTAGGCCTTTGTGATCTGATGATTTGCCCTAACCCTAATGCAAACTCAAGGGTTTACACAGGATTGTACAAACCACCAAAACACGAGCCACCGCTATGGGACAGCAGCCGCCGACGAGGACACCGCCTGCGCTGCCGCCGCCCGCAGCCACACGCGCGCGCGGCTGCCTGCCGCCGCCATGCGCCGCCCTTCGCCGGCTCCGTCTTCGATCTTTGTCCTCGACCCGTCCAATTACAGATTTGAAATAAAAATACAGAATAATCTATTCTATTACAATTTTTCAAATCTACACTAATCACTGATTTTCTTGTGATTTTACAAAATTAATTCAGCCCTACACGGATAAACCACTGCGGGCTGAATTACACGGGTTGCCACGAGGAACAAAAACCATCCACAAAACAAATAAATTCATACGTGCATATCGAATTTAATTATGCACGAAAGAGCCATAAATCAGAAACATGGCTCTGATACCAATTGTAGGGTTTTCCCGTGAACCGAATCACAAAAACCAATTGAACCGGATCAATTTATGGATATTGTGCACAATTAAATTTGAAGGACTGAAGGCTTTGAAGAATTTTTCGTTGGGTGTGGAATGAAATCAGTCGCTCAACCTTTCTTCGATCTTCGTCCTTCCTTTTTATTCAATCTTGGAGTGCACGATTGCCTATCCCACATCCTTGCAGTCGTGGGTATGCTCTCCTTCCCCGTCCACTTGCTCCTTAGCACAAACTAGAAGCTCCACAATAGCACAAACCGAATCACAAAAACCAATTGAACCGGATCGATTTATGGATATTGTGCACAATTAAATTTACAATAAAACCTAGCATGCTCCTTTGAATTTAATTCTCAGAATTGTGGATTGAGGAATTACCGTTATTCCATAGAGTCTGATCCGATCTTTCGCGTTTGAATTTTCAACTTCAATTTAACCATGCAATTCGATTTAATCTGCGGAAATAGAAATTAGAAATCTAATTTCTTAGATAAAATCAAAAACAAAAGAGAAGAAGAGAGAATTTTGTTCTCCGGATTAGATCTTCGGGGTTGTGTCCCAATGCTATTCAGATCTGCTACTGGTGAGAATTCCACAGATCTGTGATGTAGGCCAGAGGCGAAAATCCTTCTCCTCCCTCTACAATTGGCGCCGCCCAACTCTCTCTCTCTCCCTAGGGTTTTGACTGATTTGAATTATGATCAAGGTGGCTAGGGTTTCAGAGAGAGAGGGGTCTATTTATAGACCTAGGGTTTTATCCCTAATGGCTATTGGGCTCCATTCAACATATATTACTTGGGTCAGACCTGGGACCTAATGCAAATAATAAAGTGGGCCTATAATTAATTAATTCCCATGTACACAACCCAGGACACAATTAATTAATTAATATTAATTCTTTTTCACCACAGAATTAATACTGACCTACCCCTTTATTACCACGTTATGAGAACGGGCTGCATTAATTGAGAATCCTCATATTTACGATTACCGGACATTCATTAATTAATCGGAGCTTCTGACAAGCTCTAACTACAATTAATTAATATCTTATTATTCCTGAGTAGTACCACTCAATCCTTATCACTCGTGCCTGAACTTAATCAGCCTGCAGGACTTTGGCACGATGAATATCATTGAGCTCCTCAGGGAATGTCCCTATCCTATTACTCAGATATGGTTACCTAAACCCAGTCTCAGGCAGTACTACACGAACTGTTGTTACCCAAGATGCGGATATACGAGCACGTTACTCAGGCTCTCCACCATGGCAAGTCAAAGCAACAGTCAACCCGTGCAAACCCCGAAACCTTTGTTAGGGTTTGGACTCAATCAATATCGAGATCTTTTATTCGCTGATGTCAGACAGTCGAATACATCTCACTGCGGTCCATCAATACGCCACCCCTGCGGTCCAGCATGTCAAGTAACCAAGACAGACTACTTATTCTGACAATTTCGCAGCCATCCGGACAGACGTATCCTCATACGCTGTCTCGGCTGTGATCCGGTTTATGTCTCACTAGGTCAAGTGATCATACTGTCTTCTGCGATCTACAACACGCCGTATGATCGTCCCTATCGGTGAGACAAGAGGATACCATTATTACATACATGTAAGATTGTTAACAGATAGGAGAAATAAATCGTCGTATACTCATTATAATAAATGTTTTCAGTATACAAAACCCATCAGAAAGATGCAACATCAACAGAAACAAGTATAGATTCAAGTGTTATAGTGTTAACGTTAGAGATTGTCCTTTCACTTTGCGTCCATTGTCGTTCCGATTTGAGTGACACCAACATCTTATCTAAATTCTTTGGAGCTGGTATTGACACTTTTGGAGGTATTCATCCATTTATCACAGCAGCCCATGTTTTTTCATCCAATGACTTGATGTACATCTTCATTCTTGACTTCCATAGATAGTAGTTGTCGCCATAGCTATCAAGAATGGGTGGTCTACTTACTGAATTCGATGAATTCATTGTAGTAAATTTGCACTGCATGAATTAACTTGCTACTTAGTCCGTCAAGTAGAGGCTCTTGATGCCAATTGAAATAATTTCGTGCCCGAATTTACTACTGTAACATAAACAATTAGTACACAAACTACTAACCTATATTGCAACATAAAATTAATATAAAATAAATTGCCACAAGTTTATTTCTAAACTTGCGAATACCTTACCACATGTATAACTCTGAGAAAAACAATAACACTGCAATATTAAAGTGATGCTTAAGTTTAACTGAAACGTGTTAGTGTTAAAGATATTGAAAATTTTAACATGTAAACACAAAATGATGTACGCAGCGGATTCAAATATGTTCTGGGATTTATTACTAAACCCTAGAGTGCCTCATGGCAAAAGTGATTTCACTAAAATGAAACTGAGTTTTACAAATGAAATCAAAACACATAAAATACACAACTTTCTTCTAAGTTCACTCCTTAGAATAAATTCATTTACAATACTTACTAACCAACCTAAACGATACCAAGCAACACTTCTTCAATTTTTGGATTCACTCTCCGGAGATCGCCTTTGTGCTGGTATGGTGGTCTTCGAATATTATGGAATAGCAAGGGTGAAGGACTGAAGGCTTTGAAGAATTTTTCGTTGGGTGTGGAATGAAATCAGTCGCTCAACCTTTCTTCGATCTTCGTCCTTCCTTTTTATTCAGTCTTGGAGTGCACGATTGCCTATCCCACATCCTTGCAGTCGTGGGTATGCTCTCCTTCCCCGTCCACTTGCTCCTTAGCACAAACTAGAAGCTCCACAATAGCTCACGTGGGTGGTGGTTTGAATCGTGGAGGCACTCCCACAATTATTGGAGTGTTTGTAAATTATAAAGAGCATTTAAACTACCACATTCACATCCCAACTAGTTAATAAATTTTTTTTATTTCACTACACAATTTATAATGAATATTATTTATCTCTTTCATCACCCATTAGAAATCTAATTCAATACAAATTTTAATAAAAAAATTATTTATTAATTGAGTATAATATAAAAAAATTAAAATATATTTCAAATTCAAAATAAGAATGCATAATTTATTTTATAAATAAAACTTACGATAATAATATAAATATAACACATGAAAAACTAAATTACAAGTACATAAAACTATAAAATGCATAGACAATTACATAATGGTTAATAAAGTTGTTCTAGATGCACTTTTTTATTTATTTTTTTGTAGTATCATGATCCGGATTTTGTGGTATGAATATCTCGTATAGAAGAAATAAGGAAAAATATTAAAGTTAAGGTGAAGGCGAAAAAAAAAACTTAAAGCCCCCTCGGGAAAAATTTCTGGATCCGCTAGTGTCTACGTGTGATTTTTTTTTTATCAATTTATGCATTTTTAATAATTATTTACAACATATAAAATCTAAAAATTATATATTACAGAAAAGTGACCCAATAAAAAAATATCACATTTGTCAGTTGTAAAAAAATAAAAGGAATTTGTCGGCGAACTTTTTTCAAATTCTGTTTTGTTATTATTGTTGCAGATGAGGTGCATGCTGTGATTAGTCTTAATCATCTTCAATTCAAAATACGAATAATCAAATTATACTTATTTATGTTCAATAAATTATGAGTTTGAATTATGTTAGAGTATATAAATTCCGAAGTTATGGAATTTATTTATAGCATGAACATGTTAGAACTTATTTAGAAAGAGAAAGAAGTGATCTGAGCTGGAAATAGTTTGTACGATGAAAGTTGGCCCGGGAAAAAATCGTGGAAGAAGACAGCGACTGCACACGATACGACATATTGAGAGGTGGAGACTGGAGAGGGAGAGGGAGAAAAATAAATCAGGGAGAGAGAAAGAGAGACAATCAAATGTGAATTGTCAGAAAATTATGGGGGTGACAGATTCATCAACTACTCTCCACCTTAAATATTACTTCCTCCGTTCCGATTATATAGTTCGGGTAACTATTTTAAAGTGTTTTAATTATATAGTCTAGTTTCTATATTTGGTATTGTTTTTATATGATCATTTACCATTACATCCCTGAATACTCTTGGAAAATGAGAATATTAAATGTAATATTATGAAAATGAGAGGTTAATTAATGCTTTAAATAAGAGTAATATTGGAAGTTTGTTTAAATATTAAATAATTTTTAGCAAACATGCAAGATCAAAATGGACTATATAATCGGAACGGAGGGAGTATATTTTATGCTCTCAAATTTCAACCACAAAATCCTATTCCAAACAAACTATCTTCCCGATATTTATTCCTACTCTGTCCACGTCACCTCCACTACTTTTTTTAAAAAAAAAAAATCTTATTCTTACCCATGTTCCCTCTCACCACTCTATTTAAAAGTTTTGGTTAAAAATATAATTCATTTTGAAATTTATTACTCTTTCCGTTCCAATTTATTCGTATGTCCTATTTATTAGTCCCCTTTCTTAAAATGGTAAACTTTTTAAACTCACCAATAAAATATTAATTTCACTACACTCACAAACATTGATTATCGTGTTATTTTAATTGGGGACTAATAATTAGGGACGGAGGAAGTATAATGCATAAATTTATTGATAAAATTAGTAAATACATAAATTATATTGATTGATGAAATTTGAGAAAATAAGAAAGAATACTTAAGACTAGGAAATAATGGAATTTTATTATTTTTTGTTTAGGTAGAGTAAAAATCGATCCCTTTATAATAATAATACATATATTTATAGGAGAGAAATCATAGATTTTACAAGAAAAATGATATGGATAGGTAGGATATATTCAAATCTTTTTACATCATGAATAGGTTGTTTCCTAATTAAATCTAGTGTAGATATGGTCAAATCCCGCCAAAGAAAGAAACAAGATTTGCAATATCTCTATTGCCTTTATCCGATTCTCAGGTGCTTCGAGCATCTGTTCATTATAGTGGTTCGACCGCTCTGACTAAGGAGAGATTCAATCAGTTGCTCGAGCAGGTCGATCGCATGTCCGGGTCGATCATGATTGGACTGTTGAACTTTGTTCTGCTTGTTAGGCCACATTTATTTGTAAATGAGTCTAAAATGAGTGAGATTATTTTGGGTTCAATATGTAATTTGAAAATAATATAAGTTAAAATAAAAGGTGGTATTTTACAATATATGCAATGACATGATAACCATATGTTAAAATTTATTAATTTTTGAGAGTTGGGTCACAAGTTAAAAAAGATTGAGATCTATTTTTAATTTATCATCACAAAAAAACATTCTTATTTGATCACTTAATTTTAACATAAGCACCACTATTTTTTTTTTGTTTGCCGCAATATTACATACAAATTTATCTTTTAACATAAGATATTTAAAAAGAGGATCAATCTCGTAACCCTCTCATTAAAAAATACTAACACAAGATATTTTCATTATTGAAATATCTTTGAAAATGTTGGATAATCTAAAACTTGTGGCACACCCCAAATCTTTTAGGTTTTGAGAAAAAAAAAAGTATTATTATACTTATTAAATTTAGGCAGGTCCAAAGCCACAAATAAAAGATTTTATCCACGTGTCGGATTTATAACCATGAAGCCTGAAAATATCTAAAATTCTCAAAGGACTTGGGTAGAGAGTTCAGTATGATATCGACCTTAGTCTCAGCGTCGATACCTCCACCATGCACAGTTAGCTCATCCATGAGGTGAGTCAAGGTAACTACGTGCTCTCTCACGGAGGTGCCATCAGTCATTTTCTTACTCACGATTTCCCTCATGAGATTGAACCTGACGGCTCTATCAGTTTTCCATAGGTCGCCTCCAGACTCGTCATGATGTCATAGGCGTCCCTGTGGTGTTGATGCTGTTGTTGTAAGACTTTCGACATAGTGGTCATCATGTAGCATTTGACTACATTGTTCGATTTCTCCCACTTGTTATAAAAGTCTATATCCATTTGAGTGGATTCAGCAGTTGGCACTTCGGGACGAAGTACTTGTAGAACGAACATATGTTCTTCTGCTATCAGGAGGTATTCGAGATTGCGTTTCCATTCCAGGAAGTTTGGACCAGTTAAAGTGTTTTGTGCGAGAATATTGATGACATTAGACATAGACATATCTGAAACAATAAAGAATCTTAAATAAGAACATACATGTAGAACTTCGAAAACAAATGCATTGAAAACCTTTTAATAAATCAAATATAAATGTTTTCCACTAATTGCCCAAGAGTTCCCATCGCAAGCTACACTCGTAGACGTTTACGATGTCACCTTCGACCAGAACTGCGGGTTTTAAGCCCCAGTCCATTTAATTTCACTACCATGTCAGGATGCTTTTGACACTAGAAATTAATAATTAGTGAAAACCTTAGACCAAGCCATCTCTCAAGAACAGGGATGCAATTCTTGCATTATATTCTAAGATGCTTCTAAGCCATTAACCACAAATTTAACTCCGGCCAAAAGAGACAGTTTTGCATGGCACGTAATCATACCGCACAGCCCTTAAAGCTTTTGTTATCTATAATTTAAATCAATCCTAGAATACTTGTGAAAGAGATCTACGGAATTTACACTCGTAGACATTTACGCAAAACCCTCCCACAATTCACATGATTTAAATTGTTTGTCTGGAAATTCCAACAACCGTACCCATGCACCTATAGGAACTAGCAAGCTACACTCGTAGACGTTTACTAGAATGAGAGATACACTTACAGCCTAGGACCGCTTTGTGGAGGTCTATTGATTTTAATTAAAAAATATGCTTAGTATTTTTCTTTTAAAAGGTTTCGTATATGCGCACACATAATTTCTTTGTTATTATATTTTCCAAATTTTTGCATGTAATAATACAAGCCCAAAAATTCACAAAATATAATCCAACAAAAGAAATTAATCACATAAGCATGCTTGAAAAGTTGTAAATAATAAAAGCGATAAATCATGCTTTTCCTATTATCTACACATGCTTAATTGCGCACATAAATAAATTACATATCATACGAGGACAATTAAGGCAAACAAAAATTCCTCGTGGCCCCACAAAATAGGAAAAATAAAATCCTATCTATTATAATTTGAATTTGAATTTAATTGGATAAATTCAAATATTCTAGGGCCTCCTAATCTTTATCCACCAAATCTTTTGGGATTTAGGCCTTTGTGATCTGATGATTTGCCCTAACCCTAATGCAAACTCAAGGGTTTACACAGGATTGTACAAACCACCAAAACACGAGCCACCGCGACGGGACAGCAGCCGCCGACGACGACACCGCCTGCGCTGCCGCCGCCCGCAGCCACACGCGCGCGCGGCTGCCTGCCGCCGCCCTTCGCCGGCTCCGTCTTCGATCTTCGTCCTCGACCCGTCCAATTACAGATTTGAAATAAAAATACAGAATAATCTATTCTATTACAATTTTTCAAATCTACACTAATCACGAATTTTCTTGTGATTTTACAAAATTAATTCAGCTGTACACGGATAAACCACCGTGGGCTGAATTACACGGGTTGCCACGAGGAACAAAAACCATCCACAAAACAAATAAATTCATACCTGCATATCGAATTTAATTATGCACGAAAGAGCCATAAATCAGAAACATGGCTCTGATACCAATTGTAGGGTTTTCCCGTGAACCGAATCACAAAAACCAATTGAACCGGATCGATTTATGGATATTGTGCACAATTAAATTTGAAGGACTGAAGGCTTTGAAGAATTTTTCGTTGGGTGTGGAATGAAATCAGTCGCTCAACCTTTCTTCGATCTTCGTCCTTCCTTTTTATTCAGTCTTGGAGTGCACGATTGCCTATCCCACATCCTTGCAGTCGTGGGTATGCTCTCCTTCCCCGTCCACTTGCTCCTTAGCACAAACTAGAAGCTCCACAATAGCTCACGTGGGTGGTGGTTTGAATCGTGGAGGCACTCCCCTTTATTTTACCTAGAATAATAGTAAATATAATAATATATGGTTAGGATAAATAATATGCACAACCCCTGAAAAGTAGGACTTGAAAAGATATGGAATTAGGGTTGAAATATTCTTTCCTAAAAAATAGGAAACGGTTGTAACCAACTTCCAGCAGACAGTGAAGTATAACATTAACAAGTCTGTGTCAGACTTCGATGTTAAATATAGAAATGTTTAATATTCAAAATCTCTGACATTATCATATTATTTTTCAAAAAAAAATAAAGAAACGAATTATGTTAAGTTTTCAACTGATAAATAGTGAGTGTGAATGAATGATTAATGACTATAATTTAGAATGAGATTCTTTAATCTCATTTTCATATTCATATTCAAGTTAATTCATTATCAAATTATAAATTTTTTAATAATACTAATTTATTGTAAGTTTAATTGTAGAGTTAATTTTAGTAAATTGGGGTATATAATAATTTTTGGTATTTAACTTTTATTTTTAATTGATATTTAATTATTAAAATTAATAATTTATAGACATAATTTGAGTGTTTGTTTTTTGTTCCTAAAGATCAATTAAAGTTTATTATATGACTATTAACTTTTTTATATAAAATTATGACAGTGGAGTGAATCCTCTTCTATAAATTTGTGGGTAATGCAAGTCAATGAATGATTAAAAAAAAATGAGAACCTTCATTCTTGTGCTTGCAAGGCTTCTCCTTTTCACACCGCTTTTGCAAAATGCACTTTCCACCAAATCCAATGTTAGTAGCCTCAAATAATATACTGTGTTTTTATCTGACTATGATTCTTGTTAATTCTCCGATGATGTTGTCTGAAATGAAACAGGTGTACATAGTGTACATGGGAGCTAGGAAGCACAATGATGTTGATCAAATCACCCAATCCCACTACCACATGCTGTCCTCTGCTTTAGGGAGGTATATATCTATCTATTATTTTTTAATGATGAGATTTTTGGTTTTCTGATTGATTCCTATTTGCAGCGAAGCAGAAGCAGAGGATTCTCTGATTTACAGCTATAGACATGGCTTCTCTGGTTTCGCTGCCAAGATGACTGAGTCTCAAGCCAAATATTTTCAAGGTATCTATATCTATATAATATACCATAGGAGTTCCAAAAAATTTACTCCAAAAATTTTGAAAAACATGTCCATATAAAATAAAATATATTAAATATATTTTAGAATGTTTTGCAATTATTTGTTAATTTTTTTAGACTTATATTCATAAATAATCTAATTTTAAAAATGTTAAATCTTACAAAAATAAAATTATTTAACAATTCAATTTTAGAATGTTTAAACTCAAAAGTTATTTGGAACAAATAATAAAACAAACATGTTTGCTATGCAATTTGGATATTATAATTCTCATTTTTATATTTTAAAATTTAAATTCATATAATTTTAAGGAATGATTGCATTTTAATTTATAATATCTATTTATTTTACAAAAATAACCTAATATTTATAATTTATAAATGTTAGACATTAACTTGGTACAAATTAGCAAATTTAGAAATTAAACCATATTTTCAATGTTAGATATTAAATTACAAAAATAGATAAATATTGTGAGCAAAATTATTATTATGTGAACACTATATTATTTCTGTAAAGTTGATAAATATTAGGGGTGCATATATAAATACTTTTATTTTGAGTACAAATCAAAATAAATAATATATGCAGAATTTATTAGACAAGTTTAATATTTCACATAAATTTTATTAAAGTATATAAATTTTATTATTTTAAGCAAACTATTTTAATATCTTTACTGAAATATGTAAATTTAATTATGCAAAAACATTCAAATATTTCAATAAAATAAATAATATTATTAACCATATTATTTTAAATTAAGTTTTTTATATATTATCCTTAAGAATATTTGTTCGCGCGTGTAAATATCTTGTGTACCTGTAAAATGCTCACATTTCTTGACTGTCTCTCTCTCGCTCATCTAACTCTCTCTCTCTCTCTGGTAGAGCTGCCGGATGTGGTTAAGGTGTTTCCAAACTACTTGTACGAGCCTCAGACGACGAGGAGCTGGGATTACCTCGATTTCCCTGCTTCTTCCACAACGAATATTCTGCACGATGCCAATCAGGGCGACGGCGCCATAATTGGCATCCTCGACTCCGGCGTATGGCCGGAGTCCCCATCATTCAACGACGAAGGCCTCGGCCCCATCCCATCCAAATGGAAGGGCTCCTGTCAGTCGGGAGAGGACTTCGATCCATTGAGGCACTGCAACAAAAAACTAATCGGCGCCCGTTACTTCCGCGGGGGCCTCCCCTATTACAACGCAACCGAAAACTACGACTCCCCGAGAGACAAGAGCGGCCACGGCACTCACACCGCCAGCACGGCTGCCGGCTCATTCGTTAACGTGGGCGGGCTCGCTCCAGGCACTGCTCGAGGGGGCGCCCCCAAAGCCAGGGTCGCAATATATAAGGTGGCCTGGAATGTAGGGGGTACCTCGGTTATCACAGCCGCCGACACTCTCGCAGCCTTCGAACAGGCCATACAGGACGGAGTGGACGTTCTCTCTCTGTCGATTGGAAAGAATTTGCCTCTATATCCTGAAATCGATGGACGGGACATCATTTACCACGGCGCATTCCATGCTGCTCAACAAGGAATTGTACCCGTTTGTTCCGCCGGGAACTCCGGGCCATTGTCTCAGACGGTTTCAAATGTGGCGCCGTGGGTCATCACCGTGGCGGCTAGCACCATGGACCGCTCGTTTCCTAATCCTATCATGCTTGGAAACGGTGAAGAGTTCAGTGTAAGCTAAGCTGTATCTTAAATCTTAATCATAATTAATGGGTGGTTTTGAGGGAAATTAATTTATGTTGCACTTGCTTGTATGCAGGGTCAGGGCATGTATATCGGAAGTGGCACTGATCCCGTTGATTTTGTTTCCTTAGAGGACCGGTAACCCCCAGTAGTTCACTATTTTTTGAAAACTAAAGTGAAGAATAAGAATTTAATCATGTGTGTTGTAGGTATTGTGAAAGTATCACGGCAACTGATACTTGGGTAGCCGGAAAAATAGTGTTGTGTTTCACTAATAATGTATACGGGAGTGGTATATTTAGTGCTGCCCGGGCTGTTGCTGCTGCTGGTGGTTTAGGCATCATTCAAACAATAAACACCATTGCATCGTCCCAAGAATTAAGCTCCGAGTTTCCTATTCTGCTCGTGTCTTACCAAGTCGGAACTCGGTTACTCAACTACATTCGTTCTACTAGGTAACATTAAATCATTAACATCATAACCAACAACTATATATATATATATATATATATATATATATATATACACTCAATTGTGCCTCTGTGAAAACTGAAAAGCGCTCCCAAGGTCCAGCTGAAACCTGTGCAGACATACCAAGGCATAAAAGCCACCGCCTACATTGCATCTTTCTCCTCTCGAGGCCCTAATTCTTTCTCTCCAGCAATCCTCAAGGTAGGGGTACCATGCAAATTGCAATACAATGCATGATGGAATACTTTTTTAACTCCATATCATAATTTTCGATGCAGCCAGATATAGCCGCACCAGGAGTCGACATATTAGCAGCAGTTCCCGGAGACGGACGTTACGACTTCATGAGCGGGACATCCATGGCATGCCCTCACGTCGCAGGAATCACCGCTCTGCTCAAGATTCTGCACCCAAACTGGTCTCCCGCCACTATCAAATCCGCTATCATCACCACAGCATCGACGAATGACCCTTACACCGGCGAGCCCATCTATGCGAGAGGCGAGATACCGAGGACTGCCGATCGTTTTGACTACGGAGGTGGGCTGATAAATGCAAACGCTGCAAGTGATCCTGGCCTAGTTTTCGACATGGGAGTTCTAGATTACTTCAACTATCTATGTGCCATGGGTTATGCAGAAATATACATCAAACAATTCACGGGGGTGAGCCAATCTTGCGCGACGGGCTTATCCGTTCTGGGTACCTTCCTTCCATTACAATCCCTAACCTCATAGGCTCGGTGACTGTAACAAAAACTGTGACTAATGTTGGTGATCCGAATTCCAACTATCAAGCTGACATCGTCGCGCCTTTTGGCACGACGGTGTCGGTGAATCCAACAAGTTTGGCGTTCAGGTCTGGTGTTGAGACATTAACCTTCACGGTGACAATAACAAGTTTGCACATTACCAACACAGAGTACTATTTTGGAAGCCTGACTTGGAGTGACAATGTGCATCGCGTCAAAATCCCAATCTCTGTCAAAACTGAGTTTTCACTTCTGGAAGGTGATGAAGAATTCAAGACAAAGGATAGCATGATCCAGTTCACATAAATGTTTGCATGTTCTGTTTTATTTCTGTGAAAAAACTTGGATATGTAATGTGTGATGTTCAAACAATCCCATATAATATAAATAAGTTTGAGTACACCATTAACTAGCAGAGGACTGAAGTAGCACAGGGTCGAGCAGCTCTGTTTCACCGTTGGGTTTAGGAATTATGAGGCCATAGCCACCAGCCTTTCGTTTGTACACAATGTTGATCTCACCTGCAACACCACGCGACGACGTTGTCGAGAAGCATATAGAAGTGGAAGAAGAAGAAGTAAAGGGAAATGAGGTATACCAGTTTCTTCATTGCGGAAGCCATAGAAGTCATGATCAAGATTCTCCAGCTGATCCACTGCCTCTGCAACGCTCAAAGGTGGCATATCGAAGTACTTGGTCCGAACAATCTGCAATCCCGATACACTTTAGTTTGGTCTGAAAATGTGTGAAAATAGTAAATAGTGAGCAAAAACAACCTCATTGATCACCAACACTTCCTGCTCATCTCCTTCACTTGGAACTTCTGCAACTTCCTCCTCTTCCTCGGTTTCCACTGTCTCTATATCCTCTGCAACTGCGAGTGCACCCGGGTCCCTAACCTTCAGCCTGTCGAAACCCTTCATGTGGCGACCGCGGTCCGAGTCTTTCTCCTTGATCTTCCTCAACTTTCTTTGAATTATAGAAGACACCAGATCTATGCTACCGTACAGGGACTCTGCATCCTCTTCAGCTCGAACCACTCCATGTTTTTTTGTGAACAAAGTAACCTACATTATGAATTATAACTTATAACAACTCATTTTAGAAGATATACTAGCAAAACATGATTGGTCTAGACAAGATACGATGTGTTTTAGCAGAAAACACCTCAGCTCTTCGCAGTTTCGGACCTTTCCCTAACTCTCCACCACGGACGGACAACCTCACATCTACTTCCCTTACTAAATGGCTATGCTTTTGAACTGCTTTGCCTAACTTCTCTTCCACATAGCTCTTCACAGTGGGTGTCAACTGCATATTCAGTAAACTTCTCAGTTTCTTGATTTAATCGATGAGAAACAGAGATATACGGTAGCTTAAGTTAGGATAAATAATAAAATAGGTTCATTGCCTACAGAAAATAAGTTCTATAATATGAGAATTTAACACATATTTTCGACCACTAATTTAAGCTTTATGTTTTCAACAACATATGATCGTTTCTTGACAGACAAACTCCAACAGATTCTGAGTCTAGATTAAGAAAGATCTATCACATACGAGAATCTGAAATATTCAAAGAGATTCTTTACAATCCAGAAAAGCTGTTACAAATCAAGAACCCACAGTCCTAGTCTACTCCACACATTCCTCATTAAACACCCATCTAGAGAAATACATAAAGTGGAGCACATGCTGTCAACAAACACAAGGATAATAAACACATAATGCCTTTTTTTCGATTTTGAAGTTAAAAATTAAACGAGTTGCAGCTGCAAATAATGAAAAGACAACATTGTTAAGAACAAGGAATAAATGGGTACCTCCAAGTTTTTGCCTTGAAGAATTAACTTCACAGAAGAAAGAGGGCCATCCCACGACATCTTGATCCCAAAAGATCTCTGAACGCCATTTTTCACGAGAAGCATTTCTTGGGGTTTGAAGCCCGAACCCAGAAAAGTGGATTTTTGTGAAGGAAATGAAAATGGGTGAGAATGATTTGAACAGCAAAACGACGGCGGCGGCGGCGAAGAAGAAGATGAGGTGGAGCAAGAAACATGGTGCTGATGAGTGAAGCTCTTCTGTATAGTTGGGGCTGCAAATAGAGTAGCCATTTTTCTTGAAGTTTCCAAAACCGAATTTCTTTCACTTCACTCTTTTCCTGCTAATGATGAATGTTCTTGAAGATTGAGGGGGGCAATTGGAACAGTGGCAGTGAGGCAGGGGTGGGGCAGATTTGGATTGAATCGTTATCCAGATTCGAACGATGTGGAGACACGTGACAGCATTCCGTTTCGGCTTGTAGTGAAATGGGCCAAGATTTCAGTTTCAGACCAATCTTCGTCTGAAATGGATAAGTGCTGTTTTTCTGGATATTTTTATTTTTATTTATATTCCTCATAAAATTTTAAAAATATCTGCATTTTTTCCATTTAGGTCCATTACATTTCATCCGAAATTCAAAATTCTTGTCATGTACTAATATGGTTTCTTGAGTGGTATATTAGGTATATTTAAATTTCAGATTTAGTAAAGCCCAATAAAAAAAATAATTTATGTTTGAAGTTCAATTTGTGGTGAGACAAGGACCCTCGAAAGTTGGCAAAAACTTGTGTTAGGCAGGCCTAAATGGTTTAGGCGGGTTTTATCCTACCCAAATGGATTGACCCATCCCAAATAGGGTTTATTAATCCCCAATTAAAGTATATTATATGGGTTTGGGCTTGGGTTATGGATAAAACCCACCTAAATCGTTTAGGTCTGCCTAACCCAAGACCTTCCCTTGAAACTTATGAAAAATAAGAGAAATAATAATTCAAAATATAGCCACAATTTTATTCATTGTAGCCCCAAATATTTTAAAATATAAAATTATTATTAAAATTACTATTTTATCCTCATAACTTCTAATATTAATTTGAAATAGAAAAAAATAAATATTGACCCATTTTTTAGGAACCGTAGCCCCTCTTTTAACCATTTTAATTCTAAAAATTTCATTTTCTTCCTTGTGTATCTTCATAGCCCCATTCTTCTTCCTTAGAATCCTTACAGAACCCCAACGCCAGACAGCTACACCCACAAATTAACGTCATTAATCGATCTAACTGATGCAACAGATTCAATAATTAAGATATTATCCTATAATAAGCAAGGTGTGCAATACTAGTTAAGTGGCGACTAAAATGAAAACTAATTAAACAAATATAAAAGAGAAACGCTTGCAAACGTATAATGGGAGACAAAGCAAATTGACGCAATTTAGGCTCCGAGATCGTCTTCTTCCAGTCGCTATTGATTATTATGCCAACTACCATATTGTCGATGAGCGACTGCTGCTCCTGGCGGCGGCCTTGGTAGTAACTAAACTTGTTCTTGTATTTAAGAAGAAATAGTAGAGAAGCAATTCATCTGATCAATGTTTGTCTGCTTCTATATTTTCTTGAGTAAATAAAATTGAGTAATGGAACAAAATTAACTCATTTTTCTTCAATATTGCATATCCACAATTGCTATTTTACAAAGAAATAGTATAGGGGAACAGGGGCTATAGAGTTCGAAAGCGGAATTAAGTTTTCTAAGTTTATTGCATTAATGTTTTTAGGACGAACAAGGATGGGGTTATGGAGTTTTGAAAAAAAGTTGATCGAGTTTTTTTAGAATTAAAACGAAAAGGTTATAATTGATTAAGAATGGAGTTATCTAAATCTTATTTTTTATTTATAATTAATATTTAAATTATAGATACAAGATTAAAATAGTAATAATATATAATAGTTTTATTATTAAAAAAAGTGGTGGCTATAATGAGAAAAAACGTGGTTATGTTTAGAATTACCCTACGAGAAAAATAGCTAAAAAACAACGAAATCATGTAATTTTATTATGAATGATGAAGTGTGAATCGTGATTTTTGAAGAATACAAGTATAATAGAAGTAAAAAACGTGTAAAAAATGATCTATTGGCTCCCCTTTTATAGTTCAAGATTAGCCGTTACAACCCTAGAGAATTTAGGAGGTAGTTCCAATTTTCTCGGAGGGTCGTCGCTGGAGGTTGACGTCTGCGTCCTTTTCAGAGGTTATTTAGCTAGGATCCTCAACGGACCTTCGAATTATCTGCGGTTTGACCCTTATCTTGTTTGACCTCTCCCCAATGGATTGTGTAGTGAACTTCGGGGAAATTCCTATTTCTTTGGAAGTGGTTACTGGAGGTTGGGTTAGGGTCCCTCAACAGATCTCAGGATTATCCGCGGCTGGATCCTTATTTGTTTTTACTTCTCCCCGGTAGGCGACAAGAGGAACTTGGGGATGGTTCCAATCTTTGCAGGGCAGTTGAATTTGGGTCTTTAACGGTCCTCCGAATTATGCGCAGTTTGAGACTCACCTCCTTAATCTTTCAGGTAGGTCGTGAGCTGTTGATCTCTGGCTCCAGGTCGTGCTCTCCGGGACCTTGATCTTGCTTGTAGTTCGTGACATGGGACCTTAGTGGTAATTCCTGGCGGGGGATCATGGTTGTGGTTTCTGGTCCCGTAGGTGGCCTTTGATGGGTAGGTCGTGGAGGTCTTTAGTAGGATCCTTGCTGGTAGGTCGTGGTTCGTGGTTCTGGATCGTGTACTTCGGGAGCTGGACCTTGCTGGTAGTTCATCTCCCTTTGGGGATTGGCTGAGGTCATCATCGGAATGTCGTATAGCTTCTTTGGGTAGGTCCTCTTGGGTCGTGGTCCAGTGCGTTGGACCTGGGCCTGATCGAGTTCACTTCTTAGAAGTCGTAGAGCCCGTTTGAGTGTGTTCTTTTGGACCGTTGTTATTCTTACTAGACTTGAGTTTATTTTTTCAAGCGAAATATTTTTGGGCCTAACAATTTCTATACATACTACTTTAGAAAAAGAAAAAAGTATGAGGAGAAGAAAAAATGTATTATCATGTGATTATGTATGTATGTATAAAATTTATGGTGCACGTACTATTTAAAAGTCAAATGAAATATTTTATACAAATAATCATTCGTGGGTCATTTTAATCAATTTCATTGAACAAAAAGTTATTGGTGGAACCAAAGCAAAGCCAATTCAACCAGTCCCACAATTATTGGAGTGTTTGTAAATTATAAAGAGCATTTAAACTACCCCATTCACATCTCAACTAGATAATAATTTTTTTTTTATTTCACTACACAATTTATAATGAATATTATTTCTCTCTTTCATCACCCATTAGAAATCTAATTCAATATAATTTTTAATTAAAATAATTATTTATTAATTGAGTATAATATAAAAAATTAAAATATTTTCAATTTCAAAATAAGAATGCATAATTTATTTTATAAATAAAAATTACGATAATAATACAAATATAACACATAAAAATCTAAATTACAAGTACATAAAACTATAAAATACATAGACAATTACATAATGGTTAATAAAGTTATTCTAGATGCAATGGCGGATCTACATAGGGGTTAGGGGGGTTGTTGGTCCCGATTTAACAGAGTCGTCGTGCTTAAACAGAAATACAAAATGCAGCGGAAGTACTTAAATCTTTATCTTGCACTTAATCTTCTCTAAATGTTTAGCTTTAAGTTCAAGTAGTATTAGATTGTTTCAAGATATACACTAGTAACTTGAAGTTACTAGGTTTCAAAACCAAATAGGAAACAATAAAACAGTAAGTGACACAGAGTTTATAGTGGTTCGATCCAATAGATCTACGTCCACTCCTTAGCCAAAATGCTAAGAATTCCACTAAAATCAGAATACAAGGATTCGCCAACACATGCAACAGGTGGTGAACTTTCGACCCAGCTCCTGCACAGTTATCCTCCGTTATCCTTCTTCTTTTCAGGCGCAGCTCCGGCTGAGTCAAGGGCACACCTTCGTAAAACTCGTCTTTACTACTTTTGGAAGTTTTAGAGTTTCTTCCGAAATTTCCTTCAATTTTGGCTAAACGTCCGTCCTAGTCAATCTATTTTCAGAGAATTGACTGCTGGATGCTTCCAAGATTGGAAGGTATCCCAATGATTGAAGATTCTTGATCTAAGTCAAGGAATCTCTTCAATGAAGTGTCAGATAATCAATGGGGACACTTCGGTAGTTGAAAGCTTTTGATACTTTTTGAATGTTAGCTTTCAACTGACTGATCTCTTGCATTTCGCTTTTGTCTTAGGAATCTCTTGTTCGAGTATGAGTTCGTTGTATTGAATGAGCAGTTGTGTGTCTCTCTCTGTTTAGACTTCACTTTTATATATTGAGATTCAAACTTTGAATCTACAGACCCGTTAGACACAACGGTTCTTTGTCCAATAGAGGTTACTTGCTTTTTTTGCCTTTATGTCATCGTACAGTCCTTTCCGACCTACTTCAGGAAGGCTCTCGTCCTTGGTTGTACTTTCTGTCAGAACGGGTGTCTTTCGCAAGTCTCTGCTGAGAATCTCCTTGCTAGGCATTTTATCGAAAATGCTAGGAGTACTTTGCTAGGCACTTCTTAGCAATCTGATCCTTCGATCTACTGACTCCTTCAGCAGATGTAACTATACCACTGTAGTCTCCTGTTGATTGCTATTGCTTAGCAGACTGCTTTGAATGCTAGCGGATGCTGACTCCTTCAGCATTCTGCTATCGCTTTGCTTTTGTTTGCTGAGTAAATCCTTCTAGCAGTCTTTTCTTCGACATACGAATGCTAATGCTTTAGCAATCTCCTTCTTCGCATTTGACTGCTAACTCCTTTAGCAATCTCCTTCATCCACTGGGAATATTTCTAGCAATCTAATCTATTACAACTCAATGCTTAGCTTATACAGGACATTACAAGAGTTGCTAGACTACACTAGAATTCAGCAATTGATCGACCAATAACTAAGGCTTTGATTCAACAAAACCTATTACAAATTTGATCCTAAAGAGATAATTACAAAATAATTCCCAATAGGGGCCTAGCCCGATTTTTTTTTCTTTTTTGTAGTATCATGATCCGGTTTTTTGTGGTATAGTCCCTTCTTATAAAAGAAAAAATAGATGAAAATAAGGAAAAATATGATACAAAAATATTGAAGTTAAGGTGAAGGCGAAAAAAAAAATTTCAGCCCCTCGAAAAAAATTCTGGATCCGCCACTATCTAGATGTGAATATTTTTTTGTTATCAATTTATGCATTTTTAATAATTATTTACAACACCCAATAAAAAAATATCACATTTGTCAATTGTAAAAAAAAAGAAAGAAAAAAAAAAGGAATTGATTCTGCAACCTTTTTTAAAATTTTGTTTTGTTATTGTTGCAGATGAGGTGCATGTTGTGATTAGTCTAAATACTCTTCAATCCAAAATACAAATAATCATATATTTATTTATGTTCAATAAATTATAAGTTTGAATTATGTTAGAGATATAAATTTCAAATTTTATGGAATTTATTTATAGCATGAACATGTTAGAACTTATTTAGAAAGAGAAAGAAGTGATCTGAGCTGGAAATAGTTTGTACGATGAAAGTTGGCCCGGGAAAAAATCGTGGAAGAAGACAGCGACTGCACACGTTACGACATATTGAGAGGTGGAGACTGGAGAGAGAGAGAGAGAGAGAAAAATAAATCTAGGAGAGAGAAGGAGAGACAAGCAAATGTGAATTGTCAGAAAATATGGGGGGTGACAGATTCATCAACTACTCTCCACCTTAAACATTATATATTATGCTCTCAAATTTCAACCACAAAATCCTATTCCAAACAACTATCTTCCCGATATTTATTCCTACTTTGTCCACGTCACCTCCACTACTTTTTTTAAAAAAAATCTATTCTTATCCATATGCCCTCTCACCTCTTGTTTAAACTAAAGTATAATAAATTTTTATCAATTTATGATTTCATAGATAAAAATTTTCAATCTAAAATTTTAATATTAGGTCCTGGATTGAAAATTATCTCGAGTCCTGGATTGGTAAATTATATTTTTTATTTCTGAATCGATAATTAAATTATTTTTTTTAACTTGAATCGACAATTTTTAAGATATAATCCATTTTAAAAAATTTTTAAAATGCACAAATTTTTTGATAAAATGATATAAAATGCATAAATTAAATGATAAGCATAATTTTTTATATAATGCATATATATTATATATAGTGGTGTCCCCAAAACTGTCGTGCCCATTTTGAGCTCATTTGCAGGATAAAGCAATCCAATGAAGTGATTTCAGGTCCAATGGCTTGACCTGACTCAAGCGGTCCGAAATTTGACCAACAAGGTCTTCCAGAATTCACCCAAAGGATGGAAGTTGTGTGAGCCCGCTCGAGTCACTTAATCTCAAACCACTCCGAAGTACCTCAACCTCGAGGAGCTTTACAGGATAAATAAAGGCCGACAAGTGGTTCCAAGCCGACAATCCAATCTGAGCTTACCTGGCGGAGTGGTCTAACCACGACCACTCGAAGGACTCGTCATAATGCAACTTACAGAAAAGATATCATATATCTTTATTTCCTTATAGTAAAAGATTTGTCCTTATTGATATCATATATGAATAGGGATAAATCTAATAGAAGTAGATAAAAGATTTAGATATATCTTACTATATCTAAATCTTCATTCCTTATATATTTAGGGGTCTCTCCCTATAAATACTCTTATTCTCATTGTAAATGCATCAATTATTTTCTGTTTTTTTCTCAATAATAATGTTCTACAATAATTCTCCATTCCTGTGAGTATTCAATCTTAATTAATCAGAAAAATTTCATGTATCAACATATATAATGAAAATAATACTAGTTAAAATAAAGGTGGTATTTACAACATATGCAATGACATGAATACCTTATGTATATAAATTACACTAAGATGCATACAAAATTTATTAACTTTTGACTATTGGATCACAATTTAAAAGACTAAGATCTATTTTTATTTATCACCACAAAAAACATTCTTATTTGATCACTTAGTTTTAACATAAGCACCACTATTTTTTTTATTTTTTATTTTTTGCCGCAATATTACATACAAATTTATCTTTTAACATAAGATATTTTGAGAGAGGATCAATCTCGTAGCCCTCTGATTTAAAAATATTAACGCAAGATATTTTCATTATTGAAATATCTTTGAAAATGTTGGACAATCTAAAACTTGTGGCACACCCCAAATCTTTTAGGTTTTGAGAAAAAAAAAGTATTATTATACTTATTAAATTTGGGCAGGTCCAAAGCCACAAATAAAAGGTTTTATCCGCGTGTCGGAGTTCTAACCATGAAGCCTGAAAATATCTAGTAGTGGGGCCCGCATTTCGCAAAATGCATAAATATCTTGAAATAAAGTAAGATTTATTCTAATTGGATGTATTTGATTTGGAGCAATGGGCCGTCTGCTTTTCTTTTTATTGGAATTGAGACGTGGCTAATTTCGACCATTCATTATATTATTCTCAGATATTTTGTCTCACTTCTCTTTTATTGCATCTCAATCTTACTCGCTTTAACACCCATGGATTTCTGGTAATTTTATAAACACCCCCAAAATGTGTTTATTTAGATCTTGCACACCCAAACGTTAGAAGTTTTTTTTTTTTGACCGAAGGATCGCGATTTGAATCGAGTCGAATAGGAGCTACCTCGAAAAGAAATTCAATGCTTGAGCTCGAGTTTACTCGATCAAATTTAAAATTCTCGAAGTCGAGTTTTAAACGGGAATCTCAACGAGAAATTCGAGGCTCGAGCTCGAGTTGACTTGATCGAGTTTAAGATTTTCAAACTTAAAAATAATTAGATTGAATATTTTTTTAATTATTTTTATTTTAGTAAGAAATTTAAGTATGTGTATTATGGGTCAAATACGTAATCAATCATAAATTAGAGGATAAAATCTTGAATTATATACATCAAGTTCGAAAATGCTCGCAAATTTATCGAATCTAGATTTTTAAAACTTGAGCTTCAACTCAACTTTGTTAATATCAAGTTGGTTTCAAGTTTTTCATAGACAATCTTGGGTAACTCATGATTTTATAATTACTCCTGTCACAATCTATTCACTTGCGTGATTTCATATTTGTATTTTATTTTATTAATAGTTTTTGTCTCTCAACCTCGAATTACATTTATAAATATTTTACTTATGATCGATTGATTATGACTTCCAGTAATATAGGGGACAGTTCTCATCATTTAAGTTGTGTATGCTAATTTAAAAAATAAAATGTGATTTAGGTTTTTAGTATTTTGGAGAAATGAGAGCCACTTAATTTAAAAAATTTGTTGCATTGGTCAACTATAGGGTGTGGAATGTAGTTTCGATGAATTATGGGGGGTAAACTGCAAATATTGAAAATGTGTAAATGCTCCAACTAGTATGTATACATCAACAAGAAACGTGAGCCATCAGATGTGAGGCGGTGAAGCAATGACCAATGAAAGGCCACCATAGGATCAAAATTCAAGAAATGGGGTCTCCAATTTCAGATATTTTGAGTTGAAAATGGTTTTTTACAGACTAAAAAGCATTGAGTATGCGACGGCTTTTGAAGACACAGTTAATTATTCTGAATTCTCCGACTCTGAAAGTTGAAATCTTGAGGGAAAGAAAATAGGAAAAAATGGGAGAAGTTGTGGTGAGCAGTGAAAATGGAATGGAATTGCATGTTGAAGAAACGGGATTGGAAATGGAGATGGTAAAGATGGCAGCTGAAGGTGGTGGAGGCGCCGCTGCAGCGCCGGCGGAGGCGGGGAGTTCCACTGCTGTGAGGTGGGAGAGGTTCCTCCCGAAGATGGCGGTGAGAGTGCTGTTAGTTGAGGCTGATGATTCCACTAGGCAGATTATTTCCGCACTTCTCAGGAAATGCAGCTACAAAGGTTGGTTTCTTGCGTTTGGGGTATTTCTGTGGCCCATGATTTTGGATTTCGAAAGCTTGGATTTTTATATCTGGGGTTTGAGTTTTTTGAGTCTGTGGATTATGGGATTTGTTCATTTTTTTTTAATGATCCAATATTCAATTGTGTGAAAGCTTTTTGATTGGCAAATGTATTAATAATTAGAGATTGACCTTTTGGTTGGTGCAAAAATGGAGGATGTGGTGAAAATGAACTCTTTCTAAAAATGGTTTCAATTGGCATCAATACTTGAATTTTGCTTCATTGTTGGCTGTGTTATGAGCTAAATAATGTTTTAGCTTCTGGAATCATGATACTGAAAGCTGATATGGGATTTTTCTTGGTTTTCTAATTCTTGTTGTTCCAAGTAATGAGACAAATTTCAGCATCTGAAACTTGACATGAACAAGGAAGTATGATCTTGCTTTCTGTATCAGCTTTCAGGTGTTGGAAATTTGCCTCATGACTCAGAATTGCAATATTTTTAGCCAAAATTCATGATTTCAGCAATTTAGCCAAGATTCTTCATAAACTAAACTTGCTGCCTTTGATTTGTCAGTAGCTCATGCATTCCTTGGTTAGATGTTTACTTAGGAGAGGTGGTTTGTTGAGTTATTTCTATTGTATGGTGGAAAACAGATATTGTCACAATATGTGGTCAAGAAACTAGTCTGAATGATTTGAAAGAAGTGATCATGATTGAAGTTTGTGGAGGCAAATAGTTTTGGTTGATTATTATTGCTGAGAACTTAACTCTCTTTGTCTGAAGCAGTTTCTGCAGTTGGTGATGGCTTAAAAGCATGGGAGGTACTGAAAGGAAGACCTCGTAGCATCGACATCATTTTAACTGAAGTTGAACTGCCGTCAATCTCTGGATACGCGCTTCTCACTTTAATCATGGAGCACAAAGTCTGCAAAAATATTCCAGTAATAAGTATGTTTTTACAAGAATCTTCTCTAAATTCGTAGTGTTTAGTATATATATCTCTGGTACCGTGGTTCCCAACATCATTTTTTTTTGGTTTTGCAGTGATGTCTTCGCAAGACTCGATCAGCACAGTTTACAAATGCATGCTGAGAGGTGCAACCGACTTTCTGGTTAAGCCGGTCAGGAAAAACGAGCTCAGGAACTTGTGGCAGCATGTTTGGAGGAAACAAGCTGTAAGTTCAATCTTTGCAATGGTTTGTGGATTTCTTTCTTTTTCTCTGGTCTTAAGAGTGTTATATTGTTTCCACTACGTGTTCTCAGTCGAGCACTGCTGCGGGTCTTGGACCTCCCGATGAGAGTGTCGCTCAGGAGAAGGATGAGGCCACTGCTGAGAACAATGATGCTAGTAACCATTCTAGTGGTTATATGTCATGCATTCAGAGAAACAAGGATGGAATTGAGAAAGGAAGTGATGCTCAGGTATTTCGGCATCTCTAGTCAATATGTCTATTATCTAATCAGTGGATAAGTGAACTCATAGAGACGCGTGTTTGAATTGCAGAGCTCGTGCACAAAACCAGATTCCGGAGCTGAAGAAGATGATGACAAACATGTTCATGGCCCCTCAGAGCCAGAAAGTAGTAAATGTGTTTCAGATGGTGTTACTACACCTGGACAGGAAGAATGCCATCCACAAAATAAGAAAAAGCGACTCCTCGATAATGAGACCGGAGGTAAGGCTCTTTTAGATCCACACACCTCTTCTCTTTTTGTCAATTTTCCTGTCAGTAGTTTCATTTCATGTCTCCATTTTGACTATAGGATGGCAAGGGGTGGCCACATTAGATGCTGATTATGACGCGACACGAGAAGACAAGGATTCTGATGATAATCAGGAACAGGGAAGAGCAAATAATCTTTTGCCAGAGAGTTTTATGAGAGAGGCCATTGACTTAATTGGAGCTTTTGATAATCACCTCAAAGGCACTATTAGGACTTCTGCCTCGGTATGTAGCACTAGCAAGTTCGACGTTTCGCCTATGTTGGATCTGTCGTTGAGACGATCTCACCCGAGTGGCTCTCCGAATCAAGAAAATGATGACAGGCCTAGGTTAAGGCACTCTGATGCCTCTGCATTTTCTAGGTTAGTTGACATGCTTTTCGCCTTCATTGTTCATCGTTACACCTTTAAATATCTACTGTTACCGAGTTCTTGGAGCTGAGGTCTCACGAAATGAATCATTCGCCAGGTACATAAATAAGCCGTTGCAGCTCAGCAAGTCCACATCTCCCAGTACTTGTAATCAGCAGAAGGACTACGAGACAAACTCCGAGAAACAACCCTCGAATCACATTCCCGATTATAATTCTGATGCACACGGTCCAGTACTGCACTCGCCTACTACGCCTGCTATCCAAACAGGAAGGCAAGAATTCGCGTTTTCCTACTCTCAAAATGGAGATATATCTCACCCTGTTCCTGTTAGAGGTGTGAGACTTGGAAATGTGGCCAATGCTTATGGTTCTGTGATGCCTTCGACGTACTGTGAAAAACCGGGGTCTCCACCACTGACTAGTCCCGGCTCAGATCACCCTGCTGAATCCTTCCAACAATCGAACCCTTTCTATCCAGTAGACCGTCAAGCGCATAGAACTGTGGATCAGAGAAACAGTAATTCTGTAGATCAGAGAGAGAATAAAAATGGCAGCAAATTGGATGACTTTGAAGATCAGGGCCTCATCTCACCCGGAACTAATCAGAGTGCTAATAGCAGTTTCTGTAATGGCAATGTAAATCATCACAGTCAAGGTTCCGGATGCAATGGCGCAAACCACGCAGCTTCAGTCGTCAAGGCCCCTTCAGAATGTGGCAGTGGTCATGAAGAGAACTTCCATCTTCACGAGGGCGCCTCTCATCGAGCCATGCAGAGAGAGGCGGCTCTCACCAAATTCCGCCTCAAGAGGAAAGACAGATGCTTTGAGAAGAAGGTATATTTATACTATGAGACAGCATACTAGAAACTGAGTTTTTTTTATGAAGTTCCTGCAACCTTATCATGTCCTAATCAAGATTTGATTTCATGGCAGGTACGATATGAAAGCCGGAAAAAGCTGGCCGAGCAGCGCCCACGCGTGAAAGGGCAGTTTGTTCGTCAGGTGCCTACGGATACTCAACCGGGAAACTCACCAGCTGGGTAGGATTCCAGTTGCAGGGGAGCAAAATTTGGACTAGTTTTTTTTTTTTTTTTTTGGGCAGTAGCAAGTAGTCTGATCAGTTAGAGTTTGTTATCTCTTTATTCTTTGACTTGATGTATCTATTGTAGAATGCGTGCCCACCCTCATCATCAGCTGTTTGTATATGTTTTTTTGATGTTTTTTTTAGCTGTTTATATAGGTGTGATTTGATGTAACCTTATGTAATGTAGGATTTGCCAGTTTTATGTAGTATAAAGAATCAAGGGCTCTTTTTGGTATTGTATATAATATTATCTTTCTTTTCTTGTTTCTTTATTTGAAATTAGGTTACGTAAACTCGAACCCGCCGTGTACGACGCCGGCGCAGGCTCCTCCACCGTTCTCAAATACGATCCCAGCAGTTTTCTCACTATTCCACTACTACTACAATTGCGATAATCGTAATTCCAGAGTTTAACCCTAACCCTAATTCCTCTTTCACGGCGCGATAAACCGTAGCATCGCCCAATTCATCAGGCTTCATCTTCTCCGACAGACTGTGCCTCACGTCGCCGATCGAAAATTCTCACGACGATAACCTCAACGGATCGGCCAGAAAGGTCTCGCCTTCGGATTTTTACATCCAGAGTAATTGTTGCCACAAATTATATAACCAAAAAAAAAAAGTATATGCTACCACCATCGGAGGGGAAGTTGATCGACAAAACATGAATCAGTAAGAAAGAATAGTTCTATTAAATTGATTTACTTGTATAAACAAAAACAAAAAAAAAAGAAGTCATATTCGCTTCGAATTGAATACTAAAATCTATCAAAAAAATTTGATGAATGATGAATCAGCAAGGAAGAATAGTCTCGAAGCAGTGAAGTCCGTCGAACTCCGGTGCGAACCTCAGTGATCTCGCCGTGCGGGGAGCTTTCGCCGGCTTCGGAGACGAATTCGCATCTTTGCCCTTGAGATTCTTCAGATCATCGTCGGTTTTGACGGCGGCGGTCTGCCTGCTGAAAGGCGACGGAGACCAGGAAAAGCCGAGCTTCTCGGCGCAGAGAGCGTCGAACGAGGTGAACATCCACATCGACATAGCCGCTGAAGTGAAATTGACGGCGATCGGATTCGTGATTGCGGCGAAGAATTGGTAAAAGCAGAGGAGTAAACTTTTTGTGGAAGCGTGGGGAGTGGAAGGGATATTTATAGAGGGGGGGAAAACGTGTTGGTGTTTGGACTAAGCGGTGAAGATTCTTTCCTTGTTAGTCGCGATTTCCTATCTCCGCTGTTGCGTGTTGTACCTTCTGTCTCAAGCCTGGAATTATTTAGCGCTTTTTCTTTTTCTTTTTTTTTTTTTTAATAAAAAAATTTCTCAATTGAATTTGGATTGACTTTCAATACGAGTCAAAGTCAACTATGTGGTCGAGCAACCTTCCATCGCAGGCTTATATTTTAAACAATAATCTTTAAGATTAATAATAAAGATACTTGTATTAATTTATTTATTTTTACCGCAATTCAGTTACAAACACATCGTAATGATTATATTTATTGAAGCCTATGACTTACAATTTAAAAATTAAATCATGTTGTGAGTCAAAATAGTTCAACTCAATAATGAAATTTTCTTCCGTTCAAATTATTAAGGTAGTGCACAAGTTAGAGCTTATTAAAACCAAATCTGACTAAGATTGAAATAAAAAAGAAATAGATTTGTTCTGATCCATTACAAGAAGATTATGGAGAGATATGCCTAAATCGGAGAAATTTGCCTAATTTTACATATTTTTACAGATATTCCATCTACTAGGATTTAGATATCTCTTGTTCAATTATAAATATTAGATAGACCCACATTTATTTGTTCTAATTTATTAATGGGTGATTTTAAACATAACTACAAATTTAAACACAAATTTTTTAACACAATCCTTTAATCTGAAAGTTTAATCAAACATAGCCCCATTCATTTTCCTAATAAAAAGGCAAAAACTTGCGTTAGGCAGGCCTAAACGGTTTAGGCGGGTTTTATCCTACTCAAATGGGTTCACCCATTCCAAATAGGGTATATTATATGGGTTTGGGCTTGGGTTAATAGATAAAATCCGCCTAAATCTTGGGTTAATGGATAAAACCCGCCTAAATCGTTTAGGCCTGCCTAATCCAAGACCTACCCTAATAAAAATACTTGGAAATACCTTGAACATTTTCGCAAATCAATCCTACTGATGTACCTCACTCCTCATGGTCGAATTTTTTTTTTCCTTCGCTTTTGATGATAACTGTTGAGGTCGATATTTCGAGGCCCAAAAACGGCCCATTAAATAACTTGACTGATGCCTTGGGCTTAAACTCTAGATGAGGCCCATAATGATAGGTCGACGATATGGATCGAACACTATGGCGTCGAGCTGTGAAGATTCAAAATCTATGGCTCGACATTTAAGGCGCGCTTAAATAAGGAAGAGCGGATCTTTTGAATGAGAAACGGACAAATTAGTAATAAAGTTCGGCGGAAATCACGGAGAGGCGTTATTCCAAGAAGGGCTATATATATTTCAGGAAGAGCATAATCTGGGGATAATGCAGAAAAAGCAAGGACTGAAGCAAATAATAGCTCGATTAATCTTACTTATTTCACTTCTTGTTTGATTCTCTCTATTTTCCATTTTTCATTGTATTTGTTTCCGCAATCAACAACAATATTTCTGCCTACCTACTATAATTTGAATTATTTTTCTATATTCTTGATTAAATTGTTCTTGGACTCCAATTCCGTACAAAAATACCCGCAACAATTTGGCGCCCACCGTGGAAATTCACGAAGGAGATTGTGGAAGTCATCAAGGTGCTCGCACACTGGCACATAAGGTGATATCGGCGGGTTTCTATTGGCCGACTTTGCGAAAAGACGCAAAGGAATACGTGAGGAGCTGTGAGGCTTGTCAGAGGTTCGAGGTAACAGTGCAAAAGTATGCGGAACCACTCCATGCGACGGTACCTGTGTGGCCCTTTATGGCGTGGAGAATGGATATTGTAGGAAAACTCCCGAAAGGCGCAGGCCAGAAGGAATATTTACTCGTCGCAACCGACTATTTTACGAAGTGGGTCGAAGCAGAGGCCTTCCGTAATGTGCGCGAGCCAGAGGTCATAAAGTTCCTCTGGACGAATACATTGTGCCGATTTGGGATACCAAAAGAGATCAAGACTGATAATGGTACGCAGTTCACTGGGAGGAGAGTTCGGGAATTTTGCGATCAATATGGAATAAAGTTGGTCTTTTCTACGCCACGATATCCCGAGGCAAACGGACAGATCGAATCGTTAAATAAGACCATTATGGCTACCTTGAAGAAGCGGTTGCATGCTTTTAAAACTGGATGGGTCGATGAACTCCCGGGAGTGTTATGGTCGTACCGAACCACACCTCGCGTGGCGACGGGAAGTACCCCTTTCGCCCTGGCCTACGGTGAAGAGGCGGTTATACCCATCGAGATGAGAGCGAAAAGTTTACGGGTGGAATTGTGCGATGAAGTGTGTAATGCGGACAAACTATTCAAAAATTTAGAATTAATCGATGAAAGAAGGGATCGAGCCTTGATAATGATGGCTCAACGTCGATCGCAAGTAGAAAGGATCTATAATCGGAAGCTCAGGCTGCGAACCTTTCGAGAAGGGGATTGGGTGCTGCGAAGAGTATTCCAGAACACCAAGGATAAGAGTGTGGGGAAGCTCGCACCGACTTGGGAAGGACCATATAAAATAACACGGGTGGTCGGGCGAGGTGCGTATCATTTGGAGGACTATGATGGCCGAGAAATCGTGAACAGTTTGAACGTAAGGCATTTGAAGAAGTACTACTTCTAAGGCATAGCCCTGTTCAAACAAGGGCGGCCAGATAAGTATTCTAATTCGTCTATTCAAATTTATGTTTTGATTTTAGTACCTATACTGACTTGAGCGTCGGAGGGGCGATGCTTCAGCATCGCCCATCCTGACCTCGAAATTCCTTACGCATGATAATCAGGAATAAAAAGCACAAATGAGAGTAACATATCGTAACAACGCAACAACAGAAGCAAGGGGAAACAAAACGAGTGCTCGATACCATGGAAGCAATAAGTAAAGCAAAGAAAAAAGATTGTTCGAAAGTAAAGCAAAGAAAAAAGATTGTTCGAAAGTAAAATAAAGAAAAAAGATTGTTCGAAAGTAAAGCAAAATAATAATGTAATTGTTCGATAGTAAAGATCAAGGTTTATGCATCAGTGTTCTGCTGCTGGAGGTTGACGTCTTGATCTCCACCTTCCTGTTGGTTGGGGCTGCCTGAGTTGGGGTTCTGCTCGGTCTGAGGGTTCTCATCCAGAACGCTTAGGTCGAGGTCTGGAAATCGAGAAGTTATCCTTCCCCTGATGTCCTGCTCGACCTGTTCGGCGAGAGTCTGTAAGTTCGACATGACGAAGCAATAAGTATATATTGATGATAGAGCAAGAAATAAAGTACGAAAGTGGAAGTATGGAGAGAGGTACCTCGTATGTCTCGGCGAAGTAAGACGTCTGGATGATGGATTCAAAGTCAAGGCCCTCTCCAGACTTAAGGCGAGTGATCTCCTCCTGACAGCGCTTCAGCTCCTCCTCCTTGGTCGAGAGCTGCTCCTGCATGGCCATGAGCCGGTCCCCTCTCTTCTGAATGTCGCTGGAGAGTAGAGCGATGTCGGCATCGTATTTCTTCTTCGAACTCTCCAGTTCGTCCCGACATGCTTTCAGCTCCTCCTCAGCATTGTTCGCTTTTACCGCAAGAGAGGCGGCATTGCCTTCAGTCTCATCGAGCTTGTCCTCGAGAGTGGCAACTTTCTTCCTTTGGGCCTCGACCTCGCCCCGCAGTTTCAGGATCTCCTCCGCACATTTATCTTCAAAGACTTTGATCTCGCGATGGATCTTGTCGAACTCCATCGCATCCTGCACCCGATCCATAGTAAGGAGCGAGCTATATATAATGTTTATTATGAAGCATAATGAAGATGATACCTCTAACTGACGCTGTTCGAAGCGAGAGAGCCTATTGAAGAGTGCCCCTGCCATAGGATCCTGAGAGGGAGGATTAAGCAGTAGTTTGCGAGCATGGATCAAGAATGAGTCCACCCGCGGGTTCGCTGGGGCTGTCTGCACCTTGGCCAGAGACCTATCAAGGTTCTCTTTCGGGCCAGAGTCCTTGTCCGAAGGACGATGGCGGCGATCGGAAGACCCGCCCTCCTTGTCCTTCTTATGGTCGGACTCCTTACGAGAAGAGTCCGCCTGAGAGATATGGAGGGTGTCCTTGGAGGTTTCGGCATGCTTCGGTGGAGGAGGAGGCGGAGTCGGAAAGTTGCTCGTAGTAGCAGGCCTCTTAGGAGGATTCTCCTCTCGACGTTTCTGTTCGAGCTCCTCCCGAGCCCTCTTCTTCTCCTGCATGGCCTGAGAAACTTGCTCGGCGGATGGCCCTCGACCTTTCATGTTATCCGGAAGGTCGTTGAGGTGGCAGTTGTGATCGAGAAAGTGGTGAGCAGTCACGAAGCGCCCGAGCTATAGCTTTGGCCACTCGCGGTCACTACAGCTGACGTCGTAAGCTCGGTCTACCCTCGCTTGTTCAGCCGAGGTGAGGACTGTCCTTTCGCGCACTGAAAAAGGGAAAAATAATAGTTAGCCAAACGTACAGATAATAGAAGCAACCTTATGAAGGAAACACACTTATTGGGGTTCCGCCGTGGCTGATGAATTCGGGGTTCGAGTGGTCGAGCTTAAGGAAAAAGAAAGTGTTCCACCAATTCGGAGAGTTTGTAGGGGGCTTCTGAACGAGAGGTGATCGACCCTTCTTCCATCTAGTGAAGTAGTAATAATGCTTGTCTTGGCATTGATTCATCCTGTACATGTTGTGCCATTCGCGAACTGTGGGGAGACCTAACCCAAGATCCATCCATATCAAAAACACGCCGACTAAGTGACACCAGCTGTTGGGAGCTAATTGGAAGGGGGAAATATTATACGAAGCAAGGACTTCGCTAAAAAAATGGTGAATTGGAAGACCGATTCCATTCTCCATGGCTGCGGTATAGAAGGCCACGAACCCAGTAGGAGGGTCAAAACATCGGCGGTTTGGTTTGGGATGGATATACGTGGCACCAAGACAAGGAACGGAGTCGGCTAGGGCGAGCATATCGTCTTTTGAAATTGAGGAAATAGCCCCAAGAACCCTATGAGTGGACCACCCCTCTGGAAGTGTCCATCTGCCGACGACAGGAAGTTCAGGGGGAGTAGCCTCATCGTCAGTAAAACGGCGGCCCGGACCACTTGTTTCGGCGGTGCTCGACATCCCTTCAAGGCGGCGGATTGTCTCCGCTATCGGACGGTCATCATCAGAATCGGATGATGACGAAGATTCGTCGGGTTCATCGTCGATGACTTTTCTCTTTCCCCGACGAAGAACGGTGTCTGGAGCTTGAAGAACCAATTCCCAATCCGGTTGGATGGTTTGGTCAGTTAAAGGTGCCCTTTCGGGGGAAGGAGTGAAAGGCGGTGTTGGAATATGGGTATCAGAATCGTGAGCCATGATTGTTTTTAAGACGGCGGGATTGAACGGGCAAGGGGCTAAAACCTAATCGGAAAAAATGAGCGATCGGAGAAGATCAGAATCAAAATTCAAATAATCGACACACGAGAAAGCGAAATAGGGGAGAAAGAAATGTGGTTAAACAAAAGCATACAGGAATAAGTAAAAGGAAGATACGTTACCTGAATCTTGAGCGACGTAAAATCTGGACGGAGAAGAAGAAGCCGAAGGATTGCTGAGGAAAGGTGAAAAGACAGGGTTTCTTGGGAAATGATTTTAAAGGGACGCGACTATTCGACTTCCGGCAGTTAACCCTTAATTTACGCAAAAATTACGCGAATGCCATAACAAGTTGGCGGGAAAACTTGAAACGATTTCTCGATCTTAGGTATACCTCGATGATTATTAAGCTTCGATAAAATCAAGCATAGATAAGTCGAGCTTTGACACTATCAATGCCTCGTATACTGATTGTTCGCAAAATTCATTCCGATGAATTTACTAAACCACTAAACCAGATGGCTTGACGACAGACCCCGAACTGTCAAAACAAATTGCGAACTATGGATTTTGGCCATAGTTCGCCGGCATTCATCGTTACTTTATGGAGTGGCATGAATCAGAAGCTATTCCCACAGAGGAATCAATGCTTCGAGCCGAGAGGATGTCTAAAAGAGGTCCCATCAATCCGAATTTCTTCAAAGGAATTCGATGAGCCATACATCTGGAAATATTATGAAAACGGTGCTTGACTTATCAAGTTCCTTTCAGGAGGAACTTGACAAATCAAGGGGGCTATTGTTGAGGTCGATATTTCGAGGCCCAAAAACGGCCCATTAAATAACTTGACTGATGCCTTGGGCTTAAACTCTAGATGAGGCCCATAATGATAGGTCGACGATATGGATCGAACACTATGGCGTCGAGCTGTGAAGATTCAAAATCTATGGCTCGACATTTAAGGCGCGCTTAAATAAGGAAGAGCGGATCTTTTGAATGAGGAACGAACAAATTAGTAATAAAGTTCGGCGGAAATCACGGAGAGGCGTTATTCCAAGAAGGGCTATATATATTTCAGGAAGAGCATAATCTGGGGATAATGCAGAAAAAGCAAGGACTGAAGCAAATAATAGCTCGATTAATCTTACTTATTTCACTTCTTGTTTGATTCTCTCTATTTTCCATTTTTCATTGTATTTGTTTCCGCAATCAACAACAATATTTCTGCCTACCTACTATAATTTGTATTGTTTTTCTATATTCTTGATTAAATTGTTCTTGGGCTCCAATTCCGTACAAAAATACCCGCAACAATAACTAACTCTTTGGAATTGTACAGTATTTTTTAGGGATTGCAATTCTTGATCCGACACGAATTTGTACGATAATAAAGAATATGTATTGAGATTTATCAGATACAGATCTTAATAGAATCAAATTAGATAATTCATTAAAAGGATCGAATTCGGATCGGATACAAATGTTCATTAATAAATTAATTAAAATTATTTATATTTTTAATTTAATAATTAATAAATTGAGATATGTTATTTTAGATTTAGAGTTCATTTAAAATATAAAATCTCTTGGTTCTTCATTGTCTCTGTCCTTTTTTTTCATTCACCACAAAAAAATGTATTTATTTATCAATTCGTTATATTTTTTAATATTTATTTTCTTCACATACTATCAAAATTTAATAATGTTTATCTCAACTTTAAGTTTTCAATCAAATTGTCTCAACCTATTAACTAGCTGGTAATATCTTGAATGTTGATGAAAGTATTCTAGATTCATTTGAATACTCATCCATTGTTTCAATTCTCACAATAAAACAAAAAAGAACTCACACAAAACAGTCAGGGTAAGCGTTGCTCGGAATATTGTAACATTCAAAGCAACATACAACGGAAATTAAGAAACACGAAATTAAAGAATAACAATGCACGATAATTTAATTTTTCACAAATTTATCTCTAATTAAGTCCGTGAGATGCCTTATGGCTAAAAAACTTTTATTAAAACATAGAACTTACACCAAACCACCAACAAAACCTAAAAGTTTATGTAATTCTTCCTTTGACTTAAAACTTCACAATCAATTACAAGTTTATCAAACCTACAGTTAATAAACACTCTAAACACCTTCGACTCCTCGTAACTCCGCCATATCCAGAAATTGACCCAATTTGCAAGTTAATATTACAAGAAAAAAAAACTAATGTGGAGTAAATGAAGAAAGATGGACCGAAGAACAAAACTCAAAACTATGAAACTTGAATGGCAAAAACTTGCGTTAGGCAGGCCTAAATGGTTTAGGCGGGTTTTATTCTACCCAAATGGGTTCACCCATTCTAAATAGGGTATATTATATGGGTTTGGGTTTGGGTTAATGGATAAAACCCGTCTAAAGCTTGGGTTAATGGATAAAACCCGCATAAATCGTTTAGGCCTGCCTAACCGAAGACCTTCCCAACTTGAATTATCTATTCTCTTCGTTCAACCACCTTACAAATGAAATAACTTCACCTTTTATACTTAATAGCTTAAATTGAATAATCTATTTTCTTCGTTCATATTTTATTTTTCAATTTTAATTTTCAATTAAATTGTCAATTGATTAACTAGATAGTAAGATCTTGAACATAAATATTGAAGAAAATATTCTAGATTCATTTGAATATTCATCCAATGTATCAAATTTTATCATAATAATAGATGAAAGATAATTATAAGAATTTATTAGAATGCATGCGCACCCTAAACCCTATAGCCTATACGTCGGCAACCACCGTATGTAAAAGATACCGCGGCGGCGGTTGTCCGGGATACGACGCCGGCGCAGGCTCCTCCACCGTTCTCAAACACAGATCCCAGCAGTATTCTCACAATTCCACTACTACAACTGCGATTATCGTGATCAACACTTCCTAAAGTCTCAATTTTAGTAACGAGTTTCACCCTAACCCTAATTCCTCTTTCACGGCGGAGTAAACCGCCGCCTCGCTCAATTCACCATCTTCTCTGACAGGCGGCGCCTAACGTCGCCGTTGGACAGTTTCTGATGCGATTTCACGCGGACTTTTTCAGTCATTCACAGATTATATAAACAAAAAAAAAAGTATATGATGCCACAACATGAATCAATAAGAAAGAATAGTTCTATTAAATTGATTTACTTGTATAAACAAAAACAAAAAGTCATATTCACTTCGAATTGAATACGAAAAAGTAAAATCTATAAAAGATGAATCAGCAAGAAAGAATAGTTTCGAAGCAGTGAAGTCCGTCGAACTCCGGTGCGAACCTCAGCGATCTCGCCGTGCGGGGAGCTTTCGCCGGCTTCGGAGACGAATTCGCGTCTTTGCCCTTGAGATTCTTCAGATCATTGTCAGTTTTGACGGCGGCGGTCTGCCTGCTGAAAGGCGACGGAGAGCAGGAAAATCCGAGCTTCTCGGCGGAGAGAGCGTCAAACGTGGTGAACATCCACATCGACATAGCAGCTGAAGTGAAATTGAAGGCGATCGGATTCGTGATTGCGGCGAAGAACTGGTAAAAGCAGAGGAGTAAACTTGTCGTGGAAGCGTGGGGAATAGAAGGGGTATTTATAGAGGGGGGGAAAACGTGTTGGTGTTTGGAGTAAGCGGGGGAAGATTCTTTCCGTGTTAGTCGCGATTTCCTATCTCCGCTGTTGCGTGTTGTACCTTCTGTCTCAAGCCTGGAATTATTTAGATCTTTTCCCTTTTTTTTTTTTAATAAAAAATTTTCTCAATTGGAATTGAAATTGGATTTGACTTTGACTTTGGCGACTACGAGTCAAAGTCAACTATGACGAAGTGGTCAAGCAACCTTCCATGGCAGGCTTAATGGAATTTGACCATCGCATATCCTACTTGCATGCAAATGCAACGCCAAGTTGGAACTGCGATTTATATTTTAATTACCGAATCTAAGCTAGATTAGATTTGAATAATAGAGAAGAAGATTTTTTTTTTCGAGGAAAAGACTATGAAAAGATATATTTGCCTTAATTTATTACTTCCATATTTTTAGAGATCTTTCCTTTGTACATATCTCAAACTCCTGCATAAATATCCCTTGCATTACAAAATATTCATTTCTACGTACCCCTCCTCTTCAACACTTAAAATTTCAAAACTGGATCACTATGATAAAAAGAAAAATATTTTTTATGATCCATTATGAAAATATATGACCAAATCTTGGTAATTCGCCTAATTTTCCATATTTTTAAAGATATTTACATGGATTAATTAAATATCTCTTATGTCTGATTCTGTAGTATAGATAGACCCCATTTATTCATCCCAACTTATTGATTAGATGATAAACCCCTCATATCGGTTTCTGTTTTCTTTCAAGTATTAATAAAATTTGGTTTTAAATTTCTTTGGCTCCTTGCCCCACAATCAATCACCCGCAAACTCATAAAATACAAATGCACTTGATTCCCATTCGGATTGGTTCCCTCCGTCCCGCTACAATTGTCACTATTTTTTTCGGCTCCGAAATTAAAAATTGTGGTGTAGAATAAGTTAAGTGAAATTAAAATTATATTAATGAGTGTGAAAAGGTTGTCATTTTTAGAAATGAAACTAAATGAAGTGAGACAAAAAAAAAAGAAAAAAGAAAAAAAGGAAAATGAGACAATTCGGGAAGGATGGAGGGAGAATTAATTTGATCCAGACTTTGCAAGTATACGAATGCCTAGAAAAATGAAAACATCTTGTAATCTTTCATGGCATGAATTATACAAGTCCAAAATCCATGCTACAAATGAATGTACACAAGAGAAAGGATGCAGTCCATATGAACTCACACTCACTCTTGGAAAGATGCATATCTATTATCTCCCATCTATTACATGATCTCCAACTAACATTTTCTAAGCCCAGTTTATCATCAAGTAAACAATTTAATAATGGGGTTGATCTGCATGGATCAAGCAAATCTAGTGCTTGGCAAGCAAAATATTAGGCTTCTATGGAAATAAAATGTATTGCTTAACATAGACAAAACATCAAGAATGTTGCTTCCAATTTCAGTCTCAACATAGACAAAAAGCAGCAGGATTTAACAGCAATGGAACTTGGACAAAGAATCTCCCATTTATAAATATATCACAAGATTTCGGGACTACTACATCAACCTTATTAACACATAAAATAAACACAGAAACAAGAAAATGCTGATCATGTTCCTACATACAGATCCAAGAAAAAAGCATTCAAGAACATCAATTTGATCCATCTCCCAACCACCACTATCAAGGAATCAAGTTAACACAATCAAGAATACAAAAACACACCAATACCTTAAACTTTCAGCAATTGCATCTTGTTACCGAATGCAATTGCGATCCAATCCGGCTGAGCTCCAGACCACTGCAGCTGGTTAATCTCTGCTCCAGCAGAGTACATCGACATGGGATCGATCCCATTCGGCCCAGCAACCGTGGGAAGGTCCCAAAGCAACGCCTGCCCATCATCCCCGGCAGAGCAGATATGTCTGCAACTCTGTGGCGCCCACGCAATGGCATTGACGCTCGCACTATGCCTCTCCAACTCCGCCACGGGCATTGTGGGAGACCTGATATCCAATATGACAATCTTGTTGTTGTCCATCAAAATCGTGGCCATGTACCTCAAATCCTGCTTATTCCAAGCCAATCTCAGCAGTGGTGTATCCGGCATAGGGCTCTCGTAGATGATAGTCGAATGCTCCTTATCCCTCAAATCGAAGATCCTCACCGAGCCATCAGCTGAAACCGAAGCGAAAACCCCAGCTTCGCCCCAAGCTATGTCGTAAACCTCCTTATCGTGCGCGATCAACTGCGTCTCCACGGCGCCCTTCTCGATATCCCAAATCGTGCAAGTAGTATCGATGCTTGACGTCCCGATCCTCCGCGGTTCGACCTCGTTCCAATCGAATGAAGTCAGCGGAGCTGAATACTCGCTGGTTTTACTATTGTTGAGCGTGGAAAGAGCAACGATTGAAGAATCCTTCACCTCCCAGAGTCGCAGGAAGTCGCCGGAAGAAGCGAGGAGGTTGGAAGGAGCGGAGGCGGAGGGGTGGAACATTAATTTGGTAGGGGGATACGGGTGCTCGAACCAGAGAGAAGGAACGGGCTTGAGAGAAGATGAATCTTCTGAGAACGAGAGAACATCCACGCGGTTCTTCAGCTCCTCGATGAAGCTCCCGACGGCGATGCGGCGGCGGTTGACGGCGGAGATAGCCATCGCGTAAATCGGGTAGGGGGAGTCGTAGCTGACCACATTTTCGGAGCGAGGGGCGGAATCCTGAGTCGGATTGTCCATCGATATCGGGTGAATTCGAGGAATTCGAGAGGGATTAGGAATCTAGGGTTTAAAATTGATGGAGTTGTTAGTTCAGTTTTTTTCAATTTCAATTTTCTGAGATGCGGAGACGAATGGTGGTTAACGGCGTCGTTCCGCGGTTGCGGGGGTTGAAAATGGGTTTGACGGGTGGCTGAGTGGTGGCGGGGCCCAATTGAATATCAGTTTATTAGTAAGGCCCAATAATAACTAAAGCCCATTAAATTCATTAATGTTCAAAAAAGCCAGTCATCATATTTGATTTTTCCATGTTCTTGAATCTTTAGTATTTCTTCAGCTCCCACTAACCCATTTTTTTTTTGAATTTTAATAATAGAATGATATGATATTTTAAGATATAATTCTCTTCATGTAAATTATTAAGAAGAAGGGAGGTTGAGGTTAAAGAAGAACAAAATGTGAGGGGCTGAGAGACAAGATGAGCTGAAAATTATTTTTGTTTTAATATTAAGATTTTATATTTTTATAAAATATTGAGATTAATTTCGATGTATATATATATATATATATATATATTATGAGTTGATTTTTTTACTTAATTACTTAAAAAATTCAATAAAAACCCACCTAATGAATTTTTTCTGGATCAGTTGTATTTACGAGGGAGCTTGTGAGGTTCTCAAGATTATTCATTTGGTTAGAAATGTTCTATTATTTAGGGGTGGCAAATGGGTCGGGTTCGGGTTGGGTTGTGATCTGATAATAACAAGCGACACGTCAATCCGAACCCGACCCGTATATTTTTGCGGGTCAGAAATCTCAACCCGAACCCGACCTGTTTAACTTCGGGTCGACCCAAAACTGACCCGAAATGATCTGTTTAATTATTTTAAAAATTAAAAAAATGTGTTAATTAATTTAAAAATTAATAAATTGTGATAATTATTTAAAAAATTAAAAAATTGTGTTAACTATTTAAAAAATTTGGTTTTAGGCTATATTTTATTTATTAAATTTTTATGTAATTATATTTCATAAATAATAATAATAATTAATATTATTGGTGGGTCAAATGGGTTCGCGGGTCAACCCGAGATTGACCTGAACCCAACCCGAAAATTAAATGGGTTGGACGGGTTGACCCGAAACTGACCCAAAATTAAATGGGTTGACCCAACCCGTCTTTTTCGTGTTGGGTTCGTGTCGGGTTGTCGTGTTGGGTTGGAGATTGCCGCCCCTACTATTATTATATCTTGTGTTGACAATACAATTGACAAAGTGAAATAAGGCATGTAACCCAAAAGAAAAATGTAAATAAAGAGAAAGAACAAAATCAAGTCCTTTGAAACTAACATGTGATGTCATAAAATCATATTATTGAATAACTTATGGTAAGAGTAACAAACAATATTGTTATCATCATGTTGTACATGTCTGTCTACCCCCAAGTTCCAAATATTTGTAAGCATTGGATAGTAGCTAGCCATTGCTATTATATATTTCCTTAATAAACAAAACAAAGTTAGAATAAAATAAAGTTTACTCCGGAAGTCCCATAATTTCATTAAAAAAAAAAGCAAAAAAAATTTATTTAGTGAAAAAGTAGGAATACAATCTTGCTATTTTTAACTATAGATATGCATGTACTTGCAAAAAAAGGAAAGCTCAAAACACACTCATTTGAGCAGCTCAATGATCCAATAACTGTAAGCACAACAAACTTTGTTGAATTGTTTGAAGCAAGAAGCTTTGGCCAAGGCCTGAAATTCCTTTTTTGTCCTCTCCTTACCACCAGGGTTGTGTGCCAGCATGATGACATCAACATGGACTACACTCTTGGTAGCCATTCGTGTGTCAGGGGCCTCTAGCAAAATACACTCAGCCAATACCACTTTTCCATTTTCTGGAAGCGCTTCAAAGCAGTTCTTCAATAATCTCACACAGTGCTCATCACTCCAATCATGGCAAATCCACTGCAACAGTTTTTGGAGAAATTCAGTTTCTTGGTTTTTTCTTTTTGCTGTAGGGATATGAGAGGAGGTGCATTGTGGTATTAGGAGTGGCAATTCGTGTCAGACCTTATCGTGTTCGTGTCATAAATTTTGTGTTCAGTTATCGTGTCGTATATAAAAGTTTTAGCTCTAAGTGTAGTGTTCATAATTTGTGTGTTTTCATCATTATCGTATCGTGTCAGCTATTATGACTCCTATGTGGTATTATGAGTTTACCTTCATGAAGATAGCATCCCCTTTAGGCACACTCACAAACATGTCCCCACCAACATGCTCCACACCTCCAAAAGGGTCCAAAACAACAAATCAAGTCAGTTTGTTTGTGGTTAAGAGTTTAGGGTTTGCTCAGGTGTACCTGGATAAGATGGTGAATCTTGAATAACATGAGGCAGATCAAAGTTGATGCCCTTAATAGATGAGTATTTAGAGACAATCATGTTGAGTGTGGCTCCTGTTCCTCCTCCAACATCCACCACAGTTTTCAGCCCATCAAATCCATTGTATGTTTCTAGAATCTTCTTCATCAATTCGACCTCGACCCATTTATTTTGTCGGGTCAGAAAAAACAACTCAAACACGATCTGTTTATTTTTAGGTCAACCCAAATGACCTGTTTAATTATGATAAAAATTAACATTAATTTTTTATTTTTCTTTTATTTATTCTATTATAACTTATATACCGATAAACAATAATAAACATTTAAAAACATTATATTTGTCACTTTTACTTTAAAATATTATATCTCATTAATTTATTATATTTTTTTAAATAGAACAAATATAATATTATTGTAAAATAATATTTAAATTAAATCTTATAAATTTTGTATTTTTTAACTTTTTTTTGTTTTTATTAAATATATAAATAGTTTGCGTATAATAATGAAAATAATTTATATTAAAATATATGTAATATAAATGAATAAAAATTAAATATATTTAATAAGAATCGTTAAAAATGTTAAGAAATATAATTTTATTTTAATATATTATAGAATAAGACATCTTTATTTAATTCAAGTTGTAATCATCGCATCGCATCAATTTTATTTAATTTTTTATTTTGTTTTACTTGATATGTTTTTATGTTATAGCATATACATATATTTCAATAAATAATAATTGCAATTTCAACAAAATCACGTTTCATTTTTCATCAAAACATTATGTTTTCATTATTTTTAAAAAATAATATAAGTATAATACTACAAAAATAATACAAATGTAATTTTGTGATAAAATAATTTTGTAAAACAAACTCTAATTTTTATATGTTTTGTGTTTTATTTACTTGCTTTGATTTTATCAAATTCATATAAAGAGTTGGATGTATAATATTAAACATATATTTTATAGATATACTAATGTATACATATATAAAAATATGTTTATAACCTTATATTTATATATCAATATAATTAAATAATCTATCTACATATTAAATAATAATAGTGAAAACTGTTACTCCCAAAAATTATTATATCAATTTTATTTTATTTTATTTATTATTTATTCTATTATAATATAAATATATACTTTATGATAAAAAGATATAACAAATTTATATTTATAATTTTCTTGTAAAATATTGCATTCCACTAATGTATTATATTTACTATTTTTTAAATAACACATTATACTATCTTTAATGGGAAAATGTTTTAATCAAACCTCATAGAATATGTGTTAAGGTATATTTCTTTTATTATTATTATTATTATTATTATTATTATTATTATTATTACTCCCTTCGTCCCACTTTAACTGTCCCACTTTCTTTTTTCGTCCGTCCCATTTCAATTGTCCCATTATTTAAAAAGTCAACTTTTTCACACTCAACAATAAAATATTAATTTAACTCAACTTATTTTACACGCACACTCCTTGGTTATTGTGCCCGGTCACCCGGGACAATTAAACCGGAACGGAGGGAGTATTATATAATTTGACGTATAATATGAAAAATAATTTATATTATAACTCATTAAATATAATATTGATGAATATAAATCAAATATAATTAAAAAGAGTTGCTAAAAATGTTAAGATATAAACATTATTAATTATATTTTAATATTGTAAGATAAAACAACATATATTTAATTGGGGTGATGTAAGACTAGTATATCATTAAAATTTAAAATTGATTAATTTTGCGGGTTATTCAGGTTATGCGGGTCAACCCGAAACTGACCCGAACCCAACCCAAAATTTAATTGGGTTAGCGGGTTTGACCCAAATTGACCCAACTTTTAAATGGGTTAACCCAACTCGTTAATTTTGTGTTAGGTTCAGGTCAGGTTGGTGGGTCGAGTCAGAGATTGTCGCCCGTAATCATATTTGATTTTACCTTGTTCTTGAGTATTTAGGGAAATAGTGGGTTTCACCTCGTAATAGGATGGCATGATATTTTAAGATATAATTATCTTCATCGGTAAATTGTTAAGAAGAATAGAGGGTTGGAGTTGAAGAAGAAGAGGCTGTAAGAGGGTTAAGAGACAAGATAAACTGAAAATTCTGTCTGTTTTACTATTAAGATTTTATATTTTTATAAAATATTGAGAATAATTTTGATGTATAAATTTTTATATATTTTTTTATTATTACTATGAGCTTATTTTTTTGCTTAATTACATAAAATCCTCCTAACGAATTATTTCTGGATTAGTCTGTGCGTATCATTGTATTTACAAGGGACAATTCTAAGAAGGTTCTTAAGATTATTCATTAGGTTAGAAATGTTCTATTATTACATCTTGTGTTGACAATACAATTGACAAAGTGGAATAAGACACTAAATAAAGTCCTTTGAAACTAACATGTGATGTCATAAAATCATATTATAGAATAACTTATGGTAAGAGTAACAAACAACATTGTTATACATCATCATGTTGTACCGGTTTGTTTATCCCAAGTTCTAAATATTAGTCAGCATTGGATAGTAGTTGGTCATTGCTATTATATATTACTCTAATAAACAAAACAAAGTTTGAATAAAATAAAGTTTTATTCCAGAAGCCCCATAATCTCATAAAAAATAAAAGCAAGAAACTTTATTTAGTGAAAAAATAGGAATACAACTGCTATTTTTAACTATAGATATGCATGTCCTTGCAGAAAAAGGAAAGCCCAAAAGTGTCAAAACACACTCATTTGAGCAGCTCCATGATCCAAGAACTGTAAGCACAACAAGCTTTGTTGAACTGTTTGAAGCCAGAAGCTTTGGCCAAGGCCTGAAATTCCTTTTCTGTCCTCTCTTTACCACCAGGGTTGTGTGCCAGCATGATGACATCAACATGGACTACACCCTTGGTAGCCATCCCTGTGTCTGGGACCTCTGGCAAAATACACTCAGCCAATATCACTTTCCCATTTGCTGGAAGTGCTTTATAGCAGTTTTTCAAGAATCTCACACAGTGCTCATCACTCCAATCATGGCAAATCCACTGCAATCATTTATGGAGAAATTTAGTTTCTTGGTTTTGCCTTATGGTGTAGGGATATGAGAGGAGGTGCATTGTGGTATTAGGGGTGGCAATTCGTGTTTGTGTCATAATTTTCGTGTTGTATACTAGATTTTAAGCTTTAAGTGTAGTGCAAACAATTCGTTTGTGTTTGATTATTATCGTATTTTGGGTCGTGTTCATATCATTATTATCGTGTCGTGTCAGCAATTGTATCCCATAGGTGGTATTATGAGTTTACCTTCATGAAGATAGCATCCCCTTTAGGCACACTCACAAACATGTCCCCACCAACATGCTCCACACCTCCAAAAGAGACCAAAACACCAAATCAAGTCAGTTTGTTTGTGGTTAAGAGTTTAGGGTTTGCTCATGTGTACCTGGATAAGATGGTGAATCTTGAATAACATGAGGCAGATCAAAGTTGATGCCCTTAATAGATGGGTATTTAGAGACAATCATGTTGAGTGTGGCTCCTGTTCCTCCTCCAACGTCTACCACAGTTTTGAGCCCATCAAACCCATTGTATGTTTCTAGAATCTTCTTCATGAGGATAGTTGAGTGATTGGACATTCCCTGGTTAAACACTTTGTTAAATCTTGGGTCCTTCCCATGATACTCAAATGCAGTCATCCCATAGGCTTTGTTGAAGGGAATCCCTCCATCAAGAATTGCATCTTTCAGATGGTACCTGCCATAGTTTCACACCATTCAATAGGGGTATTCACGGTTCGGTTCGGTCAATTTGAAAGTAAAACTCCAACCAAACCAATAAGCGCAATTTGAGATTTTTTCAAACCAAACTGGCCAAACCTTCAAAAAATGGTTCGGTCCGGTCGGTTTGACGATTTAAAATGAAATATGTTTCATCCTTAAATAATGTAGTATAATATGTCGATAGTGAAGATTTTAGTTGATTTATAAAAAACTAGGGTTTAAATGTAAATTAGTTGATTTATATTATTTGTTATTACTTATTGTAATGTAATTTTAATTTAAAATTTTAATATTTATAATTAAATGTAAAATCAATCCGCTAGTTTGAAAATTATATTTATAAATAACTGAATTAATCCAGTTTGATCGATTTCGAACAAACCAAGAATACCCCTATGACCCTACCATTCAATCAATCACTCGTATAACTTCAATATTTGTTTAATATTCCTTACTCCTAGAAGATTTTGTTTCCTTGAATAGTCTTAAAATGTTATTAATGATCAAATGTGGTACCCACCTCTTGAATTTGGAAGTTTTATGGTGAAAAGAGGAATTGCTACCTAATTGATAAGTTATCTTAATCACCCCTTTTTCTAAGTTATTTGCTCAAATAGTTAAAAAATTACAAAAAGGGTAGGTAAGATAAGAATTCTACACATTTTATGGGGCCCACCTTCTTGAGTGGGGCCTATTAATTTGACCTCATGAAGGAAAGTCATTAAAGTCAAACTCATGATTTCAGTTTATTAATTACAACATTTGTCCAAAATCTAATCTAAGTTAATTATTACAAAGTATTTCATGGTTTTACGTAAAACAATATCATTTAGATTACGCATCAAATATTGTCAATAATAGTATATAAAAGTCCATGTATATCCCTGTACAGATATGGAGATAAAAATATTTTATGTGTTCGAATTCTATATAGATTTATGAGTTTTAAATTACTCCCTCTATCTGTCCCATATTGTTAGACACAAAGCAAATGGCACATGAACCAAGACAAAGAATAATTAATTGTTTAATGAAGGATTAGCACTACAAATATTATTAAAATAAACACTAATTACACATTTAAAAAAGTCAAGAATTCAACAACATCGACGATGGCATTATAATCGTCGTTGAAGGCGTAGTGGTGGTGGGCGATGGCGAGGCTGGATGATTTGAGAGAGGCGGTGGTGGTGGGCGATTTGCGACGGTGGGCTGGGGGATTTGCGAGAGGCGGTGGTGGTGGGCGATGGGCGACGGTGGGCTGGCAGATCTGCGAGAGGCGGTGGTGGTGGGCGATTTGTGACGGTGGCTGGATGATTTGCGAGAGGCGGTGGTGGTGGGCGATTTGCGAGAGGCGGTAGTGCTGGGGGACGGACAGGGCCGGCGAGAGGCGATGGACATGGCCGGCGAGAGGCGGCGGTGGTGCTGGGTTTGCAGCGGTGAGAGGAGTGGTGAGAGGAGTGTGTCGTGGGTTTGTAAGGAGAGAGCAGCGGCGGATGAAAAAAGGAAATGAAATTTGATTGAGAGGAGTATGAATTTAGGGTTTGACAGGGGTAGGGTGGGTAATTAGTGTATATTTGGGGGTAGGGTAGTAAATTTATGTTTTGTTAATTAAGATTATATTTTGTTAATATTTTGCCAAAAAAGGAAATGTGTCTAATAAACGGGACGGACGAAAAAGGAATACGTGTCTAATTCAATGGGACGGAGGGAGTATAAATTAGTGTTAAAAAAAATTATTATATATCTTACTATCTTTCCTTGATTTGAAATAGGGAAATATATTATATCACATACTTTTTCTGTTATGGAAATATATCATAAACTTTACTTTTATTAGGAAATTTTATAATTTGTTATGACTCAATAATTAATTATCATTTAGCAATGATGTGGTGTTGTCTAGATATCATGTGACAGTATCGTGGAATTTTGAATTTTTTTTTTCATTTTTAATATTTTTTATAATAATATTATTACATATTCTAATTTTATAATTAATATATTATTTAAGAATTTTTAATCGTAAATACAAAACATGTGTTTTTGCATTTATAATATTACGATGAATATTTCACCATTTTATAATATCCAAACAATTTTTTTATTTTATAAATTTACATGAATAGTCTCATTTCAATAAATACATATTTTATATTTGTAAATAAAAATTATTGAATAATAATTTATAATATCAAAATATATAATAATTGTTTTTAAAGTAAGTTATTAATTTTTAAAAATTAAAAAATGTCATGTAATATTTAGTTAACTACATGTGACACTGAATCAGCGTCACGTCTTTGACGTATGACACTTAAATGTTGAGTCATTAATAGATGATAAAATTCACTAATATAAGTAACCTTTGTGATATATTTCCCTGAAAAAGTGTGTGATATAAATTCATAATTTATTAAATTTTGTGATATATTTTCCTATTTTCTCTTTAAAAATATATATATAATAGCAGGGAAGATCTTGGGTTAGGCAGGTCTAAACGATTTAGGCGGGTTTTATCCATTAACCCAAATTCAAACTCATATAATATACTCTAATTGGGATTAATAAACCCTATTTGGGTTGGTTCAACCCATTTGGGTAGGATGAAACCCGCCTAAACCGTTTAGGTCTGCATAACGCAAGTTTTTGCATAATAGTATATACTTTATATTAAAACTTGAAAAAAAAAATGCGATGATCGGGAAGAAATGAAACTCACCAGCTCTCCATAAGCACTTTATCTTGATTCATGAGAGCCAAGGGAGCCATGGAAACTCCGTCATCGTTCTTGGTCAGGAACTTGCACACCGGCGCCAGCCCGTAGACGCGCTCGACGCCGCCGCCGGGGAGCGTTTTCAGGCGGCATTCGAGGATGGCGTAGCTGGTGAGAAGGCGGAGGATCCTGTCGAGCATGACGTGGGCGTCGGGGTTGGTGGTGGGGAGCTGCGCGGCGAGGTCGATCGGGGAAACGAAGGCTCCGGCGCCGGCTTTCTTGATGAGCTCGAGCAAGTCGAGCTCTATGGCGGATTTGAGCACCATGGGCAGCACGGAAGCGCTTGCTAGCTGCATGGCGAAGAGGCAGTCGAGCTCATCATCGGAAATGGAGCCCATTTGATCAGTATTTCGCCAGGTGTTTGATGAATTGCGTGAGTGAATTGGAGATGGAGGATATGGGGGGAGAGAGAGAGGGGTATATATTAGGCTTTTGATCCACCAAACTTTGTAGTGGTTGGAAGATTAGACCCCACCATCACTCAATTAGCCATGCAGATATATATTCCCATATTTTCATTATGTTCCCACTTCCATTTTTAAATATAGATTTTTAAAAAATGGAGTATCAATTCCAAACAAACTAATTTTGTCCTCAAACTTCATGAATAACTTTGTTTATTGATATTATTCACTTTGTGTTGATCAGATTTACAAATTTTGGTTTATGACATTTTTCAAAAAGTCTTGTATCAGTGCAATACCAGAAGTACATCCTTTTTTTTATATTTTTATTGTGGGACAATGAGTTTGTCGTATCTAGCAATCCTCCCCTCAAACATAAAGAATCACATAATCAGGATCATCCTTTAAGCGATCTCATCGCATCGAAAACTATAGAAGATATCCCATAATATATCATTCCTAGTACTCCACAAACTCAGCATTTACACACCAAGAATCCACTATAAACTCGACCCCCAATTTCGCTGAAACTTAGGCAGTTGTGGGTTTGCTTTCACACATATCAATGTGGGATAATGAATTTGTAAATTAACCAACAAATTTGTAATAGATCAAAGAAAAGAAGAATCTCCACTAGACTTATTTTTGTAAAATTTTTATTCAGGAAGTGTTTTTTCATGCAATGTTCGACTTATATTGGCCCGATTTTATTCAATTGTGTTGTAAATAATATAGTATATATAATATACAAACAAAAGGTTTGTCATTGTAAGATGATTTACCAAATAATTAAGAGGTTATAAGTTTGGAGATTTTCTGAAAATATTTGGATATATAATTTTCTATTTTTTTTTTCTTCATACTTATTTTTATTTTAATGCTAACGGTAATAACATTTTTTTTATACAATTACTTTATTTAATAAATTAATTGATCATCAATCGTTATTAATTTATCCCTGTTTTCGTATTTTAAATCTCTTGAAACAAAATATCTACACTAAACAAGAGAAAATAGGAAAATGTATCTCGACATTTGATAAATTAAGGAGCTTTTTTCCAACTTTTTTATTGGAGAATTATAAGTGCAATGTGTTTATTTTTTTAAGTGACACTGTTGTAGTGCTTAGTTACTTCCACATGACATGTTTTATTTTATTAATAATATTTTTAATATATGTTGATTTGATATTTAATGAATTTCTTATTTTATATTTTGTTTTGAAAATGATATTGTTTTTTGTTAACTAATATCTATACTGTTGTATGTTTTAATATGACATTTAACTCTACCTTTAATGCATAACTCAATCATTCTTTTTTATGCTAGGTGAGTTTAAATTAATGTATTACTATTAAATAAAATCCTCAAATAATTCTATTTTCAAACTTCATGAATAGCTTGTTTGAGCTGGTACTTTTTGTCTATATCCAATTTAGAATCTCCACTAGTCTAAGATATCTCTCAAATATTACATATATCTCCTTTATTGGATAATAAATATTTCCTATGAGTAAAAAAATAATTGTGTGTTTTTTGGGAGGTAGGTTATGAATCATGATGTATGAGTTTTGATATGTAGTTAAGAAGTAGAAATCCTATCAATTTTGAGGAATATTCATAACCTAACCAAAAAGGGGCATCATAAATTGAACTGCACATCGATAAGAAATCATCAAATTTGTATGGCAAAAACTTGCATTAGGACGCCTAAATGGTTTAGGCGAGTTTTATCCATACTCAAATGGGTTCACCCATCCCAAACAGGGTTTATTAATCCCCAAATAAGATTTATTTGATGAGTTTGGCTTAGATTAATGGATAAAACCCGTCTAAACCGTTTAGGCGTGCCTAACCTCAGACATTCTCAATATATATTGATTTTAATGTGATGTAATGCTTTTGTCGATGAGCAGATTATTGCAGTCCCACTATTTAGGGCCTCGCCAAAATTATTTAAACTCGAAGAATTTTACAATCAAACATTGATAGGGAAAATGGGGTGGCCCAAATCTTATTTTGTTACAATTTTTTTTTCAGAAACATGTGTTTTCATGCAATTGCGTACTTATATTAGGCCCAAATTTATTCAATTGTGCTGTAAATAATATATTATAAGAGTCTTATCAATTTATGATTCGAAAGATAGTTTAATTATCAATTTATGATTTAAAAGATGAATTTTCAATATAAGACTTGAAATATTACAAAATTTCTTAATTAAGAACCCGAAAAATAGTAATATTCTCAGTACAAAACCTCAATATCAGATCCTGAATTGAGAATTGTTTAACATTTTTTGTCCTGAATTGAGAACTCATTTTTTCAGTCCTGAATTAATAATTAAACTATTTTTTCGGGTCCTGAGTTGATAATTAAACTATCTATTAAGTCCTGAATTGGTAATACTCTGATAATTAAAGATTTCACAAACAAATCAAACGAAAACACAGTCTTAATAAATAAGTTATAATTGTCATCTGCTCGGGGTGTAGTGGTAAAAATACCTTGCCCATATGGTCATATCCTGAATCAATAATTAAATTATCTTTTGAGTGCCGAATTGGTAATACTTCCATAATTAAAGATTTCACAAACAAACCAAACGAAACACAGTCTTAATAAATAAGTTATAATTGTCATATGCTCAAGGTTTAGTGGAGAAAACACCTAGCCTATATGGCCATATCGGATAGGTCTTGCAGGTCTTAGGTTCGAGCTTTATAGGGACATTTGAGTATATGATTAGTTGTGTGTGTCTTGGCTTGCTTGTGTCTCTTCTTGTTAGTATGGGTCTTTGTTGAATTGTTGGTAAGTGGATCACCAGCTGTTGATGACGAATTAGTTGAATTCGAGGGTTGGCGGACCGTACGACCTGAGCTTGGTGAGTAACTGGTCAGCCCGTAGGTCCAACAATATTCATTATTTCTAGTATTATTTATTTCCTACTACATCATTAATTATACACATAATTCGTTAGACCTAATTTTTTTCCTTCACCAAAATTTCATCTATTTCTCCCAGTGACGTAGTCCGTTACCCAAATCGAAAAATCTATTATTTTCCCTCTTTCACTCTCGTCCACTCGTTACTCTCCTAACTCCTCATTTCTTTGTCTCCATCATATTTAGCCTCTTGTTGTGATGTAACAGATGTTCACCCAAGTGAAAGCTACATTTAATTTTGTAATCCATATTTTATCATTTTTATATATTGATGTATTTTTTTTTAAACTATAGTTGAACAATCTTTTATCCACTTATCACTATTTTTTTGCGAAGATATTATTGTTTGATTTTTTTTTTTTATTTATGTTTGTTCATTATTTTATTTTAAGAGTTAAAATATTTCAAGAAAATCTGTATGAAAATAAACTCGTAAATCTGCTAACCTGATGGGTCAACCCGAAAATCGATGGGTTATGATTAGATTTAAGAATTTTTAGCCCAGTTTACCCTGGACAATAAAATTAGCCCAAAATCCGATAGAATTAATCACGTGACACTTAACTACAGGACCATCAGTAATGTTAAATATCCTTAAGTAAAATAAACTTTCAAATATAATTCCCACACCAAAATAATTACTTAATTAGATTAAGTTTGTCAAATACTAAAATATACTCTATCCGTCCATTACATTAGTCCATTTTGGTTTCGGCAAATAAATCAATGTTTGTAAGTGTAGTGAATTCAATATTTTATTAATGTGAGCAGATTTTTTTTCATTTTAGGAAAGTTGACTAATTCTGGTGGGACAAACGAAAATGAAATATAAACTAATCTGGCGGGACAGCGGGAGTATTTCCTTTATTTTCCCAATAAACAATAACAATCGGATAATCGAGGATAAAGAACATAAATAATGCCAATTGCAAATATTTAAAAAATTCAAGGGCACGATGGGAATTTCAAGTGGAAAGGGCCCTCCGGCCCGGCCCAAGAGCGCCGTTTCTTGTCTTACCGATACAGTCCCCCAGAATTCCAAATTTGAAAATCACAAAAATCTTGGTCTTTTTCAAAAAACAACAGAGAGATTAAACTCTTCGAATTTCCCTCAAATATAGTTCCGTTTAATGATCCACAGTATGCCCGTTGCCAAGAATCGGGGAGTTGACAAGCCTCTGTCAATGTCGGTCAAAATTGAAGTGATTGAAATCGAGGATTCCAGCCCGCCTCCCGTTCGAAAGCGCAATGCTTTGAGGCCCGTTGCGTGTGTGAGAAGAGAAGACGTTAAGGAATTTGAGAAGGAGGAAGATTGCTTCATTCTCGAATTTGATCCCTCCAATGATTTGGAGATGGCGAAGTTGCCTTGGAATGAGAATGATGGCAGCGCCGAGGCCGACTTGATCGTTGTTGGTGAGAGAGGAAAAGTATATTTTCTGAACCCTCAATGCTCATCACATGTTTGATTTAATTCCTAGTTTTCAGTTGTGGGTAGTTATTTATGCTTGCATTCTTGCTTACTACTCATCTGTTGTTGAGTTTTCTTGTTTTGATTTTAGGTTTTGGAATTAAATGGTTGAATGTTTGGTTTTACTTGTTTATAATTCTTGTGGGGTTTGGTTTAGCAATAATCCTTGTTTCATGGATTTACTGCTTATTGTAGACAGGGGAAGAATGTTACTGCAATTATATACAGACTATAAATGTTCAAATTTGCAAAATATGAAACTTGTTTGTGGAAACATATATTCTATGAAGTAGTTGAAATAATTGATGGAATATGATTCTGAGATGAGATGAAATGAAACAGGTGGCATGCAGAGACTACCCTCATCCAAGAAATACATGTGCAAAATTCCCTTTTGAGAATACATCTCACCACATTCACTGCAAACTGGTAAAAGTCTTGTCTATTGGAATGCTTTTTGATGGAAGCTCACTGAGTTCAAATCTTGCTTCATTTTTACTTGCAGTGCTACTGTTATGTCTGTGATTCGTCCGCCCCTTGTCCGAACTGGACTGGTTCATCCGGTCACTGCCATGCTTTCAACAACGAAGCGTGGAACAAAGAGAGGCAAACAAAGAGACTTGTAACCAAGCCTCCACAGCTCTAGGTTGTCTCATTCAAAATCTTTGCTTCACTGATCTTTTGTTTGGTTTGATGCTAAATATTTGGAGATGATTTGGAAGAGATATGTTAATATGGCAAATACTTTCTTTTCTGCTTCCAATATGGAGGGCATTAGTTTGAGGAAAGAAAATCCAGTCCCACATGAGATAATATCCATTTAGGATTAGGACAGCCGATCCTTGAAGCAATCAAAACATAAGGATTTGCTTTTTTTTTTTTTTTTTTTTTTTTTTGCTCACTGTTTGTGATTCCATCATAGAATATGATAATTTTGGACCAAGAATCTCTTACTTTTCTTGCTTCTGTGGTTTCTGGTGGAGCTGGAGGGATCAAACCAATGCCTTGTAGTTGTAAATGCTGTCAACAAAATATGCTATTTATGCAGTTTTTTTTTTTTTTTTTGCTTACCACTATTGATCTGATTCTCATCTCTCTTCTCTATCAAAATTCATATATTAGTTGTGTTTGCAATATTTCTATAAATTTATATCATTTCTAGCATTAAATTGGGCTAAGAAAATCCGATTATGGATCTCTTATTCAGATGTCTTTATTGATCATGAACAGAGTGTTTTAACCACTTGTGATTTCGAGTTAAGAATAATTAAATAAAGTATGAAAAATAAGAATTAATAAAAGTGAAAGAAAAACCCTGTAACTGTGAAGATCGAAATCAGCTCCGCTAAAAAGTGATTGAGAAGAAAAAGATCAAAATTGATCATTTATTTTGGTTCGGTTATTATGAAAATCAATTTTATTATATTTTTAAATGGTTAGTTTTAAATATTTTTTTTTCTTTATTGCTGTAAAAAGAACTCTTGAAATTCAAAGAAGTTAAAATTAGATCAATTTGGAGTAGTAAAAAAGTAAATTCGTTCCTTCATTGTTTATCCTGTTTGAATTTTGATTGAGTTGAAGATCTTCAAATTCATATATTTATTCGATTTCATTTAAAAAAACAATTACAATAATGAATATATTATTTTTTAAGAGAATTGTCGATTCATGACCTAAAATAAAGTTTAATTATCGATTCAGGATCCGAAAGATCAAAATAATTTTCAAATCAGGACCTAATATTAAAGTCCTAGATTGAGAGTTTAAAATTTTTGTGATATTTTAGTCCTACATTGAAAATTAATCTTTCGGGTTAAACTATCTTACTGTTAAACGCACTTTTTATGGAATGGGCCAAAAAGTTGCATTCAAAGTTTAGTTTTAGAGAAAGAAAAGCCCAAAGAATTATTAGTTTGGAGGCCCAAAATGAACCCTAGAAATAAAATAGGAATCGTTATCTCTTCTCAGCTCTCACGTAAACCATACTCACTCACTCGATCCTCCCTCACTCTCTCTCTCTCCGAGAAGCAGCCATGCCTGGTCCAGTCGTCGAAGAGATTGAAATCGAGAAGAAGCTTGATGTATGAATTCTCCCCCAACTTTCATTTCTTTATTTTTTTTTGTTTTTCTTAGATTTATTCGTTGAGAGAAGTTTTTATCCTTCCGTGAAGGATGAGCCATTGGTGGAGGACGTGAAGGAAGACGAGGAGCATGATGAAGATGTTGACGATTCCGATGACGAAGATGATGACAAGGACGACGTAACTCCAGGTCAGATTCTCTCTCTCCCTCTCGTTTTGTTTAGCATTGAGTGTTGATTATGGAGGTTGTATTCGGCGGGTTGGTTTCATTTTACTGTTGAAGCCTCGGGTATCGGGTGAAGATTGATGAATTTGTTTTTCTAATTGGTTTTCCGGCGAAATGCTTGTTTTTGTTGCTTAATATTTTTTTGTTTGTTTTCAAAATTCCGTTTATATACGTATATTATCGTTCACCGTTGTGTTCATATAATCCATGTTTGCTGGATACCAACGCGTTTGGGTTTTAAACTCTGCAAACAGTTCTGGAATTGTGCTTTTTCTGAAATTTTATTTGGGATGATGATACCAATTTGTGACCTTTGGAATACTGAATTCTCTCCGTTAAATCTCTCATATTGTATGCTTGTATGGGTCGCATAGTAATTGTTCTTAGCATGTTCTACGAGATATCTGCCTCCCTCGTTCTCATCATAGCCACCTTATTTTCTTAGTATCTTGCTTCTGAAGTTTTCACTTCCAATTTCTACAAATTTGAGTTTTCTATGACTATTTGTAGACGTTATACTGTTTTTCTGAGTTCGTGAATTGCGACAATAGCCCACACCCTTGGTTCAACATTTATTAGCGGGTGCGTTTAAGTGATCGTGTCGTTCAATTTGCTGAAAATCTGAACAGGAAATGAAAGTTCCAAGCAAAGCAGAAGTGAGAAAAAGAGTCGTAAGGCCATGTTGAAGCTTGGCATGAAGCCCGTTCTTGGTGTTAGCAGAGTCACGATTAAGAGAACCAAAAACGTAATCATATCTTGAGTTTGTCGAAACTCTTGTTTCTTGCGTGTTGCAAAACTAATCAAAGCCACAATTTTGCAGATATTATTTTTCATCTCGAAGCCTGATGTCTTCAAGAGCCCAAATTCCGAGACCTATGTCATCTTTGGAGAGGCCAAGATCGAGGACTTGAGCTCTCAGCTGCAGACACAAGCTGCTCAACAATTCAGGATGCCCGACATGGGCTCTGTGATGTCGAAATCTGACCTAGCTGCCTCAGCAGCAAGTGCCCAAGCCGATGAAGAAGAGGAAGAGGTCGATGAGACGGGTGTACAGCCTCAAGACATCGAACTGGTCATGACACAAGCCGGGGCGTCCAGGGCCAAGACTGTCAAGGCCCTCAAAACTCACAATGGAGACATTGTGAGTGCAATCATGGAGTTGACTACCTAAGCAGATCAAGTTTTACCCTACAATTCAAGGTTTCATTTTGTCATAATTTTTTTCATTTCAATGGTACAATTTTGTTTCATCATCTTTATTAGCCAGACAATTTGGTTGAGTAATCATTGAAATACACCAACTCCCATATTTCAATTTGTGGATCTTATTATAAATGGTGTAAGCACAGTTGTCAAAAGATTGCGTGGAAGCCACTTCGCCTCAGCTGTTGATCACTCTACAATTCTTTCTTATCTCACCAGCATTGCCAGTTAAAACTCCAATCTTGCCCATATTCACCATTGCTGAAGCAAACTTGCTTCTCCAAATAGATGGGTTCTGAGCATTTTGGAACACTAGTTTCTGCGTTTGTTGATCAGTCACCAAGATCTGATCCGACGTAAACAGGCCTCTCTTCGCCACCAAGCCTCTGTAATACGCCGTGTCAGCGAAAGCAGGGCTCGCATCCATCGGCACCACCAGGTTTGCACCTCCACCCTGTGGGCACTGTTGCTTCAGTTGGCTTGCATAGCTAGGATCCAAACTCGGGTCCACGCTCGAGTTCGAGTTGAAATTGTAGAGCCTGTTGCTGAAGGAAGTGCAATGGGACCTCCCCAATGTGTGTGCTCCTGCATAAGTATAATTAGAAAGTTTCATAACCTATGCATCTTTTCTTTTGAAAAAGTTGGTGACTTTAACCCAAGAAAAGGGTAGTGATTAGATGTTTTACCAGAAAGAGTGACCATTTCCTCTTGTGTTAAACCTTTCTTTGCAAATGCTTGAGTGAGTTGCTTAACATTGAGTGTGGGAGGTGGTAGGTTTGCCAATGCTTCAGAAGATAAAGAAACTCTCCCATCTCTCCTCCCAGCTTCAACATCATACCCAAGTCCTCCAGTCTGAAAATGCAGAACAGATCAAACCGAAAGTTATAACACGAACCGTGCATTGAATTATGACCGAATACTCACGAGCTCAATGCTATCCCTGGCTGCAAACGCTAGTATATCTGCACAAGAGACTACACCCGGACACAGCCCTTCAAGCCTAGTCTTTATGCTGTTGACGACCTCGAATCCTCGTAGGCTTGGGTTATTAGGAGGTGAGTCCTTCTCTGCAGTGTTTGATTTGGTGGAGTCTAGCAGCACAGAGCCATCACACCCCTGCAACAAGAGAATGGTTGATGAGGGAAGAGGTTCTATTTTATCATTTATGATATTTGTGTGCATGAAAAAGAGAGAATCATGAAACATAAATTCTCACCCTTACAAAACAGTCATGAAAATAAAGCCTAACTAGGCCAGCAGCGACCCCATTGTCTTTGATGAATCCATTTCTGACTTCTTGCTTCACGATGAACTCGGCCAGCCTGCACGAACCCCGATAAAACCCTACCTGAAGCTGGGCAGTTGTGTGGAGAGTGTAAAAGCATAGGACTGCTGCAATGAGAGTCTGAGGTAGTAGTTTAGGACTCATTATAATTTGGTTTGAGGATGAAGTGCTCTTCTATTACAAGAAAGAGGCAATATATAGACAAAAAAACATGGCCCATTTTGTTTTCTTATTTTTCTAACATGTTTAGTGCCAGATGACCTGGAAACTAGCTGTGAATGTCGTTTTAGCTTGAGCAAGTGATGAAAATGAAGCAAAAATATAGAACAAGACACGACAAATGGATTAAGTATGGACTGGTATCACGCGTGATTTATTTTTGAAGGTGTTAGAGACATAGATTCTTGTGTGAGAAGTGAAATCACTAGTGTGTATTGGCTTTGCTTGCATGAGAATCCAAATTTAGTGGTTTGATTAGATGGGTTTGTGACAAGATTTTCGTGTTAATGATTGGATTCTTGAGTTGTTTTGAGGGGGCAAGTGGGACTAATCTTTGATTTTCAAGTTGTGGGATGGGGTCAAGACACTAATATTTATAATGATTTAGCTGCAGGCTCACCGATTTTGCTACTTTATTTGATTACTCTAATTGATAATCAAGAGTGATTTGAGGAAACTTGCAACCTAATCCAAAGAATGCTTCTAATTTGAGATGTAATGCAACACTGTGGAAATCACATTCCAATGTATATTTCTGGACTTCTTTTCTTCAGAAACTTTGAATAATTTTGTTGGAGTTGCTAAATCTAGAAATGTAGCAGAAATTCTTCTAAAACGACAGTATATGTTGTGCATCACCACTTTCTTGAAATCGATGTTTGGTTTCGGGTTGATCACCTGAGCAAATCCTGTACTCACTTAGGGGGGGAAATTTTGAATCCATTCTATAAAAAATGGGTTTCCGCAAAACGTGTATTTTTGTAAAACGGTAAATATGTTGAAAGAATCCCATTTGGAATATGAATTTGTACATAACAAATTTTGATCAAAATGCTCTCACATGATCGAAATGCTCTCAATTCTGATCGGAATGTGCTATGTATAAATGTACATTCTGATCAAAATACATCAATATCTCACCGTCTTGCACAAAAACTTTGGCTTATATAAGTTTTTGCCTTTGTAAATCAATTCCAAAGTGCTTTGCATGCAAAAAGTAAACAAGCATTGATCAAGATTCTGAATATATACAGAGAGAGAAATTAGGTTTATAGCTGTCAAAGCAAACCAGATTTTTCATTGACAGTCAAATTTTGAAGATCACAAACATCCCAATTATACACAATGCTGGAATATCCGGAGAGGCCCTTTGTAGCATTTCAGCAGTTGGGGGCAAAATCAATTCAAGATTCACTAGTTTTTCCATGAGAAATCCTCTTTCAGCACGTGTTCCCACTCCGAGGAGGAGCTGTCGTTCGACCCCGAGTTATTTTCATTGATTGTCCCGTTGCCACTCTTAAGCAGATGCTTCATGGGAGATTCATACCCCGCGCGTTCGAAATATGAGTCGAATTTACCTTCAGGGAAACTGCCAGTTGCTGCAGGCTGGAAATCAGGCTGCGGAGCCACCACTTCTAAGGCTTCGTCTTCTGACTGGCCTCTGATTCGGTGCCGGAAGTATTTCTCGCCTGCAAACTCATCATTGACCACCTGAGGTGGTGCTTCTACATCCATGTTGATTAGTTTTGAGTTTTCCTCCCGTGATTTCAGGATATTGAATCTGGCCATAACAGAATCTGCATCCATCTCAGACTGTTGTTGCTCTTCTGTATTCATTGGTTTTGGGTTCTCGTCTCGACTGTTCAAGATATTGAGTCGGGCAAGGACAGAAGCCTCGATACCATCAGCATGCTGGCTCTGGATCTGGCTCATGCCAGAAGTAGAATGGTCCGGTGAGGCGGGTTTAGGAAATGTGCCGCTATGAGCCTTGGGAGCCAGCTCAGACACAGAGATCGGATCAGGTGTCGTCTCTGCAATAACCTCATTTGCTCAGAACATTAAGATAGGATTAATTAGAGGCAAATAAACAAGCAGCTCATTTCATCACAGTGCAAACCTAACCTTTCGAAGACTTGAGTTTAATTTCTTCCATCTGAATCTTCATTCTTTCGAAACGAGATTTATAGCTGATGGAGCACAGTTTGGCCTCTGACTCGAGCCACAAACTTTTGAATAGAAGTGCTTGTGAGTGCATTTCCTCGTTTATATGGAAATTCTGCTCAAGGACCTTCTCGATAGCCTACAAGAATTCCAATTAAAACGGACAAACAACAAACCAACGTACTGAAAGTCTGAAACTTCCAATCAGTACTCATTTACCAAAATATTTGAGTATTTACCAAAGTAAAGCACACACCTTGGCCATATCATCATCTCCTGTCATGTGCAAGTCATCCATCACCGGCAAATTGATAGGTGGTATCTCATTTTTCTTAGAGTTTCTCTCCTCTTTCTGAAAATGCAGATTATCAGGCTTGGTGCAAGAGCTTGAAGCATCAGATTTCGTATGAAAACCTCCTGTAACTATACCCTGACAAAAAAAAAAAAAAAAAGATTTATCTATGTTTACAAGACAGGAAATGAGTAAAGCAGTACGACAAGAAAAGGGATAGTTCATTTTTTCTGCAGCTAAGCAAGTTCAACATTGAGGCATACCACATTAGAGGACTCCTCAAATATCATGGAAGTTTGTCCAGCAGGATCTTTTGGCTCTGGGTTATTAGCTGCATGGGCTTGTACACCTTTTTTACTCAAACAAGTATTAAGGCTGCTTATTACATGTTTGAGAATCTCAGCATTTTCTTCTCCTAGTGAGTATAGATCACTTGAAATATGGAAGAGAAGCAAGTTTGAGAGACTATGCATTGTCTTAACAATTGCCGGCACATCCAATTCTGGAGCTGGTACTGTAGTCTGCTCAGTGACTTCTTCTTGAGAAGCAGGTGAAGCAAGAACATTCTCTGCCGCATGGACTGCAACATCACCACCTTCAGAGACATCATTTACAGTCATCACAGAGCCATTTTCACCAAATAAATGCTCGGCATCAGAAACTTTCATATCAAAAACACTAGTGAAGCTATTCAGGAAGTCATGTTCTTTTGTCATCACATTTGGGCCAGCACCTAACTCAACTTCCTTACTCTTGGCCTGAGGTGGGATCCAAACTCCGTCTATTGTACCATCCAATGAAATCTGGTCTTTAGTCGAGCAAACTGCATCAAGAGTCTTATCCAAACCAAGTTTTTCACCAGTTTTACCATGTTGGTTTTCATTTCCCATGTTGCAGTCAGCTTTCTCAGAGAAAACTCTGTTAGAATCAATTGTTGAGAGGAGACTTTGATGCTCTCCATGGTCAAATCCATAATGTTCACCAAAATTTATCTTCACATGATTAGAGTTTCCAGCTTCAATATCGAAAATTGAAAATTGAGAAGATGTTGCTCCTCTCCAACAGGGCGAATCTACCGCTGTGTTGTGATTATCTATGAATTCAGAAGACTCCAGAGTGGAATTAACCACTGGAATATTGCCACCAGTCAAAGTAAAACCGCTCGAGACACTTGCACCTGGTACTTGAGATCCTAATGTTGTTTTAATCTTGCGATCAGCAGTATCCATAGAATGCAACGGACTTGAAAGCTCTCTGACTGAAATTGATGTAACTGAAGAATTTCCTTCCTTGGAGAATTCGAAAAGGCTTGTTTCAAAAGAGTCATCTTTAGATTTGGAGTTGGGTTTTAGGCTAAAATCGTTGGGCTTTGAGGGATTGGTGTAATCAGAACTCACAATGTGGATACCAGCAGGTTTACGAGAAGCAGCATCTTGTCCCAAATTCAAATTGGTAGTTGGTGGTGGTCTAATGACCACTGTTGGTGAATATCTTGTTACTGATGCACGATCAGGAAAGGCCGTATCTACAGGATTAACAAATTTTTCATAAGGACTGTGTAAGTTTTGGTAGTTTGGAAAATCTTTCTCCATTGAACATGATATTGCAGAAGGATAAGATTCTGGATAGGGTGAACCAGATGCTTTGAGAAGTACTTTACTTGAATCATAGTGAAAGAAGCCAAGTTGTTGCTCAAGGCATGACGTGTCTTCCATATATCCAGTACTCGAGGACCCAGTATAGACCTCTTGCTCGGAAACCTGAATGAGGTTTTCATATAAATGACCAGAATCTTCCTTATATTTGTTCCTGTTTTCACTGCCACACCCACCTGAATTGCATAAAACAATTTCGAGGCAATATGAGAGTTCATAGAACAAACTACATCACTAGACGGAGAAGGATAATGTCAAAGTTTGTACTTTAAGAGGTCAAAATTTATATGAAGTTGCTAAAGATTATATAATGGAATCAGCAGTTGACACAATATGGGAACTCCACTCCAACAGATAAAGCTTCTAGATTTCTACCATAAATCATGCTTAGGAAAGAGACTCTAAATTATCTCCAGCTAAAATATATCTGAAGCCAAACATCTTAAACATGGTATAAAGTGTCAAAACACATTTCATCATAGATACCACCATTGTTTGAATGACATAAAAAGACATACCTCGGTACGGTTGTTTCACATAATCATGTAATCCACCAACATATCGATTCTCGGATGGGAAGTTCCCATCGAATTCTGACCTTTTAGCCTGCTTCCCATCATTTAAACCCACATTATCCTCCCACCGCGGTCCATAGTCCAATTCAAACAAGCTTCGAGTGTAATCATGCTGAGATTTCACACCCAATCCAGAAGTAAGCGTCACACTGTAACGAGACCCCTCGCCCTCACCCAACAGCCTTTCTTCTCCAACCAAAGGCGGAGCATAATGGTTATAATAAGGCTGCTTGACATCACCACCATGAGCAGAGTTATGTGCAGACCATTGTGTGCTAGATGGACTAACAGACGCAGAAGCCAAAAATCGATAACCTTCCGATACAGGAACGTTAATTATCTCATTGGGATCAATTGCCGGCTCAGCCCTAGGAGCAGAAATATGAGCATACTGCAACGGGTGGCTCAAGGGCTCAACCACATACGGTGAGTCGGGGTAATGCAACAGAGGGTTTGAATTTTGCTTAGGGTTTACTCTATCAACAGTAAACGGAGGTGCAGAAGCAGATAAATTTGATGCTGACGAATTCCCTCCTCCTCCACAACCCATAGAGCTCAAACCCATCATTCTTCGTTCAAAATAATAATAAATAAAATCACTGATCAATCAAAGCTCACCAAAAAAATAAATAAATAAATAAATAAAGAGCTGAATTGAGTTACAAACAGCTCAATGATCGCAACAAACTGTAAAAATCATTTATAAACACGATCAGATTATTGGGAAACGCAGTGCATGATCCTTTAATCCATAACAATCAAGAGCAAGAAGATATTTTAACAGAAGGGGGAAATCAATACCTGACAGCGAAAGTGTAGGGAGAGAGATAAGCTCACAAAAAGTCCGCCCTCGGCCCTCCTCCTCCCTCTCTCTCTCTCTCTCTCAAAACTCCTACCGTGTTCGACTGTGCTGTGCAGAGTCTCTTGATGACGTAGGGTTGGTTGCGGGGTTTCTTTCTACCTTCCGCAGCAGAAATTCCCAATCAAACACGTTTCCAATTAATAATTTATTTAGTCAACGTATATATTTATATCACAAAGAAAACTGGGGTTTTTAAATTCTAGAAAAACTGTATTTTTCCTAACTACTCGATCCACAACTATTTTTTAGGGTTTCTAGTTGAAATACATAATTTAAATAACGTATATGAATTTAATGTGAAGCTCACGGGTTGATTTGATTAATTCGAGCTAAAATATGAGTTACGATTGAAAGAATTTAGTCTCGAACTGAATAATTTGAGGCTCGTTCGCGCCGAGCCCAAAAACCCGACTAATGTTTTTTTATTATTATATTAGAAAATTTTACTTATCTTATTTAGTATCAAATTTCTTAATTAATTTTAAGTTACAAAATATAAATAGTTTATAGTAGATAATTAGATCTTAAAAATTATTCAATAATGAAGTTAGTATTTAAATATTCATATAATAATAAAATAATATATTTTTATATTCAAATGTATGTATAAAGATTTAAATTACTTTAGATTTTTAGATAAAATAGTTATTTTGTACATATTTTTTTATTTCACAGATTATTAAAGTGGGAAAATATTTATTAACATTAAGAAATATTATAAATAAAAAATAATTCATAAATTCGTTGATCCGATAAACCAGTTCAAAAACCAATAGGTTAGATTCAAACTTTTTAATCCAAAAAAAATTAGTTCGATTTGGCACGAACAAAATAACCTGCAATTCGATATGATTGGCCCAAAAATCAATGAGTTGGTCTAAATAGAGAATATATCACTTCTGGTATTCCAATATATATATATAGCAAAGTGTTTAATCATATATTTTGTTTTTAAAAAAGAATACATAAATTTAAAATTCCAATCTCTATTGATTTAAAACTCATAATTTATGTTTAGAGACAAAATGCTTCAACTACGAAATTGTTCCAAGTCATAGAATATTTATGATAATTTGAATTAAAAAACATGTGGCATTTATCTTACTCCCTCCGTCCCACATTATTGGCGCATTTACTAAATTGGGCGTCCCAGCTAAATTGTCACATTTCTAAAAATGACAACTTTTTCACACTCAACTATAAAATATTAATCTCACTAACTCATTCTACACTTATAACTCTTAATTTCCGTGCCGAAAAGCAACATGCCAATTGGCATGGGACGGAGAGAGTATTTTCGTAGAAAACAACGGAACCAACCAAAAAAAAAAAAAATCACAAATCGACTTGTATCAGATAAAAGCTCAAAAACTCAATTTTCAAATTATCCAAAAATGATAAATCTCAAATTTGTATTACATAAAAATAATGATTTGATTTTCTCAAAGAATAATACAATAAAAGAGTACTATTTAATAACAAATCATTAATAAAAAATATATACAATCCGTGCATCGCGCACGCAGCAAACTAATAAAAAAGTATTATCTATTGAATACTCTAAAGATAGTTTAATTACTGATTTATGATCTAAATGATTAATTTTCAATTGCGAATATGAAAGATCACAAAAATTCTCTATTGAGGACTTGAAATATATAAATTTCTCAATCTAGGACCTTTATATCAGGTGATTGAGAATTGTATAATCTTTCGGAATCTAAATTGAAAATTTATCTCTTAAGTTCTAAATCGCTCAAAAAGAAAGTGTGGGTTAGTGCTTTTTTAAAAAAGGGCCCATCAATTAGAATAAAAATTTGGATCGATTAGGCCCACGTAGAATGGGCAGCCAATATATAAACGTGGAGGTCAAATCCATCTTGGCCCAAATCATACATATATGAGTGGTCTTAATCAATAAAGTTGAAAAAACTTGGCCTCATACATTCAAATTTTCAAACCTAAGAGTAGGGCTATTAAGTAAAAAATTATCAATTTAGAACCTGAAATATATTATATTTTGCTATGTATTTTGAGCTTTTATTATAATTTGAAATATTTTTATTTCTCTATGATACTTTAAATTTATCTTATCATAAGATCCATTGAAAGACAAAAAAGTTGGGTTGGTTTTTTGAAAACATCCCATTTCTAGATCACATATGAGTAATAGGAAAAAAGGCTTACCAATAAAAGAATTCATGATAAGTGGCCTTTATAGGAGGCTTCATATTGAATTAATATATGCATAGATAAGGAGTACTTTTGTGAAAATGAACAATTATATATATATATATATGGATAGATAGATAGGTAGATAGATGGGATCAAATAAGAATAAATCCCCCTGTAAGAAAAACGAATGAATTATGTCCATTAGATCTAAATAAATCAATGGTTGATATGCAATCAAGCAACAACTAAAATACGATCAAGCAACATAATAATGTTGTTTGATTGCGTTTTAGTTGTTGCTTGATTGTGTTAGAGTTGTTGTTTGATTGCATATCAACCTTTGATCTTTTCAAATCTAATGGACATGATACATTCTTTTTTCTCACATGGGGATTTTTCTTACCTGATCCGCTCCATATATATATATATATAGGGAGCGGATCCAGTGAGAAAATTCTTAACGTGAGAAAGTGAGAAAGATGCTTGATTGCATTCACGGCATTACTTGATTGTATTCAGGTCATTGCTTGATTGCAATGTTGCTTGATTGTGCTTTAGTTGTTGCTTGATTATTTTGTTGCTTGATTGCATTTTAGTTGTTGCTTGATTCAATATCAACCATTGATTTTTTTAGATCTGATGGACATGATTCATTCTTTTTTCTTACATAGGGATTTTTTTTTACATGATCCCTCCTCTATATATATATATATATATATAAGTGTTAGTGTTGTTAGTGATAAGGTATGACATTTATGTTGTGTGGAAATGGGATACATTTGAACATGCCATGTTGATAGGAACTAAGGATTTTTCACAAATGATTGACATTATCAAACATTAATTGCTATCTTATCTAAATTGCGCAATTAATTACTCTACCAACTAACAACAAATAAATTTGCTTTCATGTCCCTCCCACTCATTTTTCACCTATTTTCAGATATCTTCAAATTTTTGTTCTAGTTTAGTAAAATATTTGGTAGTTGGAAAATATTATTTAGGATCAACTCTTTTTTTCCCACTCTTAGGAAATTGCTTGAAAAATTATTGATATAGCTATTGGATTGCCTTGTGATCATATATTAATACTTCATTCGTTTTAATTATTTGGTACCGATTAATATTTTAGAGTATTTAAATTAAATGGTCCAATTTTTATATTTGGTATTGATTTTCTCAAGTAATTTACAATTGCACCCCTAAACAATTTTGGAAAATGTGAACATTAAAAGTAATACTTATTACGGAAAAAAAAAGATAATTTAAATAATGATAATATTGGAAGTTTGTTTAAATATATTATTTTAATGAGCAATTTTTTACAAACATGTAAGATCAAATTAGATTATATAATCGGAACGGAATATGTATTTGGCAAAAGGAAAAAAAAGAGAGGCAAATTAACCTTTATTACTGCAGAAAAATGAAAAATATTTGGACTGAACTTGCAGAATCAGATTACTAAGAAGAAAAAAAATTATGAATGCTACAATAAATTAAAAAAAAATAAATATTATTCCGATGCTACATCAGAATTTACAATGAATTCAACAGCACACACAAAACTGGGATTTTTGAAAAAGAAAATATATATTTGGCCAGAATAATTAATTAAACAAGTCAAAATTGTGTCTAAAAATACATGAAAAAGGAAGAATCTGCAGTGGTGGAAGTGGAAGCAGAATGAAGGGACCTCAAGAACTGAAACTCCACGCGCCGCCGCGGCCGCCGCAGCTGATCTCTCATTCTTCCCATTATCAGCCTGTATTCCTCCACTAATTCCACCATTTTACCCACTTTTATCATCCCCTCTCTCTATCTCTCTCTCAGATTTGTCGTTGAAAACTTGGTGTAGGGGTCTGTGTATATAAGGAGAGGATGGTCATGGGCCCCTTGGCGCGGCAAATTCATGAGAAGCTTATTACAAGTTTGAATCACATTTCTTTAGTTTAACTCTTCTGGACCGAACACGATAATCAATGTTTATTCGTATAGTGAAATTGATATTTTATCAATAAGTTTAAAATTTTAAGAAATATGACCAATATAGTGAAATAGATGAAATATATTTTTGGGCGTTGAATAAACCATTAATTTGTAATAAAACTAGTTTGAGTTGGTCTCCTGAGAGACGATCTCACCATTTTTTTATTATGAAACGAACATTAATACATCATTTCAATAAGTTGAATACATCATTTCATTTTTTAAAATTACATTATTTGCAATAAAGAAATACATCATTTACAATAAAGAAACACATCATTTCATTAAATTCATATAGTGAAATACCATTTGCAATAAAGAAAAATATCATTTCATTAAATTCATCTCACAACCTCATCTGAGAATTTTCTAACTAATTTTATAATTTTTGGATAGAGTTGGAGCCATTAACATTGTCTAAATTGATTTTAACAATATTTTTTTTAATAAGTTAGGTCACACATATATGTTTAATTAAATATGATCACAGTCAAGACTCATCTTACTAAAATGCCATCTTTAATATAAATTTCATTTATTTATTTTATTGTTGATCCCCGTATTTATTATAATTCCACGTTATTCTTTTTTCACAAAAACCATATCACACATGAGAGAGATTGAATCACAATAATAACTACTTTTTTATTAGTATTATCAATTAAGGATATGAAATATAATTTAATTATTAATTTACATTAAGAACTTTAAAATCTTTCACTTTGGGATTTAAATAGTTAAAAGAATAAAATATTTATGTTCGCATATTTATGTATTATTACAAATTTAATTTTCTCGAATAGTCTATAGTTGTCGTTTTGGGCATCCACTTTTGTTTGTGTCGTTAAAGTAATCATTAACTTTAATTTTTTTGGTAAGTCTAAGTCACCTTTTTCCACTCATTTTTTGCGTGAAAAACTTGTTCAGCCGGAATCCTACGCGTTTCATGAATTAATCTAAAAAATAATTAGTTGTTTTTTTTTTTAAATAAAACTTTTATGATAAGGAATTAGTATATATTTATAGAATTATCTTGTCATCTCTCGATTTTACGATTAATTTTTTAAAAAAAAAACAAACAATTTTGAAGTTTACAATTTCATATATTCTGATTTTAATTGTTTTCATAATGGAGTTTTAGATTTGAGTTATAATAATAAAAAATATCTTTGATTTTGCCGACAAAGATTTAAAATTCAAATCAGCAAAGCCTATTCACATGAATTATTTTATTGGCGTCAAATCTCAACAATAAAAGTTTGGCATTATTGGATTTTTTTGTATCTACGCTTTTACACGCGTAATGTGAATTGTGAAGGCCCGATCGTTAAATTCAATATCATAATAATTTTCTGTTTCGCATTTTTTCTTAATAGCAATATCCATTTTTTAATATACAATCTAATCAATGCTAATTTAATGTTGGGGAGAATTGTCAGCACTAGTCTATAGTATCCATAAAGTTGTAAATTATATCAGTTAATTATTACTTATTATTTAATTTTTTTATTTGATAAATTTTGTCTGAGATAAATAAAAAAAAAAGTTGGTTTGAGATCAACAGTTCATACTTGATTAGCTTTTGATTCGTTAATAAACTCATAGAAAATACATAATTTTATCCATAAAATTTTCACTTCTCGGAATTTTATCTTAAATTTTATTTGTTAGCGAAATTTATCCAAAAAAAAATTATATTTGGGAATTTTATCGAATTTAATTGACATTAAATTTTTTAGAAGATGAATCACAAGGTAAATCCCAAAAAAGTCCACGTCGCGTCCAACTAACGTCTACGTGGATTATTAATGAGTTGGACACTACGCCGAATTTAACGGGTGGTTCATCGTACAAAAATTCTGTCAATTAAGTTGGATAAAATTCCAAAACAAAAACTTTTTTGGATAAAATTCACTAACAAATAAAACTTTGGATAAAACTCTCAATCAAAATTATTTTAGATAAAATTCTCTAACAAATAAAATATTGGATGAAATCCTGAGAAGTACATATATTTTGGATTAAATTCCATGTTTTCCATAAACTCATTTAGTAAATCAATTTAACATACTCCCTCTATTTCAGTTATTTAGTTTGTGTTATTATTTTAAGGTGTTTTAATTATATGGTCCAATTTCTATATTTGGTATTATTTTTCTCTGATAATTTACCATTACATTCCTAAATAATTTTAGAAAATGAAAACATTAAATGTAATATTATTAAAAATAAGAGGTTAATTAATATTTTAAATAAGAGTAAAACTTAGAAGTTTATTTAAATATTACATAATTTTCGACAAACATATAAAATTAAATTGAACCATATAATCGAGACGGAACGGAACGAATATAATTATTACAACCTAAAATTTTGACAATGGAAGCATCTAGAACTCCAATATATGTGACAATTGGGCCACTCAGAGTCACCGATCGCTGCATGTTGGTCCAATATTAAGAAGATTTTTCAAGAGAAAAAAAAAAGGATAAATATATGTAGGAAAAAGTTTCTTAAAAAATGAAAAGTGAAAAAGGATTATATCTCTTACTTTAGAGGGCGAGTTTATGTATTGGGCTCGACTTTTAGGCTTTGCTATTCGAATCCATGGAAACAAACACTATATTGATGATTTACATGTATAAATATAATATGGTATCACATTATAATATAACACCAAGTGAAAAATGATTTAAATTAATTTTATTGGTAACTAAAATAACTTCATAAAAAATATAATATCGATGCTTATTAAAAATGTATATTTAAGCAATATATATATATATAACAAAAAGTATAGATTATGAATGAGAGTGTAGATCGTGCTCAAGTTTGACTCATTTAGTATCAAGTTAACCTTCGAGCCTTTTCATCGAATACTATTAAGTTCGAGTCTAAACTAACTTTTTAAATTTATATATTTTTTAAATATTCACCATTATATTCAAAAAATTATTTATTCCAAAATGAATATCATATACATGCTCAAATTCATTTTTTTTGTATTATTATAAAGATTTATCATTCTTGTTACTCGTAAATCATGAAAAAAATACTTTTATAAAATTAATTATTTTATATTTCTTACTAATTTTAGATTTTTAGCAAACGAATTTGCTCGCGAGTCGAATATTATAATGTAAAAGTTTGATTTCTTTAATAAACGAGTTCGAACATACTGCTATTGAGTTGAGATCCAAATAGCTCATGAACTGCTTAATTCATGTACAATCCTAATTATGAACAAATTTTACACAAAAATATAATATATACTATAATATTTTTGAAAAGATAATTAAAAATTAGTCCTCATTTGAACAAGGTGTGGCACTAAAATATAGGACACCCTTAAAAATTGAGTTCCAACAAATTATATATTTTTGGTTTTTCTACTACCTATATAGGAGGGATCATGTAAAAAAAACCCTTATGTGAGAAAAAAGAATGAATCATGTCCATCAGATCTAAAAAAATTAATGGTTGATATTGAATCAAGCAACAACAAAATGCAATCAAGCAACAAAATAATCAAGCAACAACTAAAGCACAATCAAGCAACATTGCAATCAAGCAACGACCTGAATACAATCAAGCAATACCGTAAATGCAATCAAACATTTTTCTCACTTTCTCACATTAAGAGTTTTCTCATTGGATCCGCTGCACATATATATATATATATATATATAGAGAAAAAATCTGAAATACCCCATTTCCTTATCTTACATCTAAAAAATGCCCCATCTTATGAAATCATCCAAGAAATACCCTAAAATACATTTTTCTGACATGTATTCGAATCTTGTTGAAAACTTTTGTGAAAAAGTTGTAAAATTCAAACCAAAATTTTTTTGAAAACACAATTTTGTTGTCTTATCCCATCCCTACTCCAAAAAAAAATAAAAAAAATAGAGAATATATAAAGTATATGGTGCCGACCGGGAAAAAACAAGAAAAAGTGAAGTAGTCGGCACCGTCACGGTGCCGACCGCCGGTCCGGACGGTGCCGACCGGTTCTCTTCAATTTTTTTTTTTTTTGAGTCACTTGTATTATTGGTTTGAGTTCCTCCCCTTTCATTTTAACTCACGAACCATCCCCATCTTCCCCATTCTTTCCCATTCTTCACCATTTTTCCCCCAATCTTAGTCGGCAACCTCCACCAATTTTCGAAGTCGGCATCGGTTTTTTTGAAGAAATGGATGAGGTCAGTTTGTTTTTCTCCATTTCTACCTTTATTTTGATTGTTTATTCTTAATCTTTATGTTAAATTTTGTTGAAATTTTGGCCTTAAATTCAAAAATTTTGCATGAAATTTGTTTCTATCTCCATTTGTATGTTGATTTGGAAGTGAAAATGAGTATGATTGTTGCTATTTATGCTAGTACAATTGTTTATGTTGCTTTGGAAATTAAGATTGAGGATATGTTGTTTTGGAATTGAACATTAGGTTGATTTTTGATTATTTTGTAATGAATTTGTGCAGGTTGAATTTATTAGACCCGCTTTACGTAATGCTACTTGTAAGATTAATTTATGCACTAAGGTTACAACAATAGAGACTATTAGTGACACGTTGTATTCAATAGGGGGTGATAATTTGGTTACTAGTTTTATGAATGGCCCATTTGGAAATTTGTTAATGTGGAAAAAAAATGGACCTAGTGCCTCGCAGCCATTACTGCAACTGTTAAGTTACCAAATTACAAGTCCCGACCCAAAAGCTTTATGGTTTCATATTGGTGGGCAGACTATTTCTTTAGGGGTGGGTGAGTTTGCACTAGTGACCGGTTTGACATTTGGACCCACTCATTTTGATCCATGTGCTGATCATGATCCTTCTGATTCGTCGGTGTATAGGTTGTTCTGTAATGGTCAATCTATCACAGCTAAGCAGTTATTAAACAAATTTAAGGCTGGTTTAGTTCACCAGAATAATCATGAATTGTATTTGAGAGTGGCCAACATATTAGCCATGTGGAGTTTTGTGTTAGGGTTTTCTGAAAAACGTAAGATCGAGAGTTGGGTCTTTGTTTTGGTAGATAATTGGAGTAGTTGGAACCAATTTCCGTGGGGAGCATATGCGTTTAAGTCTTTATCATACTATTTAGAGCATGCTCACACGAGGGTAGAAGCAAAAGGGACTCTTCATTTGGGCGGTCCTATTTGGATTTTGCAGGTATAATTTATTTTTTTATGTATTTAGTAAATATGTAAAGTTGATGAGTTATAATTCAAACAAATCTATTGTAGGTTTGGGCCTATGAGGCCATTCCGGACTTAGGTGGTAGTTGTGCCATTTTAGAGAATCCTGCTCTAATTCCCCGATTTATGAAGTGGAAGTTTACAAGGCCAGCTACGATTGATTGGCAAGCCTGGTTTGCTCGTGCACAGGTATTGCATTTATCTAAATTACTTATTTGTAAACTAACAAAATTTCTAATTGTCTTTTATTTTATTGTAGATTCAAGTTTTCTCCAACCTAATCCCATTTCCGAACATATGGGCAATCTACGAGCCTCCAACAACCTTGCGTTGAAAACTTCAGCAGCATTCGATGTTAAGAAACTGTAACGACGGACACGGCACTTCGACCTACACCACCTTTCAGGACCTACTGAAATGAGCTTTTCGTACGCAACAGGTTTTGACGATCGAATTTGATCCATTGCCTGCCTGTAGCTCGACAATCGATAAGCATAAGCAGCACGATGGTATAGCTTCACAATGGTTGGACCATGGGTTGTCAATTTATTTTGCAGGTGATAAAAACAGATACCGTGCGCCGTACCCGGATATACAGCATTGACTGCATTCCCGATGCTAACGTGCTGATCTGAAACAATTAACAATTGTTCGCTGACTGCAAAGCACATCCTCAATCTAGAGAGAAACCAGGTCCAAGTCTCATCATTTTCGATTGGCCCAACACCAAGTGCCAATGGAAAAACATTTTCATTTCCATCTTTCGTAACAGCAACCAATAAGATGCCTTTGCTTCTGCCCTTCAAGTGCGTGGCATCAATGACAATGACTTGTCTTAACAAATTATTGTTGAAAGCTAACCTGGAAACACCGAGTGCAACAAAGCAATGTCGGAATGTTCCATCATTCTCAATATCCAGATCTGTCATCGTGCCTGGATTGTACTGCCGAAGCACCTCGAGATATCTAGGCAAGAGCTTATAAGAATCCGCTATGCTGCCATACATCAGGGAAATGGCTGCATTTCTGGATCGCAATGCAACAGCATAGCTCGCCCGAATCCCAAAAGTTCGTTGAAGTTCGGCCATTATTGCTCTTGGTTTGATGATTTGACCCTGGCGACGCATCTTTCGAGCAAAATAGGCAGCTACTACTTTTGAACGGATATTTCTGGATCCAATTCCCGCAAGATTCAACATACAATTATGATTTGGTTGAAAGTGACGGATAATCCAGCAACCATCCCTGCACCTCGCACGTATGTGAAACGAACAATTCTCACTTCGTTTGCAAATGTAATCAAGTCGGATGCTATCAGACTTTTTCACTTTAAACTCCTGACGATGCTCCATATGCCACAAACCAACAGCAATTAGCAGGTCATCTTTCTTCCAAAACATGGCACCCAAACTCAATTCCTGATCAAGTATGGATGCCACATCTCTCACAACAGGTGCCTCGGTCGTATCCACTGGCATAATTGGAACTATCCAATTATTCATATCACCTTGAACTGGACAACCTTCTAAAAGGGGGTTAGTGGGCATAAGATTTGAAATAAAAGCACTCATACCTCCCGCTGATCTGATCCATGCAGAAAATTCTGCAACTGTGCAATCCATCAAGAAATTTTCACCTTCATTATCAGAATCAGATCCGGATGAATCTAGATCAGCCTCTTCGTCTGCTTCTTCTTCCAACACACCACCATCCGTTCCTGTGTGGTATTCAGGAATGAAGTGGGCCTCCTCGTCATCATTATGATCTTCAGGGAGCTCATCATTCAAGTCAGGAATATGTGAACCCCGACTACCACCTTCAGAACCAATATCAAAATGCATAGAAGATGTAAATCTCTGAAGTTCTGATTCAGTTGGACTGTATCGAGCATATGGTGGAGGACTGACTGAGGATATGAACGGAATGTAGGGGGATGGCTCCCGCTGAGAAGTACCAGCACCAGTGTTGATTGTGGGATTCATAATAATGTAAATATCAGGCTCCGAGTAAAAATTGAGGAGTCGTTGCAGCTCCGCATTCTCTGTCAGCAATGATGCTCCATTTCTTCCACTTTGAGTCTGAGATGTATAATAGATATTATACTCACCTCCAATACCTTCTGCATCAAGAATCGTCTGAATGGTGCTTCTCAATGCAGCTATTGATATATTAGCCATTGATAGGTAAATCAATCTTTCTTGGCCACCAATATAGTGCCACGAATGATCAAAATGGCCATTATAGTGCAAAAACATGTTGCACCAATTCTCCATTTTAATTGCTTGAAAATGGGTTCGAAAGGGGTTCAGAGAAAATGTGAATGACAGAATGATGATAGAATTTTTTTTGGTTTCTGCGGTGAATGAAAATTTTCTTCTGAATGAGAGTATATAAAGTAAAGAGTTAGGTCTATATTCAATGAATGATTTCAAAGTCTGCAAAAGTAAAATTATTGAATTGATTAGTGCAGTGTACTGCAGTGAGGTAACATCAATTCTGCGAACGATTAATTTCAATTTCACTGTATTTTTCAACAAATGAATTCAGTATTCACGAGCATTTCACTGTATTTTTCAACAACTGAATTCATTGTTCATTGATTTAGTCCAAAAAAAGGCTATCAGCAAGCCTGCCAATACTGTACATTTATAGTAACAACTCATCCAACACAACTTTATCAAATAAAAATGCCCTAAATTATTGTTGAAAATTATATTATTCATACAATAAAACAAAAAAATTGCAATTTAAAAAAAAACCGGTAGGCATCGTCAAAAAACCGGTCATCACCACTAATGGACCGGTAGGCATCGTGAAAAAACCGGTCATCACCACATTAAAAAAAAAAAAGGGGAAGGGATGCAGACCGGTTCAAACCGGTCATCACCGCAAATGGACCGGTAGGCATCGCAAAAAACCGGTCATCACCGCCTTTTTAAAAAAAAATAATAAAATAAAAAAATTCAATTTTGGGTCGGCACCGCCGGTCTGAACCGGTCATCACCGGTGCCGACCGGTCATCACCGCGAAAAACCGGTGGGATCCAATTTTTTTTTTTTTTTCCTTTTTTTAAACACAATCAAGTTTTAAAAAATAATTTCTCCTAATTAAATGCAAATCATCACCAAATGATTGTCTTGATTGCATTTTTAAACACAAAAACATGTCAGATATTGTACTTTGGGGCATTTCTTGGATATGTTTATAAAAAGGGGTATTTTCATTACATGTTTTATAAAATAGGGCATTTTTAAACATTAACATATATATATATATATATACCATAATCATACATTACATTCTGCAGTTTCGAAGTTGTGAATTTGTTTGGATTGACAGAATTATTTAAGAGTGAGTCACACATGTTTAAGGATGAGTCATAAATTTACTTTAGTCAATCCAAAAAGAATTTGGCCATGTGGGGTGTTTTTCTTGGCAAGGAAGTTGATGGCATCCCAATGCAAAAGATGTCATCAATTTTTATTACTCCCTCCCACCCAATTATTTAGTTTAGATTACTATTTTGGGTATCCCATTTATATAGTCTCGTATTAAAATTTAGTATTATTTTTTGTATGTGTTTACAAATTTACCCTTATAAACTAAACACAATTAATATAGTTATTGCTAAATAAGAGTAATTCAAGAAATTTATTCAAATAATTAATATATTCATTAATGAGTTTTGACATTGAAGCAAGCTAAAACATAACCAAATAATTGGGACCGAGGGAGTATTCAAGTAAGTCTTTTATAAGATGTTATTTTATGAGATATTTACGAGACTTTTACTTATATAAATGATATATTTTAACATAATAAATGATAGAGTTATGATCAAGTGCTAAAATTAAAGTTTGTGCTAAATATGAATGAATCTCAATCATTGGATTGATAGCATCAATGGTTGAGATTAAAGCATCAAAGATTGAAAATTTAGGCATAATTTTAGTTCGTGCTTAATTGTTTTATGAATTATGCTTAATCGAATTAAGCAAGATTTATAAAGAAAAAAAAATATAAAATCTGAAAAAATATTTTAATCTCAACCATTAATTTTTTGAGATGAATGGTGTAGATTTATTCATATTTAGTATAAACTAAGTTTTAGTATGAGATGGACTCCCATAAATAATATAACTATATATCTATTAAATATACTAAAGCCAACCCTTCAATCACTGATTCCAAAGCGCCAAAAACAACCGCCTAAAACTACAAACGCATGCAATAAAATTTTCACTTCCACCAATTCCTATTTTCTACAATTAAATTTTCAAAAATTATGGACCAATTCCAGAATAACGTAGCCCATTCAAATTTTAAAAGCCCATTATAATTTTGGTGTCAACAAAAAATTCAAAATCTACCGCCTAAACAATTTGCACAGATATCAATTTTTTGCTTTAATCACATCCAATCACTAGACAGGCTATAATTATCATTACAACACTATTTCTTGAAATAATACACAATAGAAATATTTAATTCACAAAATATTCGGTTTATGGCGCCATTATTTGAAAATTTCAAAATTTTCATTGGGTTTATTATTTTTACTTTATATAAGGCAACTATGTTTTCTAAAAGGCAACAAGCAGTTTGCAACCTCACCATGGAAACAAAAAACCCAAAAAACTCATTAGCAAAGAGTACCACAATAGAAGCCAAAAACCAGAAACTAACATCTATGTGGTGTGTTATTAGGGATCTTCATCCAACAAAAATGAGAATGCACTCAGCCATGAAGCTTCGCTTGGTTCGAATGTACGATCTACCTGCTCTAGGTAAAAAAAATGAAATCATCAGCAAAGAGTGCATTTTCCATGATGCAGAGGTAAATTGTTTCAACATTTAGATGTATTGAAAAATAAAATAAACTCTTATTTAATGAAATTTTTTTGCAGGGTGAAAAAATTCAAGCAACAATACCTAAGATGTTCATACCAAAATGGGAAACTACACTAAGGGAAGGAAATATGTTTGGTATCAAAAATTTTATGGTTGTCCACAATACTGGAAAATATAAAATTACTACTTCCACATACAAAATAAAATTCACAGTTGTAACAGATGTCATAAGAATCATTGATATAGATTTCCCAAAGCAGCTCTTTACGTTGAAAGCATTTGAAGAAATTGAAGCACTTGAAGCAATTAAAGAAGGTGAACTATATGGTAAGATTATTTTATCAGCAACAATAATATTGTATTCAATTTTTTAAGATCTAAAATATTTGAAATATTTGCTGCAGATATCATAGGAGTGCTACTTAACAATCCAGTGGCAAAAACCATAACTTGCCAAAATGGAGCACAAAGAAAATTGCTAGAAATAGTACTTCAAGATATTGAGTAAGAAAATTCAATTTTACAAAAAATGAAACTTTCATGTTTTAATCACTATAACTATATAGGGGAAAGCGTATTACATGTACACTTTGGGAAAACTATGTGGATGAATTTCTCAAGTTGTTAAGGGAGAAAGAACAACCAGTAAACATCATATTACTGCAAATGTTTCGTCCTAATATGTTTCAAGGTATGTTTTTTACTTTTCCAATAAGAAACATTGAACCTAACTTGATGATATTGCAGGAAAAATGAAGTTGCAAAGTTCATACCATTGAGTAATATACATGTTAATTCAGACATAGAAGAAGTGATGGATTTAAAAAAAAGGTTAGAATTTTGAATTGCCCTTATAATTATAATTCTGAAAAATAATTCATGTACTGTAAAATAAATTTTAATATATCTACTTATGCAGGATAGTTGTAGCTACTGACTTTTGTACAACAATCATTGGAAGTGGTCCTCAAATCACCACTTCAAGTCTGTCTTATGAAAAAACTAATGATGATTTTGAGCTTAAGACAATTGATGAGCTATTCTTAGCAAATGGTGTAAAAAAAAAATTCTTAAAATTATTAGAATATTTATGCTACCAAACGTTTCAACTAATAACATTAACATGCCTTTAAATGTTAGGATGGGGCATTTTGGATAAGTGGAAAAGTAGTAAGTGTGAATTTGGATGATGGGTGGTACTACATTTCCTGCAAAACTTGCAAGAAAAAGCTAAAAAAGGAAGAGCAACAATTCTACTGCAAAAACTGTGATAAGTTTGACAGCTCTGGTAACATGAGGTAATTAAATACTATACTCTTGATATTATGGATCATATTATTTTTATAGCTTCTAATAACTGATTAATATTATAGGTATAGATTGACATTGGAGGTAATGGATGAATCATTTGGAGTTACATTGATTGTATGGGAAAGAGAGTGTTTGCAGATTATTCAAAAAAGTGTTGCAGATCTAATACAAAATGAATATGGAATGCATAACCTTCCTGATCCAATTTATAAAGCTTTCATGGAAAGAGACTTTTTGTTTAAAGTTTCAACAAAAACTAGAAGCAACAATGAGTATGATGGTGGTAAAACTGTAGTTTTAGGTGGTGATTTTCGTCAAATTCTGCCAGTGATACCAAAAGCTAGCCGACAAGATATTGTTCACGCAACAATTAATTCATCATATCTTTGGAGTGATTGCACAGTGCTGAGATTGACAAAAAATATGAGAATTCATAATGCAGTTTCTGATGATGAATCAAATCAAGTGGAGCAATTTGGTCAGTGGATAGCTAGCATAGGAGATGGGACAATTGGAGTTGTTAATGATGGAGAAGTCAATGTTGATCTTCCTGAAGATATTTTGCTGAAATATAGTGACGATCCGATTGCAGCAATTGTGGATCATATTTATCCACAACGCGAAGATGTGATAATTTACAATAAAGATTATCTACAAGAGCGCGCGATTTTGGCCCCAACACTGGCTATTGTGGATTCTATAAACAAGTACATGGTTTCACTAAATAAAGAAGAAGGTCGAACGTATTTCAGCTCGGATAGAACTGACTCGAATGGTTCTATATTATCAGATATACATACTCCAGAGTTCTTAAATAGTTTAAAGTGTTCAGGTGTACCAAATCACGAACTTTATTTGAAAGTAGGAACTCCGGTTATGTTGCTGAGAAATATAGATCACGCAAATGGCTTGTGCAATGGTACGAGATTAGTTATCACAAAACTCGGAAGTTATGTACTTGAAGCAGAAGTTCTCACAGGCCAATCTGCAGGTAACAAGATTTTACTTCCATGGTTGTCACTGACACCATCAGATCCGAGTTTGCCATTCAAGTTTCAACGAAGACAATTTCTGTTGATGATTTCATATGCAATGACGATCAACAAGAGTCAAGGACAATCACTGAAACGTGTTGGCCTATTTTTTGAAAAATCCTGTTTTTAGTTATGGTCAATTATATGTTGCTGTTTCCAGAGCAACTTGTCGTAGTGGTCTTAAGATATTGATTAGTAAATCTGATGATGTAGATGAAACATCTACTCGAAATGTTGTATTCAAAGAAGTCTTCCGTAATATATAATATTAACTTTTTTTTATCCATTATTGTTTACTTTTGATACTTATATGTTTTGTATATTATTAATTCATACACACTAATATATTTGTATTTATACTAATTCTACACAAACTAAAAAGAGTCATTATTGATAACAATTTTACAATTACCTACGTTTGGATTATTAGATATGAAAGTCAATAAGTAATATAGTTAAATTCAAATAAGTTATTAAATTAGAAGGTGCTGTTCTAGAATTTTGTGTTATCGAATATTAATATTACTAATTTATATTTTTAGAATACATAATGGTTCATAAGTCAATATATTTCTTTTCTTTTATGTACAATTTTACAATAATAATTATAATTATTTTTATTAATTATCAAAATATTTTTTTATTATTTTTGAATTATAATAAACAATATAACCCCGTGCATCGCACGGGTATAATACTAGTTACTTATTATGCTGAATCATCCCGTAAAAAAAAAATACTGTCTCGCACAAATTTCTCCCTTGTTATAATTATTTTTTGCATCACTATGCATGGATTGCTATATAGATTCGAATTTCCTATTACACTTTAGGCATTTTAATAAAGATTTATTAACAAACTTATATTCTTAGAATATTCTTGTCTACATTATCTTTTATCATCACTAAAGACTATATGCGATATTGTTTGTTTAAGGTTTAATAATCTTAATCCCATGATTAGAGCATAAAATTTATAATAGTTTAACTACAATCTCGATTACTAACATTACTTTTATCTGCCGAAGGGACACGTCAGCCTTAACCTGATTGGTTGATTACATCCTAAAAGTGGACCCTACCACGTTAGATCCATTTAACATATCCGGATCGGATTGGATCCGGGAATCTGTTAAATAAATTCCAAAAATCTTACACATCGGATCCATCTTTTCTTTTCGGACTCTCCATGTGACATGCATCCCACCCAACTAACCACATTTTTCTCCTTTTTAAAATTTTCTTTTGTAAATCAATGGGAAATTTAAAATCTACTGTTTTAAAAAAAAAATTAATAATAAAAATAAGTATAATTATCGATTCTAGACCCAAAAGATAGTTTAATTATCAATTCAGGATCCGAAAGATGATTTGTCAATCCAGGATCAGATAGATCAAACAATTCTCAATCCGGTACCTGATATTGAGGTCCTGTATTGAAAATCGTATAATCTTTCGGGTCTTGGATTGAAAATTTTTGTGATCTTTCAGGTCATAAATTGAAAAATAATCTTTCGGGTCCTGAATCAATAATTAAACTATCCTTCGAGTCATGAACTGATAAAACTCCTTAAAATAATATCACATTTTTTTTTCGATTATTAGCTTCTTTTTTTTTTTGGATATTTGAATTTCTGGATTTTCAAGATGGAGGGAAAGTATTATACTTGAGTTATTTTCGAACTTTGATTTTCAATATTGTCCTATTGAGGATGGAATTTGATACAAAATTTCATTTTGAATCACTGATTCAGATTAAAATATTTAAATCTTTTACATACGCAATTTAAAATATTCATTTGGATGACTTGAAAAAAAATAAAATAAAATGAGTTAAAATGTTAAATAAGGATGAAATGAGTGTGAATAGACTTTTCACCCAACTTTTCATGATGCAAATAATCACAATTTCGAGAAAGGCAGCTAAGGAAAAAGGTCGATGAATGAAGACATTTAATTATAAATAAATTCTGCTCTAGTATCTTATTTTAATTAAAAAAACACAAATAAGACATTCGATACAGAATTATTACATTTATATTTAACAATATTTAAAAAAAGACAAAAAAAAAAAGAAGAAGAAAGAAGCTCTCTTTTTTTTTTTTTTTTTTTTAATTACATAATAAAACATGCATTAGGATTTTCGTCGGAGAAAAGCTGCGGCGCCGGCGGGATTCTCTCGATCATATAAATCGGCTGGTAATGATACATCATCTTGTACATCGACTGCTCCTCCATACTCCTGATCACCTCCTCCATCTCGCCGCCGTCTTTCTCCGCCGCCGCATCGCCCTCCTCCTTCTTCTCCTCTTCCGGCGCCGCCTCCTTTTTCTCGCCTTCCTCCTTCTTCTCCTCCTCCGCCGGCTTCGCTTCCTCAGAGTTCTCTTCCTTCTTATCTTCGGGCTTCGGGCTCTCTTCCGCTGGCTTCTCGGGCTCGGGCTGCGGCACGATCTTAGCTTGCTTCTTAGTTCGCCGGTAAACGTAGTCCACCAGCCTGTCGGCGTCCATGGTCCCCGTCACCGTGACTTTGCCGGAGCTCAGTTCAGTCTCCGCCGTTCTAACTCCTGCAATTATGTTAAAGTTTTGGGGTGAATTTTGTAATTAAGAAATTCGTATTTCATTTTATCAATACACATTCGTCGAGCTACAGTACTAGGGCTAGGGGCTCTAACCCCCTTAGCCGGAAATTTTTTATAAGATAGGCCTTCTCGTGAAGAAGTAAAAATTGATAAAAATAAGGAAAAATAAGATATAGAGAAATTGAAATTAAAATAGAAAAAAAAAATTCGAACCCGCCACAAAAATTTTCTAGATCTGCCCCTGAAGAGCCACATGTATCAAAGGGAGTTTCAGCCCTTTCTCAAACCGGAATTTTGTTTTTATTTATGTAGTAAGATGCTCCGATTTTCTTTTTTGTTTTTTTTTTAAAAATTATATTAGAAAATGAAATAAAGTAAAAATTTTCTGGATCTGCCTCTAACGTATCAAAGGGAGCTTCAGCCCTTCCTCAAACCGGAATTTTGTTTTTATTTACGTTGTAAGATACTCCGATTTTTAAAAAAATTATATAAAAAATTAAAATAAAATGAAAAATTTTCTGAATCCATCACTACGACTATATATATATATATATATGAAATTATATGAAAATACCTTTCATTTTGAGTATTTTCTTCTTGAGCTGTTCGGCGCAGGCTTCACAATGCATGTTAACGTTCAATTCAATCGTAGTTAATCCACTCACCTGCATGCAACAAAATTATGCATGAATAAAAAAATAAATAAAAAAATAAATAAAAGATTTAAAATTTGCATCCTAGTCCTCCAAAAAAGCAGTAATTACCTGTGAAGTAACAACCTCAGGCAAAGGTTCACCTTCAGCTGGAGGCAATGGAGATAGAATCTTAGCTCCTCTCTTTGTCTTCTTCATGATTCTGTTGCAGACAGCTTGAGGCTCCACAACTCCTTTTATAGTCACCTCATTCTTACCCATGTCCATCGTCACTCCCTCAACTCCTGCAAATCTTTTTATTATTTTTTTTTTCAGAAAAAAATCTGATTTTATAGTTTCAGAAATTGAAAAAAATGCAGAGAATGAAGAGACCTCGAATCTTGAGAAGGGATCGCTCGATCTTTTTAGCACATCCCACACAATGCAAGTCCACGAGCAGCACTAGTGGCAATGGCGGCTTAGGCTCTTCTTCTTCTACCTCTTCTTTCTTTGCGGCCTCTTCTGCATTTTCCTCTTTCTTTTCTTCGACTTTTGTCGCTTCCTTCGTCTCCTCCGGCTTGGTTTCTTCCTGCAAAATACAGCCATGGTTAAATTTTTTTTTCTTAGGCATTTTTTTTTATGATTCATGGCATTTTTTTCATGCAGGGGAGGGTTACTACCTGCGGTTTAGCTTCTTCACCCATTGTGATGAAGAAATATTTTCTTAATTAAAGCAAAAATCAGCAAATATTCCTTACAAGGAAAAAAGATGAGAGAGGAGAATTGGAGAGATTGATGGCGGAATTTATATGGGAAATTAAGAAAAAAAAGATGAGATATCATGTAAAGAAATGGACGGTTTGGATTGCTGTGCTTAAAGTAGGTAGTATGTGATGGCAAAGCACATGCAGGGTTATTAGGAAACCTCTTTTACTAAGTTCTTGCTAGTTCTGCCCCATCCCATCATCCGGATAAATCGGGTTTTATCATCAGTTTAAATCGAGTCCTACATCAAATCGGGCCGGCTCTGATACTATGTAAAATTCTCAATTTTCTCCCTACAAAATCGGCTTGTAAGGAGATGGAACCTTTAACATTATATAGTGATATATACTCCAAGATTCATAGCCGATGTAAGATATTCAACAGAGAGTTCAGTATGCCCGAGTTCTTTTTGTAAGGGCTGTGTATTCTTTTTCTTATTTTTTGCAATATATATGAAAATCTCTTTTATTTTTTTAAACTGCTTTTTTTTTTATATATAAAAAATTCTAGTAATTGAATAGTTGAAGAATATATAGATAGATTTTTTTTTGGACAAATGAAACTTCGAGAATTAAAGTGATTTAATGTGTGTGATTTATAATGGTGAAAGTTGAATTAAGGAGTGGTCTAGGTTTGAACAAAGTTTGGTTCTTGATTCTTCTTGAAAATTCATTATCACATACCTAAAAAAAAAAAAAAACTTATTGGAATCATCTTTAGGTGAATTACAAGACTTTACACTAAAGAATTTTAATCGAATTTAATAGCTAGGTACTTAATATTAGGTTCGGATTTTTCTATTATATTTTCGTGTTACAATTTTTACCACAAATGTATGTATTACGTGTTGCCAAATATGAGAAATTATATATTCTTCTTACATTAATTATGGGTGCAAACACACACGACATCCTTTTACTAGATCGAATAGTATGAATTCCATAACTCGGATTTTTATTTTTAAAAAAATATTGTATATCATTCTAAGTTTTTTTAATTAAAAGTAAAAAAAGTGACTTTTGTATGCACATTTTGCATATTAGTCGGTGAAAGCATAATTTTAAAAAAAACATTTTTCGAAAACTTTGGAAATTGAACAAATTAAAACTTGTGGGGATGCTAAAGTGGCTGTGATTTGCGTGTAATTTATTATTTTTCTTCACGATTAGTTCATGTCACATGGCTGGTTTCATAATATTTTGTTTATATAGAATTTTATTAATAAAATAAATAATATAGTACATATTCATGAATATAACAATTCTCTCCTACTCTTATATTATATATATATATATATATATATATATATATATATATATATAATATATGATCCAATATATTATTTCAGGATGTTTTGTTTGTGCATAATGATTTTTATATTCAACATAATCTTTACAGTATTTTATAAACAAACCCTTATAGATCTTGAAAAAAATGAAATGGAAATAAAGTGGTTAATATATAGGAAAACATAAAATATTAAAATGCAGTATACTAGAAAAGAGATGAATTGATGCTTTGAAAAAGGATATGCAAACTCTATATTTTTAGTAACTAAGAATTGTTTGTGTTTATTTAATACTATACATTTATTTAATTTAAATAATCTCAATTTGCATATAATGTTTAAAATGAAACATAACCCTACATGAAATATTTCCATGGCACATCCTACCAAACTACGTTAAGTATGAGAATTAATATTGATCTACCCGTCATAAATATTGTAGCTCGACTATATTCTCGATCTTCTCATAAACACGAGATACTTAGGTATGAATCTCAATTTCAAATTCAAATTACTAAAAAATATAATTATATACTCGTATATTATTTACGTTTCAAGATATCAGGGTCGAATTACGTGGGGGCCAGCGACTCCATAGAAATGTAATTGAACTCCCACAATGATCAAAATCAACATCTGCCCTTACAAGATACGTAACATCTAAATCGAGAAAGTGTGAAAACACCCACACATTCTTTTCTTATATGAATTGAAATGCCGAGCATTTTCAGCTAAATATGGTTTGGTTGATTATATATTATTACATTTTTTTATGAAACAAAGGTTAAAGATAGGCCTACAATCTCAAAGCAGCAACACCACATTTCCATCTCACATCAAAATCAACCACACTTTTTTTTTTCTTGATGAATTTTCACTAACTAATCTTTGCCTTTGCAAGAAAAGCTTTCCCATCTTGAATCAATAAATCTGACGTGGTTTGGCCCCCCTTTCACGCCCCCTTTGTTTTTTGTTGCGTGGAAACGAGTCAGCATTTTATTACCTCTCTCTCTCTCTCTCTAGAAATTTTAGGCCCATCGTGTTTGATTAAATGAATCACATTTGTCGATTTTTAAGTGAAATGTGTGGTCTAAATCAAGAATTGGAGATGACTCATATTTACAAGAATTTAAGTTTGATTAATGGGTGGTTCCTACAATTAATTAGGAGGGCAACTGTCACTTAAAAGGAAAAAAAGCTGATTAATATAGCATTCACCATTACATTCATATATAGATTGCTTTTTTCTTTGTGGCTATAAAAAAAATGAAATTATAATCTCAACCACCCATTTTATCTAGTTTTTTCTATATTAATTCTCAACAGACCTCGACGTGTTGGACGTATCTTTTCCATGAGTTTGTCTCGTGGTAAGAAGAGAAAGATTTATGGAAAAAATATGTCCAACATGTCGAGATCTGTTGAGAATTAATTTAGATGGATTGTTTTTCTATCTATATTGACAAAATAATTTTTTTTAAAAGAGAATATATTAATTTAAAATTTATGGCATTCAAATATTTTTATTGAAATTCAAACTCAAGACCTATTAGATACGACAAGATATTTATCATTTGTGCCCTGAACTGAGACAATGTGTCTGCATATATACAGAAAAGAATTATTTTATACTAAATATGAATGAATTCATCTTTGAATGAATAGAATCAATGGTTTAGATCCTCTTTTAATTCTTTATCTATTTTTATTTTGCATATCTCATGCTTAAAACTAGACCACATATTTTAAGATTAAAATATATGACAAAAATACTAACTAAAAATAAAATGAAGTCGGGAATGAGTTTTGATTTTTATTTTTTCCCACCCCGTCACGGTTAAAATTAAACAAACTTTATAGTATTTAGTATTTAAATTTGTTTGGTTTCATGAAATGATTGGAAGCTTTCCAGTCTGGAGTTAAAAGAACTTTAGACAAAGACATGTGTTTCAAAAGTGAAAGAAAACAAAGAGAGATTTAACGATACCCCTCACTTTTAAGTGGATGAAAAAAATTAAGATAGAGTTTTTCATAATTTCGATTAAATATTATATTCCTTCTGTTCCAATTATTTGGTACGTGTTACTATTTTAGGGTGTTTCAATTATATGGTCCAGTTTTTATATTTGGTAGTATTTTTCTCCAATAATTTACAATTACACCCGTGAATAATTTTGGAAAATGAGAATATTAAATGTAATCTTATGAAAATTAGAGGTTAATTAATGTTTTAAATACGGGTAATGTAAGAAATTTGTTCAAATATTAAATAATTTTTGACAAATGTTTATATATCAAACTGGATTATATAATCGGAACAGATAGAGTAATTATTATTATTATTATTATTTATAAAAAATCTAGAGAGAGAGTTGTTGATGGCCTATTAGTTAGTTACATTTTCAAGAATGTTAGTATTTTTTGTATGGATATTTGAGTGCATTGAATGTATGGAGGGAGCATGGATCTCCATGTATGTTCTTGCCCCCTTGAATTAAAATATATAATAAGGAACCAGCATCATGTTTTCGAGATCACAATTTTATGGTCATAAAAATCTTATAATATTATAAGAATAAAAAATTATTTATAAATTCAATAAACTAGCATGAAAACTGAAAAATTATAAATGAAGTCAAGAATTTTTAATTTCGAAATTCACTTGGAAATAATGTAAATCAAATAATCCCAATGCAATGAATGAGGCGATTGATAGTAAGTAATGGAAATAGTCATAGCTACCGATACTAATTTAGCCCCAAATTAATGAATTGTCTAAAAAATAAACAAAAATGTGAATTAGGGCAAAAAAATTAATTTGAGCAAGCTGAACCCACCGGACTCGTGGGACAAACAGGCGGAATCCGTCAGGTTACAGGTCAGTCCGTAGGTCTGGGCCACTATGAACCTAACATCTAACATTTATTAATTCTTTTCCTAGCACAATCTAATTAAATACCCCTTTTTTAGCCAAACTCTACTACTACTATTATTATTATTATTATTATTATTATTATTATTATTATTATCAAATTTGTCTAAACCAAATAGTCCGTAACCCAATAAAATTGATTCCAAACTTGATTCCATTTGTATTAATCTTAGTCTCACGAAAATAATATACCAATAATCATGTAAATATTAAGGGCGAGTTTAAAACTAATAAATATACTTTTAAATTTCCTCTTATGTTTATTCGGTTTCATCCTGATTAACTGAACCGGGACTGAAAACCGGTTTATGAATTATAAGAAACCATGACAGCTCCGGTTCAGTTCAGTTTTGTCGGTTAATTTACCCCTCTTCCACAATTTACTCGCTTACAGTTGAGTCATGAAACACCATCAACACTCAAAGAGCAGAATGGCTGCGATCTCTCAGGTAAAGCTCGGCGGCGGCGGCATGAACTGCAGCTCCAATGGGAAGGACGTCTTCGTCGAGAAAGAAGTGCGGCGAATGAGGTGAGTGAACAGCGCCTATTCTCGCATTCCTGATGCCGATATTGAATAATACTCCAGGAATCACCTCCTGGTAGAAGGCGAAGTCCTCACCTGCCATCACTTTTTTCCCCTTCTTCACGTTCTCCGGTCCCAGGAGGAGGCTGCCGACCCTCTCGACGTGCTGATGCAGTCTTTCGTCGTTGGTACAAGCTGGATAAGAAGGAAATTCATCTTGTTCAAAGTCGACATGTGCTGTGCATCTGTGTGAGGCTGCCTGCCCTTCAATAACCTGCAGACAAACATAGATGTCTGTCTTTCGTTCGATTTCGAGAAACTGATGTCTGGATAAGAATCGGAGGGTACCTCTTTCACCCTCTGCTGCAGTCGGTGCAGCCCTTCAGTTGTTAGGCTTCTGAGGGTACCCCCTAGTTCAACTGTGCTTGGAGTGACATTTGATGCATTCCCACCTCGGACATACGTAACAGAAAGCACCTGCAGTTACAGCCCAGTCTTGATATGCTTTATCTCAAGAGATATATATCTCAAAAAATTTCAAGAAACCCAAATCACATTGTCGTAAAAATCCCCGCCTAGACGTTAGGCACCCAGCCGAACCGAATACCCTCAAATCCCCTGGTCTAATCGGTTTGACGAGTAATCGGCCCCTACGCATTGCCTAGGCCGCCTAATCCGCCTAGGTGCTAACCTAGGTGGCTGACTAAGTTTGCTACGTACCGCCTAATCGGTTCACACTGCTTCTTCTTTATATATTTTTTTAAAAATAATTAAAATTTATGTAATCTTAATTTTTATTCATTGATAAGTATATATTATAAATATTAAATATAACCGATTAACTACCGCTTAGAAAACGCCTGGGCCTCGCCTAAACCTAGCCCCACCCGAGCACCTGACTAGCATCTAGCGATTTTTACAACCATGGCTATTAGACTTGATATTGTGAAAGAAAAAACAAGTAATCTGCAGATCAATGGTGTATGCATTCTCAAAAAATGAACTGCCAATGCAAGGAATAGGGTGCAAAAGAGGGAGAGTGACATACTTGACTTTGAAGGGGATCTACTTCTCTTGAGATGAGATGTTGCAGGGCCAATATAGTCAATGATGCAGCAACAATCGGATCGATGCTGCGGTGGGGTTCGGCAGCATGGCCGCCTTTTCCAACTATCTTTGCTTCAAAGAAGCATACTGCAGCCAGAATTGGTCCGGGAATACTTGCTATAGTTCCTGTTGGTTGCGTGAAATCGACGTGCATACCAAATATTGCTTCTGCATCACCAAGGGCACCTTCTTTCACCATGTAGGATGCACCAGCTCCTCCCTCCTCAGCAGGTTGAAACAGAAGCCTCACTGTTCCCTTCAACATCCAATAGAAAGGCAAACATAAAAAAGTAGTTAAATTGTTTTTGTATGGTCAATATGAACTCTCATCACTTCCTTTTTTTTTTTTTCAGTGTATAAACAACTTAAGATGTTGAGATTATGAGAGATAACACTATTCTAGACAAACATGATCATAATCAAGAAAGTTGTCCTAATCTTCACACTCTTCATCCCATATTTTGCTGACAATCAAGAAACAGAAGGATTCTTGAAGATAAAAGCTTCAAATATGCATATTTTGATAATTGATATGATCACAGATAAGTCGCACCTCATCTAAATTCCAAGAAACATAACATTAGGATTCTTGAAGATAAAGCTTCACATATGCATATTTGACAATTGAAATGATCCCAGATGAGTTTCACCTCATCTCACTTCCAAGAAACACAACATTAGGATTCTTGAACCCTTCTTTTGCTGCCTCTCAAGAAACACTAGGATTCTTGAAGATAAAAGCCTCACATATGCATGTTTGATAATTGATATAATCCCATCAATTCCAAGAAACACAACATTAGGATTCTTGAACCCTTCTTTTGCTGCCTCTCAAGAAACACTAGGATTCTTGAAGATAAAAGCTTCAATATGCATATTTGATATGATCCCTAGTAAGTTTCACCTCATCTCAATTCCAAGAAACACAACATTAAGCAGAGAGCCCTTAAAAGTCTCAGAAAAACATAATGAACACAATCTAAGCCAAGAAGAAGTAATCAAGATAAAAGCATCAAGGATCAAGATCAATCACACCAACAAACTTCATCAAGAAAATTGAGAGGAATCATCAAAGCTAAAAAACAACCTCAAGCATGTCCTTCCTTTCATTGAGCAGCTTGGCAGCACCAAGCAGCATAGCAGTATGAGCATCATGCCCACATCCATGCATCACACCATCCAATTTGCTCTTGTGCTCCCACTCCACTAGCTCCTATTTACACAAACAAGAAAACAAAATTCAACCTTTCATCCACAACCTTAAACTTCCAATAAAGATTCTACAGAAATAGATAATTCAAATATTAAACAAAAAAACTCACTTGCAGGGGGAGAGCATCCATATCAGCACGGAGAGCGACGACGGGTGGAGAGCCCGACCCGATTTGAGCAACAAAGCCCGTTTTAGCATAAGGGTACTCATAAGAAATGCCAAGCTCATCGAGCTGGCTTCGAATTAGGGCACTAGTGTCGAATTCTTGAAATCTGAGTTCTGGGTTTTCGTGGATTTTCCTTCTGACTGATACTAGCCACTCCTTATCCTTCTGGGCCGAGCCAAGAATCTGCTTTGCATATTCTTGATCAAGATTTCTTGATTCGGTTCGAATATATACTAAGTAAGTGAGCAGCACTAGCAAAACAGCTGAAAGCTTGGGCTTTTGAAACATGATAGCATTACTTTGCCTAAGATTGTGGAAATGAATCCTAAAAACTGGTAGGTGTGTTTCTCACTTTCTTGTCTATAAAGTTAAAAAATTGGTAGGTTTGCCAAGAATCAATGAAGTGAATTAATGTGCAACCAACGATTTTGGTTGACCAATTTGTTACTCAAGTGTGAAATGTGATAAATTCGAGTTCCATGAAACACGAGCTATGTGTTTTCAGTGATAAATTTGAAGTCTCATTTATCATGATTCAATCAAATTATTGAGGAAACATAATTACTAAAACCATTTGAGATTCATGGAACTTGTAGTCATATTCCATAACAAGTTTTTATTTATTATACCATGAAAAAAAGAAGAAGAAAAAAAAAAAAAAAAAAAAAAAAAAACTCAATTTTCAAATTGAAATTCAAAGGTGACAATTTATTATATATAAATTTATGTTGAATACTTAATAACAAGGGGTGGTGGCGCAGTTGGCTAGCGCGTAGGTCTCATAGCTTCTGAGTTATCCTGAGGTCGAGAGTTCGAGCCTCTCTCACCCCATATTTTATTTTTCTTTTTTTTAATTGTAAAAAAAAAAACTCATAAAAATTAAGTTGAAGCTCTCTCACCCCCTTTTTTTTCATTCTTTTATTGTACAAAAATTCCAATAAAATAGAAAAAAATTTGCAACTATTATCTCCTATTGAAACAAGAATTGTATGAAAATGTGCACGGTTCGTTCGAAATCAGCTGAATCGGGCTGGTTTGGGAAAAATGATTGACCGGATTGGTTTGAAAAAAATCTCAAATTTGATTCTTTGGTTTGGCTAACTATTTTAAGGATGGAACCGGCTGTTTCGGCCAGATCAGTTGTGTAAAAAATTATATCTAATGTAAAAATGATAATAAAATATTATTTGATAGAAAGCTAAAATATCAATTATGTTGATATATGTCCGATATTTATATTCATTTGAATTGCAACTGTATAAAATATTTTAAATTTCATTCCTTCTTGCAAACACAACATTATTTACTTATTAGTTATCTCTTATTTATAATTAATGATATATAAAATATATTTATATTATTTATTTAATTTTATCCTTCTTTTATTAATATGATCACTGCTATAAATTTTTGTATCCATCTAACTTGAGCTCCGTAACAAGTTTTTATTTCTTATACCATGAAAAAAAAAATTCAATTTTAAAGTGAAATTAAAAAGTTACCATTTTATATAAATTAATTTATGTGGGAAATTTTACAATGAGGGGTGATGGCGCAGATGGTTAGCGTGTAGGTCTCCCTAACTCGTGAGTTTTTCTTTCTTTTATTGTATTCCTTTCGTTTAGCGTGTAGGTCTCCCTAACTCGTGAGTTTTCCTTTCTTTTATTGTATTCCTTTCGTTCTTTTCGACACGAAAATTAAGGTTTGTGAATGTAAGATAACTATTAGAATGGGACGCCGAATTCGATAAGGGGGACCATTCGAACGGAACGGAGGGAGTACTAACTACTAATCTATAAAAAAAAGTTGCAACTATCTCCTATTGAAACAAAAATCTATTTATTTATATATTATAAGTGAATAGTCTATAAAAAAATTATTTCCTCCAAAAAAAATATATAGGTGACAATTATTTTCTTTATTAATAATTGTTTAAATATTATTAATATTAACAGATTTTTTAAATAAATATTAGTAGAAAGAATTGTAAAAATTATACGATATCAAAAAAAGATTTATATGTTACCGGCATACTAAATAATGATACAATATTAATATATGAACTATATCACACTGAAACCATACCATAAGGTTCATAAATATACTGAAAATTTGGTATATCGAACTAATGTATAATAAAAACTTTGTTACAGTAATTGTATCAATTTTTTTCATACCGTAAAATTTAGTATGGTAGAAAAAATCCTGTATATTGTACCGAATCATCCCTATAAAATATTGAAAGTAATTTATATTATAATTATATTGATAAATGAAAGTTAGATTTTTATTTTTTGAACAATTAATAAAATATATATACATATACATATAAAGCTAGTTGTATATATAAAATTGTTGCAACTATCAATTTAATCATCTCCTTTTGAAACAACAAGAAGTGATTGTATTAATATATTCGTGATTGCGGTTTGAGATAATTGACATATTATTTTGTCTCTTTACTATAATGTAACTTTTTATTTTTATTTTGGCAAATTCTCAGTTGAGACGGTCTCATTATTTTTATTGTGAAACAAATTTAATAAAATGATGTATTTCTTTATTACAAATGATGTCTCACCATTTTTATTGTAAAACGAATTTAATAAAATAATATATTTCTTTATTTCAAATAATGTATTTCTTTGTTACAAATAATATATTTCTTTGTTACAAATAATGTAATTTTTAAAAATGAAATAATATATTTAACTTATTAAAATAATGTATTATAATCTGTCTTACAATAAAAAAATATTGAGACGGCCTCTCAGGAGACCAACTCTTTTATTTTTGGTTAGGATGTGTTGCTACAATTTATGTACATTCGGATTAGACATTTTCTTTAGTCTCTGTCTATCCTCTATTCATATTTGAGTAAAAAACTCAAAACTATTTCAATTTTTTTTTTCTTTTTCCCAAAAAAAAAAAGTTGTCTAAAACCCATAAATCATCTGGAGACTGAATCATGCTCGACTCCACAGCTTCCAAGAAAACATCTACAACGAAAGCAGCGTAAAAACCTAGCAATCACAAAAAAACAAAGTGTATCCTGTAAATCTCAGAAAAGAGTCACTACAAATATATAGGTTACAATACCATGTACATACAGAAACCAATATACAAAACCATAGCCATCCAGTCATAAGTAATTCTTGGTTCCGAAAACGAAAAAGAAATCCGGGGGGCACCGGTGTTAAACCTATCAAGCTAAAGACTAGATAAGCACTCAAGTCCTACACAAAAAAGGGTAGAGCTTACTTCATAGTCTGTTCTCATTTAAAACGTAGAATATGCCCACACAGAAACAAGCATGACCATGAGGCTCACGGCCACGAGTACCTTAGGCAAGTATCTGGATGACGAAACTGAAAGTGCACATGTAGAGCGGGATGAAGGGATGTCTTCGGGTTTTATGTATGGTGATTCAGTTGTGGTTGAAGAAGGATTGGAGTTTCCATCTGTATTTGCATCATCAGAAGTTGATGCCTTGGATTCATCGCGCGTGAGTACATCAGCGATCTTGTTGTCCTGTAGAAATGAACATTTTGGATTTAGAATATTGATAATTGGATATAGGTATTGATAAGTGGTAAAGTCATACGCGAAAGACAAACTCACCTGAGCCGAGTCCCCTTCTAGGGCTGTTTTAGAGTTAGCTGACTCCTTAGGAAGAGCACACCCAACTTGAAATTTCTTCTGAAAACGAATTCTTCTAGGTGCAGTTCCATGCGCTGCAGAGCTCTGCAGAGTAGTTTGAATTGGAGTTTGGCGTTTCCTTATAATAATGCCAGTTCCGGAAGAAGAGTCTTCAACTGTTGGACTATAAAGACCAGCGCTTTCAGCATTTGACGTGTGTGTAATGTGATTGCCAGAAGAGACAGTTGAGAAGTCATCCGGTAATCCACCGGAGTTAGTTGCAAAACCCATGTTCCTTTGGTCATAACCACTGCTAATATAAGAACTGTGAACATCTTGATCAATACCAGGCATTTCGAAAGAGACTTCACTCTGGAACGGAGACTCTTGCTTGATATTGTCCTCGCAGAACCCAGATTGTAGTTCATATATTCCACCCTGGAGTAGACACAAGATTAGCAATTAGGTCTCAGCAAACTTAGCACTGGAATTATGTAAGGAAAGCAATGAAACAATTATGTACCTGCTTTTGAGACACCTCATCCTCCGATTCACTACATGAATTACTGCCTCTCACTAATTCCAGCGTGTTAATATACTCGCAGCCATTGTACTTACTAGCTAGGCTCTGCACCTCCGGCTCAATAAGAACGGAGTTCAAGAAATTCTCGATATCATCAGTAGCATTAGTTCCATACTGGAGAGGGAGATTTTGTTGATTATTGTTGATATCACCAGCAAGGCTGTTACAAAAGAATTGATTTCCAAGCTCTGACTGCATCTGCGAATGCAATGGGGAAAACATTTTAACATCCGCCGGCTGTTGCAAATGGGGGTAAAATTCATCTAATAATCTCTCCAGCTCGGGATTAGGCTGTATAAGAGAAGTGGAAAAATATAAGTAAAATGGACACAAAAAAAAAAAAGATAAAAAAAAAAGCTAACAAAATATACTTGAACTGGTGATATTGTCACTTACAGGAATAGATTCTGTGTCTAATACAATGTCGTCCATCTCCTCAGCAATGCTCTTCCAATCAATAGGTACCGGAGTGCCAGTTACAGCCTTTTCGGAACCCATTTGATGGCTTTCAACACTAGAAGGCTGCTGTTCAGCTGTGCCACATAAGCTGGGACTAAGTGATTCTGATTGTTCCTCTTCAGGAGACAATCTAACTTCAGCAGGAGTGCTCATCTCTTCAGCTTCATTGATTGCTGAAGATTCACCAACCTCATCTTGTTTCAGATCAGTCTTTTTAAACAAACGGCAGAGGACATACGCACCCTAGTGAAGTAAAATATCACAACATCAGCAATTTCTTATGAAACGAGAAAAACAATCCGCAATTACAAAATATTAGGGAGGTGGCTTCTTCACATTCATTCAAAGTTCTCTTACATGTAAGACACTAACAAGAACTATTCCATGATCAAAATGAAACTGTGCAAGACATGTGTTCTAGATTACAAAATATCTATGCTTTTCACCAAAATGAAGTTCTAACCTGGCCAGGATGGGTGCCGTCGAGAGACTTATCAGTAGCACGATACTCATGAATCACCCAGTTGGTCCTCTTTCCATCGGGTGCACGACCCAAGTAGAAAACCAGAGTTTTTTTCATCCCAATCTTTGCTCCCTTCCTAGTAGTTATGTTCCTATCCTTACCGGTTGCCTTCCAGTATCCCTTCTCTGTAGCCCGGTTCAATCTCTGACCATTTTGATACTTCCGATCCTTGGGGCAGAAGAAGAACCAGTCATTGTCAGTAGACTCCACAACAGACATATCTGCAAGAGGTTCCAAAAAGGAAATTTATGAACATCGCCATATTTATAAACTGTCACTAATTACAAGAAGCATCACCAACAAACACAACTAAAACTATAATATCACCATCGCACCATGTGCAATTCGCATACCATATCCAAAATTAACTTCCATAAACTATAAATAGATAATTTCTCGAGGTATAATACTGGTTCTGGGAAATGTTATCCATTCCGAAGCTTACATTCAATAGTTCTTAAACTATGCTAAAAGACAAGTGTAAAAAAAGACCTTTTATGGTATATAATGATTCGCGATAGACAAACCCTAATTTAATTCAGATCCACATAATCTCAACCACCCACAACCCAACTATTCCCAGCAAATTAAAATCAAAGCACATTACCACAGCCCCATACAAACAAACAAAAAGAACCGATTTTCAACACAAAAAAAAAAAAAAAAACCTGAAATTCACCAAATCCCGCATACAAAATCGGTAAAATTAGCAGATACTCACCAGGCAAATCCCAGGGTTCCCATTTGCAAATATCGATTTCACGAATAACACTAACTTCCTTGTCCCGCCTGTTGATCTTCAGCTTCAAATAGTGATCGATCAGCTCCTCATCCGTCGGCCGGAATCGATACCCCACCGGCAAAGCCTTAACTGGAAGCACAGCCATTGATGATGCGACTGTTGCGATTAACTGTAAAAGAAATTCGGTGGCGAAAATCGAGAACTAGGCCAAAACTTAATTGAATTCACAAGAGACTGCAACAAAACTTGGTGAACATTCAGTGGAGGGTTTTGGTTGGAGTAGAGATTTTCTTAGTCGCAAAGAATTGGAGACTGAGATTACGAGATTTTTTATTAAAGAGTGTGGGTAAGAAATAGAAATAGAAACGAAACTGTGAATTTTCTGAGAAATAGCAGTAGAGGTAAAGCGCGTTTTAATACAGTGTGCATACCGTGTGCTGCTGGAATGTCCGTTTTGCCCTTTCCGATGGGATAAAACTGCATTTTGATTTTAATTTTTACTTAAGTGGTGAGACTTTTATACATAAGATTTTAACAATTTTTTTCTAATATATTCTATTTATAATGATTCAAGATATCTTTATAACTATAATTGGAATTGGTCTTAATAAATTTTGTATTCTTAAAACGTGTATAAATATAGATTCTACAAAAAATTGAAAATAGTTATACTAATCTAGGTACCATTCATGCCTGTTAAATAAAATTATTTTATTTTGTCCATTTCATACTAGAAATATTATACTCCCTCCGTCCCGGTGAAGTAGTCCTTTTTCTTTTCGGCACGGGAATTAAGGGTTGTGAGTGTAGTGGAATTAATATTTTATTGGTGAGTGTGAAAAAGGTTGTCATTTTAGGAAAATGGGACTATTCTATGGGACAAACAAAAAAGGAAAGTGGGACTACTTCAATGGGACGGAGGGAGTAATAATTTAGCTAACAAATCTAAATTTTAATTATTATATCACTATAGTAAATACATAATAAAAATTAATTAAATACATTAAATGAAAATATATACACCATGCAAGCACTGCGTAGACAATAAATTAATACTTCATCGGTCACATTATATTAGTTTCACTTTTTTTTCGTATATCTTTCTATATTAGTCAATTTTTTCACACTCACTAATAAAATATTAATTTTATTATACTCACAAATATTAGTTATCGTACCCCGTTAATATTTGACTAATTAACCGAGATGGAGGGTATATTATATATTATGTGATCAATTCTTTTATGTTTCAATTAAAAAAATAGCATAAAAATTATTGAATACCCAGTGGTGTGGGTACATTGGGGAATTGGCTCGAGGAAGCTTGGAGCACGGAGTAGTAGTCATACGACCATTTATGGACTGCCACGTGTCGAAAAGGAGTCGCCCTTGTGGACCCCGTGAAAATAATATTGAGGGAGGATTTTACTCCAACTGCAATTTATTACAGTGCCACGAGGAAACAATCATTTACGTGAACACATCATGTCGGCCCCACTTTTTTACACAAACATCCACATTTTTTTCGTTGCAAATTTAACTGATGTAAGGTTTTTACAGTGGAAAGATTATTTAATTTTCCTAAGAAAAGATAAATTGGTAATTGAATTCCTGGATTTTTTTTAAATTTTTTTTTATTTACATACGAATAAAAGCTTATTTCGTATTCAGCTGATGATTTATATGGTATAAGATTAATTGAGCAAAAAACAAACTCCTTGAACTGTTTTTTTTAAATGTAAAAACCTTTATAAAAAAATCCAATATATAAATACAATCTAAATTGTGCATTTTTCTATTTAATATAAAATATCTACTTTTTTCAATTAAATAGCCTAACTATCATAAATTATATAAATATAGGAATAGGATATGATACATATTTTTTGGGAAAGCTGATTATGCTCTCGGCTAAATAAAACCCTTTTAAATTAATAAATCAAAATTGAAATTTGATGTGAATTTCCAGTAAGCAGAATCAACTATCCATCACAAAAAAAATCCTAAATTTGTATATAATTTATGATATTTGGACCACTTAAATTTAAAAATGGATAGTTTATCGATCCAGAACCCGAAATCTATATATTATATTAAAGCAGTTCCGTAAAATCCCGCCAAAATTTTTGAAGAACGTGCCATAATAAATTATAATCTAAAAATATAATTAAATATTAAAAAAATAATAATAGAGCAGTATTGAAAACATGCCAATAGTTTGTGTGGAAGGTTTATATGAAAAAAACAATGAAGTAGTATTAGAAAATGTGTCAATAGCCTTCTATAAATGCATTTGCTCAATTTAAACACAATTGAAATAATTCAAATAAGGCAAAAACTTGCGTTAGGCAGGCCTAAACGGTTTAGGCGGGTTTTATCCTACCCAAATGGGTTCACCCATCCCAAATAGGGTATATTATATGGGTTTGGGCTTGGGTTAATGGATAAAACCCGCCTAAATCATTTAGGTCTGCCTAACCCAAGACCTTCCCTTCAAATAATATCATATTACTCATTCAATAAAGATTTTTATTTAAACGAACAAAAATAAAGCGAACTATAAAAATGTTTTTACGGATATATTAACAAATATTTTCATAATAATTTATTAGCACGATCAATCATTATGTATATAATAAAATAAATTGAGCTCATTAACTTTATTTTTATAGAATTTAAATTTTTACATGTGCGATTTATATTTCAAATAAGACAATTTCAGTGGACATAGTTTTTATGCAGTAATTATCATTAAAAGTAATTATTCACATATATTAATATATATATATATATATATATATATATATATATATAATTTTATTATATAATTAATATCATAACTGAAACATCAAATGTTTGTTCGTGCAACGGACGGGTGTTAATCTAGTATAGTTTAATTATCGATTTACGACCCGAAAGATTAATTCTCAATTTATGACCTGAAAGATCACAAAAATTCTCAATCCAGGACCCGAAAGATCATACAATTTTCAATCAACGACCCGAAAGATCATACAATTCTCAATCCAGGACCTCAATATCAGCTCCTGGATTGAGAATTATTTAATTTTTTGAGTTCTGGATTGATAAATAATCTTTCGGGTCATAAATCTATAATTAAATTATCTTTTGGGTCATAAATTCACAATTCTCTTTATTCTAAATTTGGAAAAGTGGCATAATTTGGGTTATGTTATGTATTTGGGCTTTAAAAGACAAGAAATATGAGATTTTAACTCTTGATTAAGACCACATAAATGGGCCCCAATAATCAAATAACTAAACTAAAACAAAGCCCAAATAGAAAAGCCCATTAAAGAATTAGGTTTTTGGCTCTTCCTCCCTTAACCCTCATAATATAAATTCGTTGCTCTTCGTTCTTCACTTTGACTCTCCGATCTCTCAGCCTCTCTCCACTCGCCGTCTGCAAAATTTTCAGAAAAAATGAAGACCATTTTGTCGTCCGATACAATGGACATTCCCGACGGTGTGAAGATCAAGGTGAAGGCGAAGGTGATCGAAGTCGAAGGGCCCAGGGGTAAACTTTCGCGCAATTTCAAGCATTTGAACCTTGATTTTCAGCTCATCACCGACGAAGAAACTGGAGGGAAGAAGCTGAAGATTGACGCGTGGTTCGGTAGCCGGAAAACGACCGCCGCCATCCGCACGGCCCTCAGCCACGTCAACAATCTCATCAACGGCGTCACCAAGGGTTACCGCTACAAGATGCGGTTCGTCTACGCTCACTTTCCCATTAACGCTTCCATCACTAACAGTGGAACGGCCATCGAGATCCGTAATTTCCTCGGAGAGAAGAAGGTGCGATATTTATCAATTTATTTATTTCTGTGTTCATTTTTTTTCAATTTATGATTTACGAATTGTGTTAATACTAGGGTTTTTGCATTGTTTATTTTTTTTCATGTCAATATCTCTCTATTGAACTCTGTGATTGAATGAGCAGATTATATGTTAGTATTAAATTTGTGCAAAATTATTCTGAGATTGAAATGTATCTGCATCGCCCAATTGATTTGTTCAATACTAGTTTCCCACTAGTTTGGCCTAAAATACTTTCTGAAAATTAGAAAAGAAACAAGAATTAGAAGCATAACTCTTCCCTTGAATAGAATTAGTTGTTTTATGGATATATTATTGTGAAAGACTCTGTATTTGTGCAGAAGTTTGTTTCGTAGCCTTTACATTTGTAATTTGTACAAAGCGAGAGATAAATGTACAAGCATTTTCAATTCCATTTACAGGTGAGGAAGGTGGATATGCTTGAGGGTGTCTCCATTGTGAGATCTGAGAAGGTTAAGGATGAACTGGTTTTAGAAGGAAACGACATTGAACTGGTTTCTCGATCCTGTGCCTTAATAAACCAGGCAAGATATCTTCAACTATATTGCAAAATCCATTCCTAACTTTTTTCTCGCCCAAGCCGAAATCTGAAACTGTCTTTCTTTTGTTTGTTCAACAGAAATGCCATGTCAAAAACAAGGATATTAGGAAGTTCTTAGATGGTATCTATGTCAGTGAGAAAGGAGCTATTGCCGATGAAGAATGAGTGGTAGTTATATTAGAGATCATATATCTTTCAAGAAATTTATGTTTTTGATCAGTCATTTGCATTTCCTATATCAAGTTTTACTTTCAGCTTCTTCTTTATCTGTCCGAAACAGAGCTTTCTTGTGGAGCTTTGGTTTTATTTTTAAGTTTTCATCTCTTCACTCTGGATTGGAGCCGAATATCTGTTGGTGTTTGTTTGTTTTACTTTTTAGCTTAGTACTCCCTCTTCCCAATTTATTAGTGTCACTTATTTTTTTTGTTTGTCCCACTTATTAGTCCCCTTTCCTAAAATGACAAACTTTTTCATAGTCATCAATAGAATATTAATTCCACTACAATCACAAACATTGATTATTGTGTCATTTTGGTTTACACCACCAAAATTTTAAAACCTATTCATGTAATAATAGAACTATCATCAACTTTAATATGGTCTCACACACTTATTCACATATACATATTATTTAAATTGTGTTAAAATTTGAAAATGTTCAATTTTATAAATAATAAAACATTCAAAAAATGTCCAAAAGTACATTATTTGACATATTTTTTTGATTAACAATTTAATCAAAATAATTATTTGTGTGATGATGTCGAAATAATTACATAAATTGAAGTATAATACTCCCTCCGCCCCGTCATATTAGGCACGAAGGGAGTTGGCATAATAACCAATGTGTATTAGTGTAAAAAAATTAATATTTTATTGGTGAGTGGGAAAAAAGTTTATTAGGTTTGAAATAAAATTGAAATAAAGAAATGAAAGGGTGCCGACCGGTTTAGATGGGTTCCAACCGGTCGGCACCGGTGACGACCAGTCTGAACTGGTGATCCCAACCTCTTTCTTTTTTTTTTTTTTAATTTAAATTGATGCCGACCGATCGACATGCGGTGATGACCGATCTGAACCTATCATCACCCAATTTTTTTTAAATGATGCCGATCGGCTCTTATGGATACCGACCGGTCTGCATGCGGTGATGATCGGTCTAAACCGGTCCGCATCCCTACCTCTTAATTTTTTATTTTTTAAGAAAATTGGATTATTTTTATTTTATTGTATGAATGCCTTTTTCAATAATAAATTATGATATTTTTTTGTTATTTCATTTGATAAAGTTGTGTTCCCTTGACTTGTTACCATCAATGAAGAGTGTTAGCAGGCATGCTGCAAGAGAATCAAAGATTCTTTTACTAGATGAATGAACACTGAATTCACTTGTTGAAAAATACAGTGAAATTCAAATTACTCGTACGTTGAATTAACGTTACTTCACTGCACTAATCAATTCAATCAATTTATTTTTGTAGACTTTGAAATTATTCATTGAATATATACGTAATTCTTTACTTTATATACTTCTATTCATTTGCAAAATTGCATTCACCACAGAAACAAAAAAAATTCTTTCATCATTTTGTCATTCAGTCTTTCTCTCTCCCTTTCAACCCGTTTTCAACCATTTCAAATGGAGAATTGGTGCAACCTATTTTTGCATTATAATGAGCATTTCGATCAATCGTGGCACTATATTGGCGGGCAAGAATGATTGATTTACCTATCAACGACTAATATATCAATAGCTGCATTGAGAAGCAACATCCAGACGATTCTTGATGCAGAAGATATTGGAGGTGAGTACAATATCTATTTTACATCTCAAATTCAAAGCGGAAGAAATGGAGCATCATTGCTGACAGAGAATGCAGAGCTGCATCGACAGTTTTTACTCGGAACCTGATATTTATATTATTATAATCCTACAATCAACACTGGTGTTGGGACTTCTCAGCGGGAGCTATCCCCCTACATCTCGTTCGTATCCTTAATCAGTCCGCCACCGTATGCTCGTTACAGTCCAATTGCAGAAGAACTTCAAAGATTTGCATCTTCTATGCATTTTGATACGGGTTATGAAGGTGGAAGTCGGGGTTCACGTATTCCTGACTTGAATGATGAACTCCATGAAGGTCATAATGAAGATGAGGAGGCTGACTTGCAGAATTTTCTGCATGAATCAGATCAGCGGGAGGTATGAGTGCTTTTATTTCAAATCTTATGCCCACTAACTCCCTACCAGAAGATTGTCCAAGACAATGTGATATTAATAATTGGCTAGTACCAATTATATCAGCGGATACGACCGAGGCACCTGTTGTGAGAGATGTGACATCCATACTTGATCAGGAATTGAGTTTGGGTGCCATGTTCTGGAAGAAAGATGATTTGCTAATTGTTGTTGGTTTGTGGCATATGGAGCATCACCAAGAGTTTAAAGTGAAGAAGTCTGATAGCACCCGTGTCGATTACATTTGCAAACGAAATGAGAATTGTGCGTTACATATACGTGCAAGGTGCGAGGATGGTTGCTGGATTATCCGCCACTTTCAACCAAATCACAATTGTATGTTTAATCTTGCGGGCATTGGATCCAAAAATGCCCGTTCAAAAGTAGTGGCTGCATATTTTGCCCGAAGAATGCGTCGTTAGGGTCAAATCATCAAACCAAAAGCAATAATGGCCGAACTTCAACGAACTTTTGGGATTCGGGCGAGTTATGATGTTGCACTGCGATCCAGAAATGCAGCCATCTCCCTGATGTATGACAGCATAACGGATTCTTATAAGGTCTTGCATAGATATCTTGAGGTGCTTCGGGAGTACAATCCTGGCACGGTGACAGATCTGAATATCGCACCAGATGGAACATTCTGACATTGTTTTGTTGCACCCGGTGTGTCCAGGTTAGCTTTCAACAACAATTTGTTAAGACAAGTCATTGTCATTACTTGAAGGACATAAGCAAAGGGTGCGCCACCTATGGGACGCTCTCGAGCCCTACCCCTGAGACTGGGATTGTGCCCTAGTTTCTCCATGAACCTCATGACCCTCATCCCCCACATCATCACCCTCACCCCCCACATCATCAACTTGATCCTCCACATTATCACCCTGATCCCTTTGTCCTCGAGAACCTTGTCCAATAAATGCTCTGTAATCGACGATTACCTCTATGTCTGACAGGACGTACATGATTCTCTGGTAGTCAGAAGTTAACACTTAGGGACTCCTCCAACTGAGAAGAAGTATAATATAAAAGCTCTTGTTCTAAAGGAAATAGGATTAGGCTGGCGAAAACTTGAATCTACAATAAAATAAAATACAGTTACAAAATTATTAGTTTACAAATAAGTAATTTACTTGCATGAATACCTCTTCACGAGCAAAGAACGTCACCCAATCAACCGTAGTTGGCCTTGTAAACTTCCATTTCATAAATCGGGGAAGTAGAGTTGGATGCTCCAAAATGGCCTCATAGGCCCAAACCTACAAAATATTTTTTTGAATTATAACTGTTGAGGTTCGATTTCGATAATAATCGAAGCCCCGAGAACTATGGATAATTTTATAAGAAAATGACGAACAATGATAACAATAAGAAATACAAAAAGTGTTGCTGATTATTTTGCTAGCTAGTCGCCGAATGCTCAAGAATAAAGAAAGGGATGTATTGTGATATGGTAATACAAAATGCTCTTGAAGCCGTGAAAAAATCTCCCCCCTTTACAGAAGTTTGGGAGGTATTTTATAGGGGTCTTGGTAGCCCTAGGGTTTCTGCGCCGTCACTAACGGTCCGGGGTTGAGTCTGCGATTATCGGGCCGATTAGTTGAACGTGGGGTGCGGCAGCTCCGAACTTTTTGTGTAGTAGCTGTTGGTCTGCCCATTGAGACGTTCGAGAGGGCGAGGCGCTCCGTTCTTCCATCGAGCTTCCTTTTTTGTTGAGATCGAACCAAATCGAGCTATGGAGATGCGGATTCGGACTCCTTTTGGTACTGTTCGAACTGCTTCTGATGTTTGAGCTGCTCAATGCTTGCTTCTGCCTAGTTCGGACTGAATACCCTTCCTGTGTTTGGGTTGGTAACGGGTTTGGCTCATGGTCCGAACTTGTTCCAGTGCTAATGTCGGGTCGGATCGAGTCCGGACCTCCAACAATAACTCATCAACTTACGATATTTAATACATACAATAAAAAATAAAATTGTGCCTGCCGAATACAAATTGGACCTCCCAAATGAAGAGTCCCTTTTTGCTTCTATCTTCGTGTGAGCTTGCTCTAAATAGTATGATAGGGACTTATACGTGTATGTCCCCATGGAATTTGGTTCCAACTAGCCCAATTCTCTACCAAAACGAAGACCCAACTCTCGATCTTACCTTTTTCAGAATACCCTAACACAAAGCTCCATATGGCTAATATATTGGCAACTCTCAAATACAGATCACAATTATTCTGGGGAACTACACCAACCTTAAATATCCGTAATAAGTCCTTAGCTGTGATAGATTTACCACCACAGAACAACCTATACACCGATGAATCAGAAGGATCATGAGAAGCGCATGGATCAAAATCAGTGGGTCCAAATGCCAACCCGGTCACTAGTGCAAACTCACCCACCCCTAGAGAAATAGTCTGCCCACCAATATGAAACCATAAAGCTTTTGGGTCAGGACTCCTAATTTGGTAACTTAACAGTTGTAGTAATGGCTGCGAAACACTAGGTCCATTTTTTTTTTCCAAATTAACAAATTACCAAATGACCCATTCATAAATCTAGTGAGCATATTATCACCCCTTATAGTATACGTGTCACTTATTGTCTCTAATGTGGTAACCTTAGTGCATAAATTGACCTTACAAGTTGTAAAAGGTAAAACAGGTCTAATAAATTCAACTTGCACAAATACATTTCAAAATAAACCTAAAGTTGACTTCCAAAAACAACATAACATCAATGTTAACTAAACCAACATATTCTATCATAAATAAAAATTTCATGACAAATTTTAAAAATATCTAGCATAATGCCGAATAAGAACAACCAAATTTGAACAAATTCAACCAACATTCAAAAATTTAAAGTTCAATTTTCCACTTACAAATATTCAACCAAAATAAAACTATAAATGGAGAATAAACCAACTCACCTCGTTAGGAACACCGGCCATTTCCAAAAAATTAGTGCTCCGATGCCAAATTTTTTAATGGCTGCCGAACGACTGTGAGGGAAGAAGAAGAAGGAGAAAACTTACGAAATGAGATAAACAAATGAAAGGGAAGGGGTTGTTGCCGACAATGTCAAAGGTAAATGTGAGAATTTCAAAATCAACAATGGTCGGCACTGTCGCTGACATGGTCGGCATCTCGGACGGTGCTGACTACTTTTTTTTTGTTTTCTTCTCGTCGGCATCAGCTTGATTCCCATGTATATATATATATATATATATATATATATATATATAGGAATAGGATATAGACAAAAAAAAAAACTCAATTCTCAAAATATTTCTTATTACTTTTTTTTAAAAAAAAGTCGAACGAATATTGTAAGTATGTCAGGAAATTGTCCTTTGGGACATTTTTTGAAGTTTTTGATAACATGGGGTATTTTTGTGATGTTTTATAGCAAAATGAGATATTTTAAAATTTTTCTCTTATTTATTTATACATACACATATATAAATATATTTATAGTTTCCATTTTAATATACTAATAACTAAAAATTTATAAATTTATTAAATCAATTTTTAATTATTTATAGCTTCAAATAACTCGTTTAAGAAAAAATATAACACATTCACCCACATAAATATATATATGTATATATAATACTGTATATATCTATAAATATTTCAATATTTATATTAAATATAGAAAGCATAACAATGAAATATTATAAAAAGAGAAAAGTAATATTAAATTAAAAAATATTAAATAAAACATGAATCAAATTATGGGGTTGATAATAAAAAAATATAAGAAAAATAAAAGTAAAAAAAATAACGAACGTAAATATAATTTGACATAAAAATTGAAAACCTGAGATCGGGGAAGTACACCTGTTATACCTCTCAGTATCCGAAAAGGCTGTGAGATCGGTCCTCGTGCGGGAGGTTGGGACCGTACAACATCCCGTCCATTACGCCAGCAAGTCCCTATTAGACCCCGAAACCAGGTACACCGTCTTGGAAAAGTTAGCGTTGTCGTTAGTCAACTCTGCTAAAAAACTAAAGCCTTACTTTGAGGCGCACCCCATCAAAGTCATGATTGCCTACCCCCTTTGCATAGTGTTCTCAAAACCCAGCCTATCCAGCAGGTTGCTTAAGTGGGCCGTAGAGCTTAGAGGATACGACATCGAGTATGAGCCAAGGACTGCAATCAAATCACAAGTACTCAAGGACTTCGCGAAGAATTCACAAACGACCTCCAAACCCAAGCACAGATTGAGGTGGCTCACCTCGACCACGAGTACCTTGGATCCTGCACATAGACGGAGCCAGCAACGTCCACGACAATGGAGCGGGGCTGCTCTTGACCAGCCCCTGGGGTGAAACCTTTCAAAGGGCCATACGACTAAACTTCAACACAGCTAACAACGAGGCCGAGTACGAGGCTTTGCTCAGAGGAACCCTCCTAGCCAAAGAACTAGGGGCTGCGAAGTTGGAGGTCTTTAGTGATTCTCAACTATGGTTAACCAAATGAACGGAGAATATCAAGTCAAAAAACCCCGGTTGCTATGCTACCACGAGGAAATTAAGCAGCTGAAGGAGTCCTTCAAAGAATACAACCTTAAGTACGTGGCACGGGATGAGAACTGTGTAGCCGACGCCTTGGCCGGCCTGGCTACAACAATCACGACCCTAGTCAAGAAACCGATTCCGGTCACCTGGGTTGAATACCCAATCGCCACAAACAAAGCAGAAGTTGCACCCGTAAACACAAATCCCGAGTCATCATGGATGACCCCCATAATGACATTCCTCCTGAGTGGAACTAAGCTGACTGACCGACAAAAAATGAAGCCATACAGCTCGAGCGACAAGCTGCTCAGTACAAAATATTGAACAACGCCTTGTACCGAAGGTCCCTTGAAGGGCCCCTGCTTAGGTGTATCGAGGAGCCCGGAGTAACGCAAACACTACACGAAATACATGAGGGTGACTGTGGCAATGACTTCGGGGGACGATCCTTGGTACATAAAATAATATCAATCGGATTCTATTGGCCCACCCTGCGTCACAACGCAATGGCGTTCGCCAAAAATGCGATCGGTGTCAAGAGATTTGAAGTCACATCTCATATAAGCGCCGAACCCTTGCATGCAACAATCACTCCTTGGCCTTTCATGTCCTGGGGGATGGATATTGTAGGCAAGCTACCCAAAGGGTCGGCTCAGAAAGAATACTTCCTCATAGCTACTGACTACTTCACCAAATGGGACCGAGGCATTAAGAAACACAGGAGAAGTAGAGGTCATTAAGTTCCTATGGACGCATATCTTGTGCCGGTTCGGGGTCCCGAGAGACATACAAACATATAACAGAGCACAATTCACGAGGAGCAAAGTCAAAGCCTTCTGCAAGAAGTTCAGGATCAAGCTTGTTTTCTCAACACCAAGGTACCCCGAGGCCAACTATTTGGCCGAATCAACAAACAAAACACTCATCAACACTTTGAAAAAGAAGTTAGAAGATCACAAGTCCCGATGGGCAGAGGAGCTACCGGGGTCTTATGGTCCTACCGAACGACCCCACAAGCATCGACCGGGGCTACCCCGTTTTCCTTGGCCTACGGAGAAGAGGTCGTGATACCCGTAGAAACCCAGGTGCGAAGCCCAAGGGTTGAATTTTGTCAACTAGAGGGCAACAATCACGACCTCATGGTATGCCGTGAGCTAATTGACAAAGCAAGGAACGAAGCCTACGCCCGAATGGCGCAAAGACGACAACAAGTGGAGAAATTCTTCTACAAGAGGTTGAGATTGCGGACCTTCCAAGAGGGTGACCTTGTGCTGAGGAAAGTGTTCCAAAACACCAACGAAGACAAGGCAGGAAAGCTCGCCTCCCAATGGGGGGCCGCACGAAATAGTTAGGATCTCTGGACGAGGGGCTTACAGCCTCGCCGACCTTGATGGGAGAACCATATGCAATAGTTGGAATATCGAACACCTAAAGTGATACTACCAGTGAAATCGTTCTTGGGTCCTACATGAGGGACCCAACATATAACGCTTCTCTCCCTCACTTTATTCAGAAAAGGAAACTTGAGAGCAATGCCGCCGGGGACCTCACCCATTGCCTGTCCTACCATGATCTACAAAAAGAACCCAAGGTCGTTAAGGCAGGAAGGAATGGAAAGAATGGTCAACACGTTCTTACCTCATAAGTCTCACTAAAATGCTCGGACATGACAATGGTGGAGTAGTCTAGGCCCTCTCCTCGCTTCAGCCTAGCGATCTCATCATCCAGATCGCCCAACTCCTGTCCGAAACTGATGTCTTGGGCTTGGAGCTCCTCTCGCGCCAAACCTAGCTGAGCTGTCAATGTGCAGATTTATTCTCGGAGAGAGTTGACCTCCGCCGCAGCACGAGCGAACTCCTTCTTCACATCAGCCGACCCTCTCTTCATCTTTTCCAACTCCTGCTGGCATAGTTGTAGCTCCTCCTGGGAACTCGCCAGCTCCCCCTCAAGCTCTTGCACCTTTTCCACCAACTCACGGTCCCTGGGACCCTCGGATTTAGCTTTCACGAGCTCCTTCGCTTGGTCCTCCATGTGGATGCACTACAAGAAAAATGTTGATTGACAACGGTGCAAAGACAACGGTTTTGGCTTAAAATCGTTGTCGTAAAGTGATTATAGCTTAAAGCGTTGTCTAATCGTGTCAAAAAATGCATAAAGACAACGGTTGAAAATTACTGTTGTTGTTTAAATGTTGTCTAATAGACTAAAGACAACAAATAAGTTTAAGTGTTGTTATTTAAGTATTGTTATATATCTTTACTATAATTATAAATCTATCTATATATAAAAAGCAAATAATAATACAACTATTTTCGTCAAAATTATTATATATTTTTCATAATTTTTCTTTCAAAAAAATTACGCTAAAATTAATCTTATTTTAATTTTTAGTTAATATTTTATATTTTACATATTTATAGTCACTTTTGTTAAAAAATGAATTATATTTTTACTTAGTTATTTTATATATTATGTTTAAATAATAATATAATAATATTATTAATTATATTATAATATAAAATATTATTTGATCAATTCACATAACTTATACAAATCTAACTAATTTAATATCAAAATCCTAAATTCCCTTCTAATAAAAAAATCTAATTAAAACCTAAATTCCATATCTTCCCCCATCGTTAACCGTCCCTCACGACTCCCCTCAGCCATCGCCCTGCTGCACGCGCACCTCCGCCATCGTCCACCGCCGTTGCCCCTGCCGCCAACGTCCTCCGGCGTCGCCCCTGTCGCCAATGGCTGCCACCACCGCGAAGGTCGCCTTTCTGCACGCGGGCCCTCCGCCATCGTCGTGCCTGCTGCACGCTCGCCCTTCGCCCACCGTCGTCGCCCCTGCCGCCAATGGCCTCCGCCGTCGCCCTTGCCATCGAAAATAGAAAAACTATGGAAGGTACTATAGTTCTACATTATTGTCGAAAAATTGTACTTCTTTTTTTCATCTTTTACTGTTAGACTACTGTGTAATTTTTTCCGCTTCCGTTATCCTCGTTTCTATAGTTTTTACTTACCTTTTCAATTTATAATTATTCACCAATATTTCTAGGGTAGGGCAAGAGATGCTGGAGAAATAAACAAAAGTTTGCTTACCATAAGACAATAAATCCTCTTGTTGAGCATCTTGAACATGTTCCTTACATATTGAATCTTCAATCATTATCTGATTCATTTCATTTGAATTGCAGTTTGTTTATTAAACTTTAACCCTGAGTCTTTTTCAACTATGAACATATCATTTTTCATGCACTTAGTTTTAAATCCGCAGCAGCAATAGTGAAGTGATTCTTAAATCAGTAATGGAGGCGGTGAAGAGAAAATGTAGCAACATCGATGAGGTGAAAGCCAATTTGGATGAGCTGTTGTCTTACTGTAACGCCGAAACTCTTTCAACCGTGTAGCCTCTCGAAAGGGCTCGAGCCCTTTTCTTAATTGCCAAAACAACAACTCTCTTTGCTTGTATGATAATTTATGTTTGTGTTTTCTCATGTTCATCTTTGTGTGATGTTTCTGTGTGTGGGTGTGTTGCATGCATCAATTAATTAAAATTCAAACTTTTTTTTCCTTTTCTAATTTATGTCATTTAATGGAAGTCAATGGACTCAAGCCTTATTATTGTTTTCCTAATTTATGCCTGCAATGATAGATTGGAAACGCTTCATTGAGTAAAGATGGTTACTTTATTCATTCATTTATTTTCTATTATAGTGAACTTTTTTAATTGTGTGAATTGTAATTTGTTTATTTGTTCCTTCCTTTTTGTCGTGGTTGCAGTGAGGCTTAGGTGCGAAGGTGTAGATCCGATGATCATCCCATGAAAATGAGTTGGTAAATTTTTTAATACCAGCCTTCTTATTTAGTCTGGCAAATTTTTTATTTAGCTTTGCAGTTTGATCAAAATTCTCCATGTTTGATGATTGCATTAATAGTTCTTCTCTGATCGATTGTGGATTTTATATTTTTGTATCCAGAGAAGTATGGTTTGTTTACCTTAGACCACTTCGTACCTTGTAATCCAGCTGCAAATCATAGGTAGATGTTCTTCATTTCTCCTAGATGCTTGATGCTTTTGAGTAGTGAGTATAGTTTAGTAACAAGAGCTCGTCTTCGCCTGCTACGTAAAACTAGTTGATGACAGATCTTCCCTCAACTCCCTGGAGAGTAGTACTTAGCTTTGTTGAAGTGCAGTCATGAACTTGTTTTTGCAACATTAAAAACATGTGTGGTAAACTGTTGTGTAAGAACTTATTTCCATGAGATTTTTGCTTTAGATTCATCTATGGTCTCTTTATCTCTCTCTTTCCCTGTCACCTGAGTTTCAATTTCGAGCAGACAGGTAGAACTGTCTGAATGAAGAAGCTCTTGATTGCTGCAATTGTCTTGTGTTTTGATAACTTGTTTCATTGATGCTATATACACCTTATAAATGTGTGTTTGATACTTTGATACTTTTCTTCACTGCACTTACAATTTAATGTATGGATTAAATTTTATAAATGATGTACTTAGTGTGTATGGATATCTTGCTTTTGAGCAAATTTTATTTCTCTTAAAAAATCCATCAACCTCTTCATGTTTTGCTGAAATTTTACCAATGCTCTCACTTGGCTCAGCATTGAATTTGTGTAGATGATGATTGATCTTTGAACATTTGTCTGTAGTTCTAATATTTGAATTTTGTACGAGGTGTCATCTGACATATGTCATTGCAAGAGGTCCAGAGTGCTGGTCTGTTTGATATCTGTCAATCTAGATATACACACACATTTGTTAATTATAACTTACTTATAATAAATTTATTTCAAACATAGGGTCCTAAACAACCATATGGATTCCAATGTGAATATTATGTGATGAGATACTTGAAGGATATAATTGAGGCTGATAATGTGGAGACGATTGGTTCGCTGCAATCATTGGTAATCATTTGCTCTTATTCTTTTTTACTATCTTTTAATGAGATATAACATTCTGTTGGGGAAATGCTTTTTATTCTTTTTTGTTTAACAGTTCAAAATGAGTTATTTTGTTGGGAAAATTGATGATGTGCGCCAGGAATGGGCCGATTGTGTTCAAGACTATGTTCAAGTATATACATGATGGACAAGTATTTACTTTGTATTTTCGGATAATGATAGATAAATATTTACTCAGTAGTTTCGGATATTTGATTTTGAGATATTGATTGACAAATACTTTGGGAGTATTGTTGATGACTTGTGATTGCTAATTAATGAAAGTTTTAATTATTTTTTAGTGGATTTCGTGATTTCAATTGTGTATTATTTTGTTTACGTAATAGTTTACTAATAGGTTTTAAATTAATTTATAAATTAATTTTTAATTTATTAATCTACGACAATGATAAATATAGATGCGTTGTCTTTTAGAGTGTGAAACATCGTTGTCAAAAATGTAAACAACAACACCCACATTCGTGAATTGACAACGGTTATAAACTGTTGTCATATATATGTAAAACAACACTTAAAAACCGTTGTCGTAGGGGTAATTTATTAAACAAAGTATAACTACGACAACGATTGATTATTGACTATGACAACAGTTTTAAACGGTTGTGGTAAGTAGATACGACAACGGTTAAAAAACCGTTGTCGTAGGGGGGTATCTACGACAACACAACCTACGTCTACACTAGGGCTATAGCTACGACAACGGTTTTTAACCGTTGTCGTTCAACAATTTTCTTGTAGTGATGGCCACCTCCTTGTGGAACTCTAGCAGCTCCATCACGCCCTGCGCCAACACACAACCCATTAAAGAAGAAGTAAAACTCCATAAGACATGAACGAGGATAAAGTGATTTCTTTACTACCTTCAGGACCTTCTGATCCACGCTGACCACCCTCTGGAAGGCTTGCCCATGCAAGATGTCTGGGGGCCACCGAGCCATTCAACAACCGCTGAGCCTGCGACACAAAAGCCTCCACATCCACGACATGACCCTGAAGAAGAGAAGGAGGAGGAGGAGGTTGAACCCGGGACCTACCGACCTCCCGATCATGGGACTCCTCATGCGCACTTTTTTTGGCTCTCTACCTCCTCTCCCTGCGCTGGTCTTGATCATCCTCCACCGGGATCTCCACCCGGTCTTCCCTCCTATCACTGCCCCTCCGGGATTCCTCCAGGCTTCGAGCAAACAATTGCCTCCATTCCTGTTCCACCGTCGTCCTCTTAGGCGGAGGAGAGCTGGCTTGTCTACCCGAAGAGGGGCGCTTCCTGTACGACTGGCCGACCTCTCCTCTGGCCCACTCCTTCAGTTTCAACGCTTCCGCAAGAGCTGCTCTAGTTGACTAGGCTCCTCTCATTTTCCGTGGAAGATCCACCACCATTCCGTCTGGGTACCTGATGCTATCTGTCGAGATGCACCTTCCCGCCCTCACTTCCTTCCACGAGGTTACCTCGGCAGCGTATGCCTTGTCAACCCTTCTCAGCTCCGCCTTCATGAGCTCTATTCTCTTCAAACCTACAAAAACAACCACAACACGTCAACACCCATAAATCCTCAAGCAAATTAAAAGGCAGCCCAAGAAACAAGAACTGACTTAAAGTATCCAGTTCAATTGGAACAAACTCAGGGTCCTTCGCGTTCATCTCCAAGAAGAACCACCTACTCCACCATCTTGAAGAGTTGTCTGGGGTGCCGGTGACCAATGGGGGCATGTCCCCCGTCCACCTTGTAGCATAATAATACCCCGGGCGGTAAGGGTTAAGGCGATAAAGGTAATGCCACTCACGAACAGAGGGCAAGCCAAGTCCCTGATCCATGAAGATCAGGAATGTGCCCACCATGTGGCACCAGCTCACCGGCGACAAATTAAAAGGGTACAGACTATAGGAATTCAACATATTACAAAAGAAGTGTGGAGTGGAAGGTTGATCCCCTTCTCCAATATGGACAGATAGAAAACTACAAAATTTGGCGGCGGATAATAACACTGCTCCTCTATAGACGAAACCCTGTACACGGGAGGGACCCTAGCGCCTGTTCTAGCGCCTCTACCAACTGACCCACGGTCACCGAAGAAATGGTGTCCCTAACTTGATCCCTTTTAGTCGTCGCTCCCTTACGAGTTCTTGACCTAGCAGACTAAACTGGCGGCTCCCCTCCGGATGATGAAGACACTTCAACGATGGGACGTTTGGAAAGAGAACCCTCATCTCCACCTCGTTCGGTTTCAGGAAGACTCCTACCTAAGGACAGAGAGCCCACCTCCTCCGAGGAATGATCAAAAGATGGAGACCCAAAAAGCACGGGGGGAGAAGACATTAAAAGAAGCAAAACCAAAACCCCCAAAAGTTCTACTCGAAAGCCCCACTACCACCACAAACACAAGAACAAATGCCAAAAAGGAATAACTTAAGATGATCGGACGGAATTAAGGGCTACTAACCTCAGGACAAGAAACTAAACACAGGGAAAGATTGTAATCGCCGGGGAAACACGCCTGGGAAGAAAAGTGAGAGCTCGATCAAATGACGTAGAGCAAATGTGATTTGACATGCTTTTTACAGGCGACGGTTCGTCTCCCCAAATATCTCGTGAAACTGCCCCCTAACGTCCACACAATTACAGTTATGCTACCACTACACGATAGAATGATAACAACTCCTGCGCACGGTTTTCAAAAAATGCAACCCATTTTGAAGAATCCAACCCGCACGACCCAATAAGGCGCATGCCCCGAGTCTAAATCCAACCAAAGTTCCATCCTTCCAAAAACACCTCAGGACCCATAAATTTTTTTACTAAAAATCGTAAAACCCCATGGATGAGTTCCCTATGGGGACACACAGAGCGCTACACATAAGAGCAAGCCTAGCTCCCATAAAGCGGGACATCCTACGGGATGTCCCCCCTCCTACATCGTGGTTCAGGACCCACGAATTGAGCCCGCAAGATAGCTCTTCGAAGCTACTTGCACCTCCATGTAAAATCCACCAAGCTGGATCTTACGATTGTTTAGTTCACTCCCGGGGAACCGACCAACCAAAGGAGAAACGGACCTCACGAGGTCCCCTCCCGGGCTCCCGATGCCTCCTCACAAGGAGCTCAAAATTTCCGCGCTCTGAGCACTTGCATATGGCGGGTAGGACCCAACTGTTCGACCTTAGGGTCTCCTTAGCACACTCAACCCCAAGCCCGAATGGGCTATTGTTGGGCCCAAAAGTGGTTGGGCTTTAAGAACTAGGCCCAGGCTCGATAATGACGACAACGGTCCAAAGAGAAATCTACATAACGAGCTCCTTACGGCCCGTCAAACCCAACTCTCAAGATGACTCCAACCAAGCACAGGCATGATCCGGCTCCCAGGAGGTAACATAACCCCCTTGAGCCTCGTGTCCACCACCACGAGGACTGAATGTGAAGCTCCGATACTCGTGTACAACCTCCCAAGGAAACAGCAGACTCAAATCCGGAGATGTGTTAAACTCGGGGAGAAGTTATAAGATCACACTCCAACAACCCCCAAAAAGTCGGAACCACCCCCGAACTCATCACGCCACCAATGGATGGGACCCGCTGGGGAACAAAAACCCTAGCCGATAAGACTCCGAAGAAAGCTGAACGACCTCAGCCAATGGTCCACCCCAAATAGCGGAACTGCCCGAAAAAGTAGCTAGGGTTGTAACGGCCTCCTTTGGTCTATAAAAGGGACGTCGAGAGCTCATTTTCACACATGTTTTTAGGCAATATACACTTGCACACTCGCTCACACTTAGGGGAGATTCACTAGCATTTTTCGGCTCACGACATACTTTTTCTTTTTTCATTGTACCTTGGCGGTTGTATTTTTATTCAATTTATAATAAGTTTCGAAGGTCCCTATCTAATCACAAATTGAACCTTAACACTGATCAAATTGAAATAACTGAAAAGTTTCATTAATTTTCAAATTCAAACATTTGTGTGATCTACGGATTTGAATGTCAGACCATTCAGAAAAAAAAGAAAAAAAATGCAATAGCTTCATCACACTTCTTTTGTAATATTTACAACCTACAACTTGTTCTTAGCCGCCGCTGCCGCCACCTGGGGCTCCGATGTGGTCTAGGAGGTTCCTCATAGGAACGAAGGCCGGCGACAACGCTTTCAGCTGTTGTTGAACTGCATTGAACTCCTAATCTCGTGTATCAACTCGTTCATTTCTGGAGGAAGCAAAAGTCAGATCAACCAAGTGAGCCTGGAACTGCAAATAAATTCTTATGAAGTTGAGCACTACTATGGCAGCCTATCACCAACCTCAAGAGCATTGAGGATGGGGAAACCATTGCTGTTGGCGGGGAGATTTTCAAACACAAGCTGCTCATTTCTATCCATCATTTTTTTTTATAATCCGAGTGACTTTTTTTAAGTGTTAGTGAAAGATAGCGACGCACATACTATTTATAGAATACACTAGAAATTATATTATTATTATTAAAACAGAAATATTTCATCACTAAGAGCATCCTGAATTAGAGAGAAAGTAGGCCCCTCAATGCTTCAGTCGGTTTGTTAAAAAATTAACATTTAAAAATTAATTATAAGCGACCAAATTTAGAAATCAAGAAAATATTAATAGTATCGTAGAAATAAAAATATCATTAATGCTCACCCAATTAGTATTAGTCTTACATGTACGTTATAAAAATTGATACGCTTCCCCCTTCTTTCCCCACACCGACCCCTCCCACATTCTTTTCCCTCAGTCCATCGACCCACACATCACACCATATATATATATATATAAAGGAGTGGGGGAAGGGGAAGTGGGTCGGTGTTGAAGTAATATTTTTTATTCCTTGGAATGAGTCTATGTTTTGGGTTAGACCCTCTCCAAGAAATGAAAAATATTTTCCTCTCCAATGCCGCCAACATACCATCCGCCACTGACCCACTTCCCCCCATCCCCTCCCCTTAAGGAAGGGGTTGGTGGGTGGGGGGGTGGGGGAAGAAGGTGAAAGTGTGATGGAAAAAATTAAGATTTGCATATTTTCTTGTTTTCTAAATGTGGTTGCTTATAATTAAGTAGAGTTGATGTTGAAGTGGAAAATATTTTTTATTCCTTGGAGTTGGTCTATGTTTTGGGTCAGACCCTCTCCTAGAAATAAAAAATATTTTCCCCTCCAACACTGACCCCTACCTTCCGCCACTGACCCACTTCCCTCATAATATATATATATATATATATATATATATATAGGGTTGTGATCCCAAGATAACCCCTCTAGTATGCTAAATAGGAACTGATCCCGTGCGTCCATATATTTAATCAACCGTGTAGAATGAAGCTGATTGCCACATATTGCACTGCATTTTCCTTAATACTTCAGTGCATCTAAGGCTATTATAGTAAAAAACATCCCAATAATATCCCACGATTTAAAAGTTGTCGTGAAAACAGGGATTACATAAATTAGGATAGTTTTTATATAGTGGATCTTGACATTTGAATTTATTGAAGATTTTCGGCGGATTACCCTCCTCAATCATTCAAACCATTTTCTTCTACAAATATTAAATTTTATCCATTTAATTGCATCAATGACTGCAATAAAATGCATTAGAGTATTGTTCTTAATGCACCAACACACATTGAGGTTGTATATTCATTTTCTTCTTTATTTATTTTGAAGTGCATCTTTAATGATTTTTTGTGCATTTTTTTGTGTACTAAGTTAATTTGTTATTTTCACTAGTGCTTTAAGTATATGTATTGCATTAGAAGTATGTCTAAATTGTATATGAAGTGCACTTTTATTTGTTAGAAGTGCAATTTTTAATTCTTTTAAGTGCATTCTTGTATGATGTGCATTTTTAATTGTTTTTTAGTGCATTCTTAATTGAATTGCATAATATAATAAAATTTAAGAAAAATGTCATATTTGCATTATATAATGCATGATATAATAAATGAATAATGCATTATATTTTCTATAAAATGCTCCATATACGTGATAAAGATAAAATTAAAACAATCTGAACATTAATTTACAAAATTAATGATAAAGAAAAGTACATATCTCTAAAAAATCTACCAAAAAATAGTTGCATTTGTAATGAAATTAAACAAATCTCACAGATATGGTTGCGAAACATGTATAGTTTAGGGATACAATGCATTATATAATTACCGTAAAACCCTTCAGCTACAAAAATTAATTAAGTAAAAAATAGAAAGGGAATTAATCTGGTGCGTTTGATCATAATAATTAATGATTATGATTAGTTCTTATTTATCATGTGGAAATGGGTTAGTATATGATCACATTTCTATATAGGGTATACATATATATATATATATATATATATATATATATATATATATATATATAGGAGAGTGATCTAGGCTGAACAGGTCTTTGTGAATGAACAGAGAACAATATCTAACCATCCATTCCCTAAATCAACGTCCCAGATTTAAAAATGCCGTGTATCATTTTTTTGTTGCAAATGTATCATTAAAAGGGCATTTTAGGAACGGGCAAAAAAAATGCGCACGACTAAAAACTGAAAGTCGATCTTCACGGCTGTAGTTACCAAATAGATTCAACCCACGATCTTGTCAAAATTTAAACCAAAATTTAGGGTGGTAGTTGACTGTCATTTATGGCTGCTAATTAAAACCAAAAAGTCAATCGAAATTCAACGATAGAAGAAGTTTCATACGCCGTGAAGAGCGACAGGTTGAAGACGGCCGAATTTCAGATTTTTCCGGTGAGATTATATCATTTTTTGTGCAATATCTTCTGAAATTTTATCTACAAAACATCATTCGAACTTGAAAAAGTGTTTCGGTGATATTTTTTTCTCAAATTTTAACTAGGGTTTCAAATTTTGTAGTTTGTTGAACGAAGCACGACGCCCAGAAAATTAACGCGTAATGAGTCCGACAAAGAAAACCACCGTGGGTGCTTCATCTTTAGGTACGAACTCATAAAATTTGCTATTTTTAATCATTTTTGGCGAATAAATAAACATATTTCATAGTATGCAAACTCTAATCTGTAAAAAAATATACATGAAAGCAAAATAAAACTAGAACAATAGCAACGCGGGAAATTTCAAAATTTTAAATATGCAAGCTTTAACATATTATTCGTTTTTCTGTTAGATGCAGGATTTTTGATCAGTTTTCGATCTTAAAGCTATCATTTTTTTGATTTTACATGATTTCAGTATGGGTGAAAAGATAGATAATTAAAAAATTGGTTGCATTAATTCTGAATTTAAATATCATTTTCTTTTAGTACACTTATCATTAAATAGCATTATACGTATCATTTTACTGATTTGATTTCAGAATAATAGTGGAAATTAATATCATTTTTTATGATGATTGATATCATTTTATCAATAGGTTTTGTATCATTAATTATGTTGTAATCATTTTGAATGTAAATTGTATCTGTGCTTGAATAATGATAAACACCGAAACATATTTATTTACCAAATGCAGGTAGTAAGCGCCCTAGAACATCGGAAGATCATAAAAAAAGACAGTCTGGAATACATCAAAGATGAGGAAGAGAGTACTGAGGTGGATGTTGGAAAGTTTGTTAATGAGTTATTACAAATTCAGGGTTAGAATATGTTTGTTGTTGGAACTAAGTTGTTTATGCTTTTGCTTTTGCATGGTTTTCGAAAGAATTACACTGGATCGAAGCTTGTTTACCTTTTGAAATTTATAAATTAAGTACTTATTTTAATTTTGCATCAGATTTGTCTAAGTATTGTATTTTACTAATTTATGGTTCCAATAGACACAAAATATATAGCATAACAGAAACACAAATGACGAAAAAAAACAATTTAATGATAATCAGTATGAAAAAAATGATATTATCATCGAATAATAATGATAAAACAATTGGTATTTAGAAACAATATTACTTACTTCCAAGATTTACAATATCAGCAAAAAAAAGAATTTCATCAAAATTAAATAATGTTAGATAATGTAATACAAACTACGATTCAGACTATAACATAGAAACAACAATTAAATATTAAAATTTCGTTCACGATATTACATTTTTTATACTTACAATATTTAAGAATACAAATTTAAAAATGACATATATAAAGAATTATAATGATACAACTAAACATCAAAAATGATAAACGAATTAGTAAATACAATCAATGACCAGTAAACCAAAAAAATTAAAACGTAACACAATAACAACAATTAACTCGGTAAAAAAAAATATTGTATAATTTAAAAACTAAAACAATGATAACAAAATCCGGGAAAAAAAAACATCGTACTACAATGTATAAATAACATAACAAAAAAAAACTAAAATCGACACTTCTGCTTCTCAAGATCTTTCATTTTATCGCAATTTCTCGAATCATGATTGCCCAACTTGTGACACTTTCTGCACTTTCTCAGAGGTCTTTCCATATCCTTCCTTATTTTCTCAATACGAGATATCATTCGACTACCGCTACCCTTTGTTTTAACAACATTCGGTGGATGAACAGTAATACTATCAGGTGAGTCACTAATAGCAGAACCAGAATAATCTGTAAAAAAAAATCAAATAAATATTAATGACACTTAATATGCATAAAATGATATATTCACTTCACAATAATGATACAAACTCCTACGACAAATTATGTTTTTGCAGTTCAAAATTCTAACCTGATATATAAATAAAACTATACGCAAGATCACATTCAATAAATAAAAACATAAAATTCATAACTGATCAAAAAAAAAAAATTTATTTATGTTGTTTTGAATTCGTAAAAAAAAAAAAACTGTAGAACATAACATTTAAAAAAAAAAAGAATACGTACTTTGTTTCATAACGATGATGAACGAGTTAAAAAAAAGTATAAAAGAGATATAAAAAAACTATACGACTGAATGCATAAAAAAGTATCCATTCCAACGAACAAGAAAAGAAAAAAACTAAACATATAAAATAATACCTTGTATGTCCTCCATGGTCGTTCGTACAAAAATGGCGCAAACGGACGTTCGAAAAACAAGAAAAAAAAATGAAAGAGTGTATAATTAACGCGATGATGTTAAAAATAAATTAATGGCAGTAGTTAGAAAGGATCGAATAAAATGGAACCTAAAAAAGATATGATATAAATCAAATCTTGAGTAAATATTGCAGTTACCAAACTTAATAACCGTCCATAATTTAATCCAACAACATTACCCATAGTACCCTTAATGAAATAAAAAAATAATATTTAATTGACACGTGTCATTATTTCAGCCGCTGGATTGGATAAATCAAAGGTAGGATTTATGTTCACTGTTCATTCACAACACTTAGTTCAGAAATGAACGCAACTCTATATATATATATATATATATATATATTTATTTATTTAACATTAAAGAATAAACTAATTATAATAAAATATAGTTATTGCGGGAGTGTTATACTAATTGAATTCGATTTGACAGTTTTCGATACGTTTCGATAATCCGACGTGAATTCGTATGATGATAATGGATATGGATTGAGGTTTATTGGATAAGAATTGTTATCGGATCGATACGATAAAACACAAATCTTTTGAATCGAATCGGATAATCCGTTAATCAGATCGAATACGGATCAAATTCGAATATTCAATAATAAATTATTATAAAATTAATTTTATTTTTATTTACTGATTTAAATATAATAATTAATAATATATTTAAAATTTTTAAGTTTAGGTTACTTTAATGAAATACTATTAATTTTCCACCGTATATCTTTTTCTTCTCTTACAAATTATTATATTTTTCTACAAAATTTTATTGGATAGTTTTTGAGTTTATTGAATTGGATAGTGATCAGATTTTTATCGAATTGAATTTGAGTCGGATAATGGATCGAATCGAATTCGAGTTTAATGGATTGAATTCAAAATTTCAAATACAAATTTAACGTTTTCTTATCGAATCGATTATAAATAATACTTTAACAATCAAATAATTAATTAATCGACACAATAAGAATTCAATCCGCCGAATTGCCATGCAATTCATTTCTTCGAATTTATTATTCGAGTTTTGCCGTGTTTGCCAAAAATAAAATCAACCGTCCGTGCTGACGTGGCGAGGTATGACTGGTTAGAAGATTCTGGAAGTTTGGTTGCTCGAAACCACCGTTTCGTTCTAGAGAATCTTCTTCGTTGTCGGTTACACAATATATACAACAACTCCTTTTTCCCCAATTTTGTGGAAATTAATTACGCTACGAATATTGTTTTAGTGTGCACTCCGCCCTCTCTTCAGGTATCCAATGTTCTTCGTATTATTCGTTGAGTTTGTTTTGTCTAATTCAGTTTCTAAAGCGTTTACGAATCATTCGTTGGATTTTTCCGTCCGAAAATTGAAGCGGTACTTCGTTTTTCTGTTTAAATCTCGATATGAGTTATGAGATTTAATTAATGAACTCCTGGATGAATATGTTTGGATGAGGATTTGGATCTGATCTATATTGTCTGACCGTATGGAAATCCTTGCCGTTGATGTCTACTTCTGTGGGAACTAATTGTGTAGAATGCGTTTGTTGATTTCATCGAGAATGGATTACCACGTTTTGATGTATGTGTTTTCGTTTGAATTGCGGAGATGTTGATTGCGAGATCTGTCATGTGATAAAAGTATATAGTCTTTGATGATGCTGTATCGATTGCCTAATTATTTGTTTCAAAAAATGGTTTGTTTGTGGTATGCATTTGATGTGGTTGGTGATGTTGTTATAAAAAGCTTAGTGAATTGGTAATGTATATAGGTTAATAGACATACTTCAAATGGAAGGATTATTACAATGCTGTGTTTATGAGAGACAGTCTTGCTTGTGGGCTCTATTTGTACCCCTGGCATTTGTCTCTTGTTGAAGAGTCTTCTTTTTTCTTTTGGATGTTTTATGTTTAATCTATCATTTTGCTCTTTATGGTGTTATTTGTCATTCTTTGATGTTATTTATTTGTGCCAATAGGTCAGTTTGTACATTCTGTTCAAGCTCTTGACTCGTAAAGATGGCCGAGCCCGCCGAGGTATGTAGTGGCTCATGACCTTTTAACTTCTTTTGCAATCATGATGTTACTTCTGAAATGGGTTGCAGTGAAATGGCTGTGTATGAATTTACATATTTTGTGAACAAGCAGGATGGTTACAAGGTCTCTTTGAATGTGTATGACCTAAGCCAGGGCTTGGCCAGACAACTATCCACGACATTTTTGGGGAAGGCTATTGAAGCAATATGGTAAGAGGGTAAAAATATCAAAACTTTGAGTTGTGGACTGAATATGGATGCCGTGATGTTATGGTTAATTCAATCAATTTTTGTGATTCTGCAGGCATACAGGTGTTGTTGTATATGGTCGTGAATACTATTTTGGTGGTGGCATACAGAATGCTCCAGCTGGAACAACTCCGTATGGGAGGCCAATGCGAGTTGTGGATCTTGGCACGACACATGTGCCCAAGGATGTATTTGACTCCTACTTGGAAGAGATCAGTCCACGCTACACAGCTGAAACTTACAGTCTGCTGACTCATAATTGCAACAACTTCAGCAATGAGGTTGCCCAGTTCCTGGTTGGTGCTTCGATACCAGAGTACATCTTGAATCTCCCAAATGAAGTTATGGGTAGCCCCATGGGTGCCCTCATACGTAAGTTTCTCCTCTATGGTTGGTGTTTTATCTTTCCTTTCGTCCATTAAACAAATGTGCTACTCGTCTTAACCACGCGTATCATGTATCAGTTTGTTCTATGTTTCCATAAAAATTCTCAAAGGTTACTTCAAGATTTGCTCTGTTTTCTTAATGGGAGCCAATAGTCTAATTATGATTGCCAAAATTCGGTTCGGTTTTAACTGAAATATGACGGTTGGTTTTGGTTTTAACCAAAATATGACGTTTCGGTTTGATTATGAATTTGTGGATCTGAACTTAGATTTGTGCTAAATTGTGGATTTAGATTTGTAGATTTGGTACATTTAGATTATTTTCAAGTCTATGTATGTTGGAATATTAAATATATAATATTTTATTTTGAGTATTTTATAAAAATCTACCAAAAATTTCGGCGGTTCAGTTGAAATCGCCAAACTGAACCGAAACTGCCAATTCAGTGCGGTTCGATTTTGGTTTGGTTCGGTCTAATTTTTAGAATTTTCGTTTTGACAGTTTGGGCGGTTTGGTTTGACTTTCAGATCGAACCTTTGGTAACTAACAGGTTCCTGAAGTTGCGAGGCTCTATTAATCCATTGATTTTGTAGCAGAAAATAACAGTCACTGAACTTGGCAAACTATGTTTGTTGTGCAGTGCCAATGATACAGCAATTGGAGAGCACTTTAAGGGCTGGTGCAGTTCCCCAAGCTCCTCAGTTCAGGCCATCTGCAGCTGTTAGTTCTAACCAGGCGGAAGCTGCTGCTCCTAAGCCAGCAGCAGCTGATGGCAACAGTAAGCAATCAAGCAAGTCGAAAAACGAGGATGTTGCCAGGAACAAAAGTGTGGCCTCTTCTAGCAGTGCAGCAGCAGCAGAGGAGAAGCCCTCTGGTAAAGCTGTTGCTGGAGATCCACTCAGAGATGCTCGGAGTAGAGTCCAAGAGGAGATCAGCAGTGAGTTTGCTGCAATCATGGCAACGGGGACGTTACGCGCGAGTGAGGCTGCTGCTCTAGCTACTAGGAGAGTGATGCAGAGACATGGGCATATGAATACGGCACAGAGCTGAAGATACTCTACTCTTTCCACAAGAATTAGGAAAAAGCTTCCTTGTTGGGGAGTAAATTGTTTATTTGGCCTTTGGGAATGTTTGCCAAGTGTGACATTAGTAATCTTTGTAGGTTGGACCTTGCATATCATCATGCTCTACATTATTCATCATTTTAGTCCTTTTTTTTGTTATTTATTATCCAATGGAAGCAAGGTATGATATGTATTGGGCCTAATTTGTTTATTTGACAGCATTGTTTTCAATGAATCTTGACTACTAATTAGCCAAAAGAAAATGCTCTCGTGCTTATCCTCCAAATACCGCCCAATTTCAACTAAGGGTAGGGTAAATACACTAGAAACAATGAATTGCAAGTTTAAGTTTATGGGGGCAGAACTTCCACAGTATAGTAAAAGTTGGTTTGGCAATTATACAATATAGATTTATTTGAACTCTTTTTATTTTGTGTTATAACCACGTGAATCAAAAATATTGTTGGGATTGACAAATTCTCATATTGGAAAAATGGGGAATTAGTTCGAGTGAGATATGTAATAGATTTGGTTTATCTTGCGTTATTAGACAAGATTTATCTTTATTAGTATAGTATTTGGGTAGAAATTAATTTATTTGAGATAGATTATGATTTAGATATCTTTTATAGATTATGATTTAGATATCTTTAACATATCAACATTGATATTCCTTGTGTATCTAGGAATCTATCCTTATTTTCACAACATAATAAAGAAATTTCTCATCATCACTCTTGTGAGCGTAGGCTATTATCGAATCAGAATAAATCATTATTATTTAATTTGTCTCTCATTTAGAATATGTATGTAATATAATCATCAAATCTCAACAGTATATACAATATATATCCAATTATAAACATTAATTAATAATATAAATTCATATGAATCATATAATCTTCTATTCTAATTTTTGTTGATTTTGAAAATCATTGAGAAAAATTACTCCTCATTAAGAAAATGAAAAAATAAAAGAGAAAAATAAAATAATGCAAAGTGAGAAGAATATACGAAGTGGGCCTGCAACCCTAACTTTGTAGAAAAAAATAAAAAACCTAACTTTACAAATTACCCACACTCTCCATTTCCCTCTCTCTCTCTCTCTCTCTCTCTCTCTCTCTCTCTCTCTACACATGAAATCATCGGTCCCTTCGTAGACAGATTATGGGGAAATACATGCGGAAGCCCAAGACGACGACAGACGTCGACGTCTCTCTCTCACCCCTTGGTGTCCGTACCCGCGCTAGAACCCTAGCTCTTCAGCGCCCTAAATCTTCTGCCGGCGCCGATTATCTCGAGCTCCGATCACGGCGCCTCGAGAAGCCGCCGCTCCGAAAGCAGTGCCTCCACCATAATCCTCCAGAAATATTGGCCCCGACTAAACAGGGACTCGTTTGTATAGGTAAAGAAAACCACCAAATTGAAGGCTCCACGCCGGCGAAGAACCCGTGCTCTCCAATTGAGCCAGCTAAGGAAGTGGACGGATGCTCCGGGTGGCTAAATGAGGGCTTTGAAATCAGGGAATTGGAGATTGAGGCTTCTTTTGGTGAAAATAATTTGGATGTGGAATCTGTAGAAAGGTATATTTTCTGTCGCTTTTTCAATAAACCATGTCTCTACTATTTTTTTTAAAAAAAGGAATTTGTTTTTCTCGCGCATTCTCACATGCAACTTGTCTTATTTTTACCTTAAATTCAGCTGCAAATGTTGTTTTATTTTATTTTATGGTTTGTTGAGAAATGGCAAGAATTGCTTGAATTAATACTCTAAGAATTAAATTATGTCTCTGCTGTTACTCTCTCATTTCATGTATTTAGAAAATGTGTTCTTTGTTAGCATTCCTTTGGCTAGCTTAACCTGTTTTTTTTTTTTAGTATTTGAAGTTGTATTGCTTTAACCATGATTTGGCTGGATTATATTACTGGGGTCACTGCCATTACAGATTCTCTCTCTTTTAGTTTTTGTATACTAGAATTCCTAATTCTGCAGCTCAAAGCAGTATAACTTGAATTTCTTTAGTTGATTAGTATGATTAGTTATCATTTTATTATCATGATGGTGTGTTAATGATTCCAGGAAAGAATATTGCCTCTGTAAATCTTGAAATTAGAAGGAAATTTTTTTTTTTTAGCCCTGCTTTTAGTTTTGAAGATCATCAAACTATACACTGCACATGCTTGTATGTCTTAAATGTTTAATTCCATTTCTACTATAATTATTCCTCTGTTTAGCTTTTTTTGAATGTGAAGAACTCCATTTGTTAGTGAGATGAGCTAATGTGTCTTCTGCAGGTGCTTTACAAGGGAAAGCACCCCATTTAGTATGATAAGAGCTGCTGAAAGCATCACAACCACCCCCGGATCTTCAACAAAGCGGAGAAATCCCAATGCTTCCAACCAAAGCGCCCAAAATGCACGTAGAAACATCCCCACAGCTCGTGAAATAGAGGATTTTTTCACCCGTGCAGAGCAGTCGCAGCAGCGCCTTTTCATCGAGAAGTAATGCTCTTTCTTCCTGTCTTTATGAAATCATTTGTTCTGAGTTGAAATGGTTTTTGACATTGTTAATGAGTAATTTGATACAGGTATAACTTTGACATTGTAAATGATTTGCCCCTCCCCGGACGCTACGAGTGGGTGAGAGTGGCGCCGTGATCATGAATGACTGTAACAACCTGTGATGGTTAGAAGCAGATTATGAAAGAAGGTAGAATATCTCTTAATTGCTCCTGCAACTGCAATACTTTGTTGCAAGTGAGGTGGAATGGTAACATGTAAGAAAATGTAATAATATCACACTGATCTGTAGAAATACTATCAGAGACTACTAACCCCATTCTAGAAGTAGAATCCCCACAGAATGTAAGATTAGGCTCTGATGAAGTCCCAATTCATGTAATTTGCAGTCATAATCCCTCCCCCTCTCTTAGTATATATAATCTCTCTTTTGAATAATGCAAATTGCGTTGTCAAATTGGATTTTTTAAAGTGATTTACTAAATGGCCAAAACAGCAATTTTAGTTCAAAATATTCGCCACTTTTCAATTCTAAGTACACAATTTTGTGGCAGATCATACTGGAAATCCATATCATTTGGTTTAAAATGTGTTATTTAATTTAAAATGACATGGATTTTCTGGCATGCCCCATTAGTATTTTATCGTCAGAAACTTTTCTTCGTCTTAAATTTGAATAATGTTTTTTAGTTCAGACATAAAATTGAGAAATTGAATAATTTGTACTAAAATTGAAAAAAAAATGTATAATTTAAATTCAAATTGATGTTTTGGCCTTCAGTAAAATATTGGTTCCAGAAAAAAGTGATAATTTTTTTTTAAAATATATTTAAATTAATCTTAAAAACACACAACTAGATTTCTCGAACTTGTGACAGCGTTGGGAGAAAAGTAATACTCCCTCCGTCCCTTATAAGTAGTCTCTTTTCTTTTCGGCACGGAGATTAAGAGTTGTGAGTGTAGTGGAATTAATATTTTATTGGTGAGTGTGAAAAAGTTTGTCATTTTAGGAAAGTGGGACTAATTTATGGGACAAACAAAAATGGGAAGTGGGACTACTTCAACGGGACGGAGTGAATAATTCCTAAATTATTTTTTCTTTGTAAAACAGTCACTGTAAATCAAGTGGGGTATGCTATATAGCTATGCCTGCTTGTGGGCAAGTAATTTACTAAAACCATCATCAATAAATGAAGACAGTAAAATCAAAATGAAATATTGATTGCAAAATCTGGCATTAAAATCTATCTATATATAAAATTTTATAAAAGAAAGCATTGAATGTGAATGTGATGATGGTACAGATTTGGATGCATTAGGGTTGGAAGCTATGACCCCCACCTGAGGCCCTCAATTTTCTTTATTTTTCAGATCTTACAGGTTATTATTGTCTTGGTACGATGGCGCAGATTTCAAACTATCAATAATGACTGGTAATTATTTCTATGAATCAATTCACTCACTTTTGACATTTTTGTATCTCTACTTTCCAATTATATATGAAGGCATCCAATGTAGAATTTCATTTCACCCACTCAACCTTTACCCATTGGTTTGTTTGTGACTCTTTGGCACAACTATTCCTGACTCCATTACTAGGTTGTTGAAAGCAAATCTAGCCACTGAAAAGATGGCATGGGAAAGCTTGATGTGAGTTAGTTGGTGAAGTCATAATAATTTTGGAATTGAAAGTGCTCAAATTGAAATTATAATATTTTTTTTTGGAGTTTTATCGATTCAGGATCCGAAATATTAATTATTAATTCAGGACCTGAAAGATCCAAAAATTCTCAATCCAGGACCAGAAAGATCATGCAATTCTCAATCTAGGACCTCAATATTAAATCCTGAATTGAGAATTATTTGATCTTTCAAATCCTAGATTGAGAAATCATCTTTCAGGACCTAAATTGATAATTTAACTATCTTTTGAATCCTGAATCGACAATTCTTCTATTTTTTTATGGTCAAAACATCATTTTTAGTTCAAACTATTTGCCTTTTTTCAATTCTAATACTAACTATTTCATTTCTCAATTTCATGTCTGAACTATAAAAAATTATTCAAATCTAGGACGAAGAAAATTTTTCAAGAACATTGATGGGCCATGACAAAAATTTCATATCATATTAAAAAAATAACACATTGTAAATCAACTGATTTGTCCTAGATTTGAATAATTTCTTATAGTTCAAACATTAAATTGTGAAATGAAATAATTAGTACTCAAATTGAAAAAAAAAACCCGAGTAATTTAGACTGAAATTGATTTTTTTTTTTCTAACTTGAAATACATTATGTGGTTGTACAGCAAAAGAACAAACCAAAAAGAATAGGACAGGAAATAAAAACAACTTTTCTGGGTAGCTTTGTGTAATTATGACTCGTGTGCATAAAATAAAAGAAAAAAAATAGTAATTTAATAATAAGAATAATATATCTGCATATGAAAATTGAGTTGGTGAGACCAACCAGAATGCACATAATTCATAAACCAGTGAAGTAGATAATAAAAATAACATCCAAGAAGACTTATCTATTACTGCTACTGCTACTGCTACTCCTTGTTCCTGGAGGATTTGTCCTTCCGATGGCCACCTAAAATACGCGAAATCTGAAGGCCTCGACTGAAGGCTTGGTTGAACAGCATTCGAGTTTGGAACTCTGACACGAAGGGGAACCATGCAAGGAAAGCCACTGGTGTGAACAGAAGCAAACCCATCAGTATCTCGTACCCACGAGCTAGCGTTCGTACTGATCCCCAGAATCCAGCTCTCTGAACCAATGGCTTGCATGCTTGAGCAATCTGATGATAATGCAACATAAATATCAGTAAATTTAATGCTGTTTGCCAGCTTGAATGGTTGAACAGAAAAAATATATTGCTTACCAGAAGCAACCCCCAACCCGTGGGCATGAAGGCAAGTATGCAAACCACAATATCTTTCGGTGTCATGTGGGGGAGGGCAATCAGGATAACCAGGATAGCAATGAATGTGACAAAGATTAGACCCTTGATAAGCCGGAAGACCAGTTGGAAATTCGCACTGAACTTCCTCCGTCCAACAGATATAGTCTAGAAAAGAAACAGATAAAAAAACCATCAGATTCCAGATAATGCTGTTTCAATCTTATGATGTATGAAAAGTTATGAAGGGCATGATAGTTAGAAGTTTATTTGTATATTTACACAATTACACCATAGTCTGAGGTTAGTTTTAAGAAAAGGGCAAAAATAGAAAATGATTCCAATTCAATATAAATAACTGAGAATCTGAGAATAAATGTTCTCACCTTCATGACAAAAAGTATCAAAAAGATCACCAGCCATGATATGCCGTAAACCTGCAATTCATTTAAGTAACGGTTATAAAATTGTAAGAGCATACCTATCACCTTGAAATGGGTTTAGTTAATCTGGTTAGAGAAGAGAACATACCAGAACGCTTTTCGTGTTCCTTGTGATGTGCAAGTGATAGACGAGGCCATATTGATAAATGAAAAACCTTAGAGCCAGTACTATCTCAGCAATGATACCACGTTTCCCAGAATGACGGAGATGATCCTGCTCCTCCTCCCACCATGATTCCCAACTTTTGTTTGGAGGAACACCAATACCTCCTCTGTTACTGATCCACTTATTCCAATCAGTCCAGTCATCAACTATCTTCTGCCACTCAAAACCAGATGGATTGAAGAGGAAGGGAGCAAAAAGCCATGTGCCCACCATAAACCACATAGATACAGTGATTAGGATATATGCAACTGCACCTCTGTAGTTCTGACCAAATATTTGATAAACAAGAAGCAATATCATCAACTCAAGCCCTTTGACAAAGTGACTACGCGAGTAGAGCCGATAGTTTTCGGCAAATTTGGCATGGAACACAACAAATCCACGACCTGTAGCCCTATACTTTGCACCTCCATGAAGTAACGTCCTCCCATAATAGTGGGTTTTAGTTCCAAGTGAAAAAGTAAAAAACACCGGAGCCAATTGTAGTTGCATTAATACGAACTCACTCAATGCAGTTCGAAAACCCTTTTCTAATCCGATTTCCATCATCATAGGGAGAGCCATCAGAAATCCAATTTGCACAAAGGATTGAGAGGCCAAAGCAATTTCAAGAGACCTATTATCTCGAATTCCTTCTTGCGAGGTCAATCCCTTTTCAAGGCCACTAAGAACAAGATAAAGGCGACCGTACAGAAATACATACACAGTGAGCACAGTAATCTGTCAAAAGAAATTCAGTAAGGTTAGAAAGTAAGAAAAGTTCAAAATATAGTCCGATAATTCATCTGTCACATACCAAAGTACTGAAGTAGAAACCAATGGTTGTGAAATAGCATGACAGCATTCGAAAAAAGTCAAAGCGATGCCCGAGCCTATACAAATCACGACTCAGTGTTTGTTCCCCATTTCCATTTGCAATTTTTGCCTCAAATAGAGAAATTTGGTTAAGGCCGACATCTCTCCCTTTCCCAACTTGTATATACTCATGGTGAGTTACATTGCCTTCACGAAGGGTAGAATTGAAGCCTACATAATTACAAATGTCAAGGAATCACCATCTATATAACAAAAGGATTCAAATAATTATAAATAGAATAAGAACAAAAAAAATATCACAATCATACCGGCAAATATATCCTCACTCAGATTGATAATCTTTGAGGCTTTGCTCACCCCACCTCGTGTAAGGTGAAACAATCTATCAAAAACATCAGGATGACCATAGTGAAATCGAACCCTGTATGATCAAGTAGGAAATACAATACAAGAGATCAGTTGACTTGAGAAGACGAGGAGTCAGCCAACAAATGCAAAATTGATCGCTGAATAGAAGCAACCAAAGCTGAATTTATGTAATGATTTACAGAGTGAAGATGCAAATAAGAGAACTTACTTGAGAGGGTTAGCCAGCAGTCTCTGACCAATAGTGACGAAACTTGTCTCTTGATTTGACATAAACCAAGCAAGAGAAGAAACACTACATTATGTAGTAAAAGAACAATGAGTTACACGAGGAAATAATATAAGGGCATACGTCAAAACAAGCTAATTATGGCAAGTGGCCAACCTTCCAGTGAAGATATGTTCCCTCAGACCGAGAATTGATGGGTGTCTCAGATCATGCCTTTTAAGAAATTCTTGAAGCAAGTTTCTCATTTTTAAAGCTTCTTCCATGTAGTTATCCTTATATGGATAATTGTGTCAGGCCTCGAAATGAAGAAATTCAGATCCAAATAAGCAAAGATAAAATACCTGATTCATATCTATTGTTTGTAAGCCTTCTCCGCGTGTGAAAATGATGGCATGATTCTGGTTTTCAGGCTTTCCTTCACCCAGAATGGCATGGCCAGGAAGTTTTATACGGTAGATTATCTACAAATAGAGATTTATCAAATCAGTCATCATAACTGTAAGGTTATTGCTGTGAAAGAATCTGTAGAAGGTCCATTGTGCAAGAGTAACAGACTAAAATAGAAGATACAGTAGTAAAATTAAGAAACCAAAATTTTTTCTTGTCTTCGGCCAATAGATTATAATTAAGGCTAAAAAATCAGTATGGTTTGAGTAGATGCAGAGTGCCAGGAATGGAAAGAGATGTCCAACTTATGTATTCTTTCATCTACTAAACTTAATCAGAAACTACAATTCTCCTCGCCCTCTCCCAAAACAGGGAAAAAAAGGGAAAAAAAAAGGAAAGAGAAAAAAAAAAAAGGAGAGGTAAAAAGTTATTTATATGAATAAAATCGGTTACATGCTCTCTCCTTCCACCCCAAAACCTGAATGTTTTTGCTCTATCCCTGGTTGGAATTTATAGAATGTAAGCTATTTCTTCGGATGATATTACAAAGAAACTTGTGTGAAAAAAAAAAGCTACCTACTTGTTCATCTTGTAATTTTCATGTAATTGTTCTCAAAGTTTGAGTTACCTACCTGATCTAGATTTTGTCCTGGTTCTGAGGAATTTGACTTCGGCAGAGCAGCCTTCACTAGAGTGGAGTAGTACACCTTATCATTAACTTTCTTTGTCCTGTCTTTACTAGGTTCTTCAACTTCATCTATATATGCTACTCGAAGGGATGGATACCTGTACGGAGAAAAAAGATTAGAATGCGCTATGAGGGCAATGTCATCTACAGCTCTAGGAACTCATACGTTGTCATAAGTCTCAATATATCTTGTGCTCGAGAATCTCCAGATCGTTTTTGAATACCATACAACTGGCAGGAGACAACAAATGTAAATTTCATATCAGCCACAGCTTGACATTGTGTCCACAATGACCTCTCTCCCTTAATCTGTTCTTCATTTGTCTCAATGGCCTTATAGCCTTGCATTAAATCTGCACAGATTAAGAAATATAGCTGCTTACACTCTAAGCAGATTGTATTCAAAGAATTCAGTGGATAAGATACAATACCATCATCCTTGGCCATATCAAGGAATGCCTGAAGTTCTAGAGCTCTGCGGTAATACATCATTCCTCTAACTGTCACAGTGTACAAATTAACAACTCCAAAAATATGTTATAAAAATAAACTCAGATGAATATCAATTGTCATGTATAGCAGCAAAACTAGCTAGTATGAAGCACTAATCCATGCGAGAGCAGGCATAACATTTAAAAAGAGATGCAAGATGCCGCAAACAAATTCATGTACTCAATTAGTGAATCAATCAACACGCCTATGACCTGTATTATAATACACGAAGAATAGAATATAGATTAAATAGACCAGTGATTATATGGTCTTTAATTAGTTGATTTACATGCTAGAATAGATAGGTCATCTTTGAATAAAGACGTGGTTTGAGTTGATGAATTATTTACATAGATTCAATACCATGCACCAACATTAAATAAGTTGAGCAACTTGAAATCATCATTTGGGATGTGTAACTCAAGATAACCTATCATGACCAAGTTCTTAAAGTTATTAAAATTACAACTCATAGGATGCTCAGCAAAAAAACAAGTGAGTAAAGAAAGGAGAAAATAGAAAGACACAAGAATGCAGGAATCTTGATTATAAAATACCAGTTTTGGTCAATGTTTGGCCCCTATATGAAGCCCACAGTCGTAACTGTTCTTCTAATTCATCAGAGCCCCTTAATTCTTCTTCATTTTGACAGTCAACACGCTCCAGAAAATTGTTCCATTCATCTGTGAGACATTATGTTGATGGTTGGTGGAGAAGAAGAAATGTGATAAAATCATAGAATCTAAACCACATGCCTGGGAAAATCTTCTGCAAGTAAAATATAATGGAAACACCATCTTCATTTGGCTCTTCTAGCTCTGATAATGAGAAAAGAACCTCCTCCGTGTAGTATGGAGTCAAAACACTATATGTTGGAAAAGCTCAAGTTAAATTCCCACATAAACAGAGCACATTGAGAGATTTCAGACAAAGTGATTATTACTGATCAGTAAACAGAACAAACAGATGAATTAACTTATAATAGTTAGGCTGGTTAAATTATGTAACTGCCCTCAAGGTCTTACCCTGAAAATAGAAAAACTAATATGGCTCATTAGCCACTGAAAAGAAAGCTAAAGTATTTGACAGAGTTTCTAGAGGCAAAGAGATTATACAAATTAAAAAGTACAATCAAGCATAATAAAAAAGTCCATAAAGTAGGGCAGGGCTTTGAGCTCTGTGATTTTCTCAATTGCACCCTAGCATAAATTTCAAATCAAACTGTCAAAAAGTCGTGTCTAATAAATGCCACAAGGTATGACTCCTTACCTCACATAGTGTGAGGCTTCATGGCGAATTAGGCATTTTTAGAAGAAGTATTATCAAGTTCGATATTTAACCCATATTTATCCCTTAATTTTGAATCATAGTTAAACTTTCCTTTGGAAATCATAAATTCATTTGCACTGCTGATCTAACCTACCTAATCTGCAATTTCTGGATAATTTGGCCCAAGTGTTTCAGCATCAACTACCAAGAATGTTAACAAAATACATGGAAACACGGCTTTCTAACCAAAATATTAGAATGCATAGAAATGGAGAAACCCGGGAAAACGAACTCACGAGAATGACAACATATTTCGCACTTTCGGAGCTGCAGGCATATCCATGAATAAGGAATTAGAGAAAAAGGAAATGCGCCTTCTAGCTTCCAAGTTTGATGGCACGTCCATTGCAGATTCCTTGACTGTCAATAACAAGTTCAACCTCTTGATCTGAGAAAGGAAAATGAAAATATCAATCAGGGACAGGAAAATGAAAAGTTTTACCAAGATATGCAGTTCAACTCATGTACCTTCTCTTTCCAAGCTTCAGATTCAGGAACTGGAAATTTGATGGCACCGGCTGATGCAAATAACTGATATTGTTGATCAAGAGGGACCATACCTTCATGTCCAGACCCACCATGAATAGAATCTAACAAGCTATTTAAAACAAATGCAGTAATTAGATAGTTCATGAGGGCCTCAAAACATGACTTTTGTATTCTGGGAAAATTACTTGGATATGTGATCTTCCATCATTATATCCCTGGTCACAACTTCAAGCATGTCCTGGAAGAGGATTACAACTTGATCCCTATCCCCCGGCTTATTTTCTAGCTGCAAAATGACCCATATAGTATCAAGCTTACTCACCATAAAGTCAACACAGAAAAGAAAAGGAGTAAGAAGAGAACAAGGAGATCCTACCAAGTATTCGACAAGCTTAACGAAAAGGTCATACAGATTAGGAAGAGCACTCAGTCTGTATTCAACTAACAGCTTATCCTCTTCTATATGCTTGTCAACTTCAGAAAATATAAACTCAATAACCCTGGCAAATGGATAAGTTGAATAAACAAAGGGAAGCAAATATTGAGAAGGTCAAAATAAGAATCTAAAAATACTTACTCTTTCTCACGATTGCCCCGAACTAGAAACATAACAATGTTTCGAAATGAAGCATAGCACTCGCAGACAGAAGAATACATGTAATCATCAGACTTAATCCGCTTTCTCAGTTCGCTATCCTTTCCATTACTATCTTTGGCCATATCGACGGCTATTGGGATCTATTAAATCCAACCAAACCAATTACACGCATAAAATAATTTTCAAATGCTAACCATTAGGAAACCAAAAATGATGTCACGTAAAATTCAAATTTAAATCAATGAAGCAACCCACTCATGTTGAATCAGAATCCAAAAGGATGGATTAGTCATAATGTAGACACTATACCTGCAACATTGTATCATTCTGTTTACCTTAGTTGATGAGCCAGTATATGTTTCCCATATGTTACAATGAGCCCATTTTTTATAAATCAAAAGTCAAAACACAACACTACACAAAAAGCGACTTCATAACAGCTGCTAGTAGTTTTAATAATTTCACCATTTATATCAGCAAGGATGCTGTTTGACATTCTCATCACCTATTGATTTATCTGGAACACCTGGTGTAAAAGTTCACTTTTGCAATCGTATAATGTGTGGAGATGAGAAAGAATGTCATGATCTATTAGGAATCCTTGACAAATAAGAACAGACAACTACTATTTCAGCATGGATGGGACAGATATAAGATAAAAAGGAAATGAAAGGAGGAAATGAAACCTTGCTAGCAAGCAAAAACGGAGGCCATTGCATCATCTCCAGATCACGATCAGCCCAGTACGGAACAAGTAACAGATCCATTTCCCTAACATCAGCAAGTTGAGTAAAATTTTATAGAAAATTACAAATGTACATCTCCTATATTATTATTATTATTTTATTTTGCACCACGATGAAGAGATGAATGAATGAATCATCAATATGACTTTTCACAGAACTCCTGAGGAAGATCACCTGTTACTTATAAGATCCTCCTCTCTGAAACTTGTTACTATTTTATTCCACAACTGAGCAAACCTGGCAGCTTCTTTTTCCTTGATTGAAGGAATCTGAGTGGTAATATCCAACAAATAGAAGTCAACTTAAGTCATATCTGTCCATCCAACACCTTAGTAAGGGTGGAATGAAAAGGGAGCTAAAAAATATGCTACCACTTCAAACTTGCTGGAAAATGCAGCCTTCAGTCCTTTCTTTTTTGTTGGCTCAGTTTTCTCCTCTGGGATTAAACATGCATTGAAAGCACCAGGTAAAGACTGAAATCGAGATCTAAGCATTCCCAGTGTTCTAATCTGAAACCACAAAAAGAATATACAGATAAGATAAAAGAAAAAAAGAAATAGGAGGCAGGTGTCAAACTCAAAAAAAAAAATAATAATAACAAAAATAAATCAAAAGTAAGTAAATAATAATCCTTCACGTAAGACTATGAACCGTAATAAACATTCATCAGTGCATATCTTTGGTTTCGGAAAATTTTATCCTAAATTTTTAACACTCCAATTCCAATAGTGAAACCACTAATTTTATGGGAAGGAAAAAAAAAAGTCACATAGATAGTTCAAATCCTAGAGGTTAACAGACTTCCAATACTTGCAAAAGTTAAAAAAATAAATCAATAGATCATGTTTTAACATTAAGTTCACTTTTATTGTTTTTCATATTCCACAGAAAGAACAAAGAAGTAATATTCAACTTGAGAGTTCTGGCGCTGCAACAATACAGTTTATATAACAAACCTAATACAACTTGAGGAAGACCATAGTTTATATAAATCTTAATGTCACCAAATGGGTGGTCTCCTAACCTCTCCAAGTCGACGGAATGCACCATATATACCTCCAAAAAGTGTGGAGAATATAGCATACCATATCTGAGAATCCATGAAATAAACCTGGAAAGAAAGAATACACAAATTATCTCGAAATATATAAAAGAAAGAGGTGAACTGCCATCATGGTGGCAAATGCAGTACAGAAACAATAAATGATCCGTACAAGAATAACGGGTGCCCAGAGTGCTATCACAACACCAATGTTGTTCTTTGCTGCATAATCCCATGGAATCAATGATTAACAAGAAATGTCAGAACAAGTATTTCAAGCCAAATGTTTGTTCAAAATTAAGTCTGCATATGTAGCTCCAGATCATAGTCATGTTGGCTACCTTGAGGAAAAAATTCGTGCCACTGATAAGTTGATATATGAGCATTCATGATATCTTTGGTAGGTTGCACCAGAGGCTGTATCTGGAAACAGAAGATTTGGTCCACAAAATAAACATGGTTTACATCATGTAAATTGATTATTAGAAAACAATCAGTACAGCCACGTATATTTTAACCAACAAATAGAGTCCCCGGACCCCCATCCTCCAAATGAAAGTCCAATGGGCATCAACTCAACAACAAGATATGCTAGAAACTTCAAATAATAAAAGTCAATAAAAAGAGCATTAACCATATGATGCAGTTAGCTTCAGAGAGAGCATAAGTTGTTCAGATATTGGTGCACAGAAACCAATAACCAAACAGGTAGGGAAGGTACCTCAACGTAGAAGCTGAAAGCTAATTTTGTAATGATAAGTAGGACCCAGAATAAAGTGTACCTGAGAAATACAAAAGGTTATATTTAAGTATCACATTAAATGATGTTGTGCAACAAAACAATTCTTCAGTGCCTTACTTGAAGAGAGAGAAGGTGCTTTCATGCATTCCTCTTCCAACATAAAGTCGAGGCTGCAGGATATAAATATTGAAGCAGGGAATTACAATCTCAATTTTAGATGACCACAAAATAGGAAAGGATAAAATAAAGTTAACTATTGAATACCTGTGACCACCACATCATTAGCATCACAATCTTGTAATTGGAACTTTCCAGGAATCGGCGAATGAAGGGAAAAAGAAAGAGCAAGACAGCTAGCATACTTGGTGACAAGTAGATAACAACAGCTAAGATAAATAATGACTGAGAACTTGAGCTATTGCCGAACCAACTTTTTATAGTTTGAGCAAACCCAGGTGGTGGATTCTTCCATGTATAAGCATAAGTAACTGGGAGAATAACCACCCATGCAGCAGCAGACACAACCTTAAGAATGTAGCGGAGCTTGACATGGAAAGACATGCTCCTCCTAGCTTTAAAACTCAGAATTACATCAAGTATGCCTACAACAAACATTCATATGGATATCAAAAGAAAATTCACAAGATTTATTGTAATTGGAATTGTATTACTACAGATTTCACAGAATAGCAACACATTGACGAAAGCACAACCAGAGTCGTGCCAGCTAAAGTTATTTCAGATTAACCCATTTTGGTGACGATATACATTTAAGCCATTGATACAGCTTCATATTAGTACCAAGCATGATGTAATTCATTCTTTGCAGCACCTTTCAGTTATCGATAGGAGAAAAAAGATTATATGCATCAACATCAAATATGTATCAATTAGAATTAGATAGCAAAGATCAATAAAACTGAAAGATTAAAACATACCTTGCCCAAGTTTTAATATTGCTGCAGTTATAAAAATGCTTAGTACTTTCTTGAAAACATCGGCATTAAAAACAGAACTTGGCTGAGGACCATTCCAAGCAATGATGATCATAGCCTTGACATATGACAGTGGTTCACAATGTCAGCAGAGAGCAAATGCAACTTGAGAAGAGAAACAACTGCATGAAAAGGGGAGAATCGCAAAGAAGCAGACCTGTAGGCACAATATGAAGAAACTCCACATTCTGTTGAAGCTTCTAAAAATATGCCAATAAGACCGGATCTCAACAAAATCAACTTTGCCCACCCATCGGTCTCTCGTTGGCCTGTTTTCCTAGTTAGGAGAAACTTGATTTCAGTTGTATTACCTATGCATTATAGGGGAGATATGCTTTGGAAGATACTGAACATATGCTACAAATGAATGCAGAAAAACATGACCAAATTAATAAATATAATGAATAGCAGAAGATGGTGACTTAAATCTTAATACATGAATATGATTACGATAATCGGGTATTGTCCCAGTTACAGCTACTCCAACTGCTCTTTTGGAAAAACTCTCATTGGTGCTCAATCCTTACCATTTGATCAAAAAGACTACGTCACAAAAACTGGGTTTATGAATGTGAATGTGCATACATAATTAAAAAAAAAATCTTTGAGCCAAATATAATAGTAACAATTTAAATCAGACACATACATACAACAAAAAAGGGTACATTCCAATAGCATCTTTGCAGCAACACAGGGAAAACTAAAAGATAATCAATCATTTAACCTTAAACAAAATTGAAAGGTGGTTTTTCGAGGTGAATAGGCATACATTTTGTAATAATATTCATTAGAGGCAAATATAGTCATAATATTTTTTTAAAAAAATTATTGGAATTAACCATTAAAATGCATTTAGATCCATACATATGTAAATGTCAATTTTAGGCTCCTATTACAACAACAATTCGTGAGTGGCCTATTTTGTGAAATCCAAAAATTATTCAATAATACTATTATTTATATTTAAATAATTAAAATTTAATCATAACTATGAATGATGTCAATCCAAAGTTAGATCTAGTTTTTCTGTTAATATTTTTATCAGTAGTTTTGTACTAATGTGAATAGTTGACAGTTGACACAATGAATTATACATTTTTAGAATTTATAAACAAAATCAACATCATAAGAAGAAATAAAACTTAAACCATCAAACCATTTTTCTTGAAAGAGGCATAGAAAGCCCATTTAAAACGCAGGTAATGCTATAGTGACCAGAATTGCAAGGTCAAATACTCCAATACATGCATAAGAAAAGATAAAGAAAAAGGCAATGTCATTCTTTAATCTTTACCCCATTCTTTTCATCCAGAAGTTGATCCACAGGTCTACAGAAAAAATCAGCATCAGCACGCATGGGCCATCCCAAACGGAAACAATCCACAGACCTAAAATTTTAACAAAAACACATAAAATATTTTGAAGTTAAGCATATTGATCAAACTACAGAATAACATATTACCAGAAGTACTCATTAAGGTCATCATAATTTCTCCACTGTGAATGTTTCGATTTAGCTATTTTGCTTCTTGCAGCTTCCTGAAAAACAGAAGACTAATTTGAGGAAGAGAAAATTATCACTATGATTTCCAGAAGTACTCAATGAGGTCAATCATAATTTCTCCACTGTGAATGTTTTGCTTTAGCTATTTTTGCTACTTGCAGCTTCCGGAAAAATATCCCCAAACATGATAAAATGGTAAAATAAAATTCCAATATGGGCTTTACACGAGCAATGACTTCATAAATTGGAGTGACAACTTTTCTAAGGAAAGCCTCTTCCTCTCCTCCATAGGCCGGTTTCACATTTTCACCTGTCATTGGACTAACATTTCCAGCAAGCATCCCATAAAGTTCAAAAGCCATCTGCAGAGATAAATTCTAAAAATGAGTGCCAATATTCAGCTCATAGGAGAGTTTAGTTTCATGTATCGAGATTCACATATTTAGAATGAACAACACCATATACTTCCAATTATAATTAAGTAAATCAAATAGGGACACATGATTAACATCTATACTCCAACTTGAGGGGGAGTGTTAAAGATAAATAAGAATTATGTATCTTGATGGCATCTTTTAGATTTTATATGCCTAGATTAGATTTTCCCAGCTTGTATAAATAGGTGCATTGGTTTCATGATTAATAACACAATATAGAGAATTCTTACACTTATGTTTTTGTTCAATATGTTTCGTTAACACCCAACATCATGTTCCCAGTGTTTGTTAACCCGGAATGTCTTTGTTGATTCATTTCCAACTAACTCATCAATTAAACATATCTCCTACTCAAGAAACTATTCAACCCAGCTATAATCCAGTCCACAAGATGTAAAGCAAATAAGCATACGTGATGATATATGTAGCAGAGGCATTCTGGCATGAATCTTAAATTGGCGGCTTCGCCCCATATTAGAAGATAGAGCCCCATATATAACAACTTGCGTTGTTGCACTTCCTGTTGTATAGTGGGTAACCTGCGATTTAAACAAATGAAAATAATCAGCAAACTACAAAGGTAACAGATAAAAGAAACAAACAACTAGTGGCTGAATCAATATTTTCTTTCATAGACGTCCAAATAGATCAACAACAAACCTATACATTAATTTAAATATTAAAAACCAGTGCTTGGCTGAATCTGTTGACTAATCAGAATTATGTTAGATTTTTCAATGCTAATTACTTTGCTAAAAGCTTTAATATGCTGCTTCTAACGCTTAGTTCTTAACATCCAGGATCTGCATAAAATTAGAGAAGTTAAACCAAAATATATTTTTTAATCAGTGGCTCTTTAATAAGAATAAAGTTTTGTTGATTGAATGACATAAAATAAGGACAACTTACAAAACCAATTCAGGGTATTAGAAAATATTGAGAAGATTAAGCACTTATTGTAAGTCAACTGGATGTTGTAAGAGGGGAGGGGGGGGGGGGAACAGTACTCTTTGCTACATAGATGACAAAATTTTGAGAGGTAATAATCATCCATGGGAATACTACACTACATGCCCATATTCTCATGATGTTTTGAATTCAAGGACAAGAAAATAGATAATTATTCAAGCTAAAATGAGTCCATGTCAGAACGTTTGAATGACAGTTTAGTGGATCGGGACCATACCAGAGGCTACTTTTGCGATCCAAATACTTGCACCACTTCTTGTAGTTCTTAAATAGCTTCTTCATCACTTCGTCCAGAGCACGATCATCCAACTGAATACAAATGAAATCATTATTAGTAGTTTTCTTGGCCACAAGAAAATGAGATAACACTGATTCTAATCTGCCATCAACACCCCATACCCCCAAAATAAAACATAAATAATATCAATTATCACGAAAGTTAAGAGTAGATTCATTGAGATCGTGTTTTAACTTTTTAAACATTCATCAAACAAAGGCAAAATGAAAGGTAGGGGAAGCTTTTGCTCTTGCAATAAATTGAAGCAAGCAAAAGCAAATAAAAGTGATATAGAAAGCTAAGAATAAAGCCAGAGAAGGTAAACCTTGGGTTGTTGGTCTGGCTTAGGAAATTGTCGTATGTGAACATTTGCCAATAGCAAAATCAAATGCTCCCTTTGATTAGCCACACTATCTTTCTGCAAATAATTACCAGTCAATAGCAGTGGGATTCCATGTTAAACTTATGAAAATTAATCAACAACGGATGCCTAAATCATTGCTTGTGCCATCTGATGCACAGAATAATCAGCATTGTAATTTAATGATGGCATATCATAGATGTTAGCAGATTTTGGCTGCTTCACCTGGAAACCAAACATAGCTTGAAGCCAATCGAGGATATCTTCATCCTTTTTCTTCTTATAATCCTTTGGCCAAGGAAGACCCCTGGTATTCCGAAGTGCCAGTACAGCAGCTTGAATCTGCAGAGATAACATAAGCGAAAATATCATAAGTAAACGAGCAGCTGGAAATCAATAAATGGTAGAGACAAGTTAAATTAAACATAGACCTCTGGATATTTCATAATTGTCTGGTTTGCACTGTCGGGATCAAGAGGTAGAATGTTATATGGGACATATATTTCTGTCTTCTCTGCAACTTTATCATGGGTTTCCAATATCTACATACCAAAAAGTCAATAGAATCAGATTCACAAACAAGGAACATCACAATACAGCAATCCCAAAATGAGATATGCCCTACATGAATCAAAGGATACTAGGCCAAAATAAATTATTTCTTCGACAAACTAGTTATTGATACATCAGCTCATGGTGGTTCGTGAAAGCAAGTTCATATGTAGAGTTTAGTACATAAATGCAATTAATCGAAACAAAATCCCTTCACCTCACGATCAACTTCCACAGATTGTGTTTGATTAACTGCTTTCAGAACTTCAAAAAGAACATTAGCTGTTTGGTATGCTTTCGTCAGCTGAGCACTGAACACATTCAGATGTTAATGAAAAGAATAATCATCGTTACAATCTACATAACAATAAATCTGCTATGAGTTGCACCAACAAAGAAGGAACGTGATCGATTCAATAATAACTTACCGATCAGCCTTATCAGCAGCATTTTGCAAAGCTTGAATATACTTTTTGTAATAATGCTGATAAAAGCTCTGCATCTCACGTGCATCACTTTTTTTCACTCTTCCCTTCATGGTGGGATCATTTTCCTGACAAGAAGAACATACACAAATCAGATGGTTTGAACGTGATTGCAATTCAAGAATGTAATGCATTACCAGTGACATGAATGAAAATATTTGAATACATAACTCAGAGATATTGTAAATCACAAAACTCCAAAACAAAGGGGGGGGGGGGTTTATCTGAAAATTTCTTTTGTGGGCTACAAACTTGGAGAGAAGGGAAAATTTCAATCAGACAGCATGAAACACCATGGTTGGTGTAATGACTGCCATACTGATGCAATAAATAATTAGAGAAATAAACAAGCAAAGGAACTAAACTTTGAGTATTGCAGCTTCCTATTGAATAGTTTTATGAACTGCAGTAAGCAGCACGTCGTGTGAAAAGCTTGACATGTGGTCAAGTTGTTACAGGCATAACAAAACCAGTTATGCAAAAGGATATAGGAAGCCTTCAAAAATGTAAAGATGCTTCATGATTGTTAACAGACATAGAAACCTAGAGAAGCTTTCTTAGCATAAGAAATTGTTTCTATTAAACGATTTGAAAGCACGGATGATAACTTGATACATTTAATTAACTTATAATAAACCAAACAATTCATTTAAACATAAAATAGAAGTTGGTTTCATACTTACCCTTTCCAGGCGTTGCAATAGGGCCGTTTTAAATTGACGTACACCACGTCCACTCGAAGTGGGATCCAATCTATGAGCTTTTTCAAAAGCATAAAATCTACCTGCATGATTAAAGCAACGATGCTAAAGTAAATGATAACTAATGTTATAAAGAAACTTTAAAAACATAAAACTAAGACTGGCACTACAAAAATTAGTGAAATAGGAAAAGGATAACCAAATTCGGCACACTAAGATGAATGGATTTGACGAGCGAAAGAAGCAATTATTTCAGTAGATTCTTTGTAAAGTTCACAATCTAAGTGCAAACAGATTATGCGCGGAGATAATTATTAGCTCCAAAAGATTTTATTTGGGTAGAGAAAATAAGAAATATGAATGCGTGTGTATCAGTAACTAAATAAGGCTGAAGTAGCAATAAGAAGGAGAAATTCAGAAATCTTCAATACAAGCAACTGCTGAAATTTGGCTTATGTCATTTGTTGAAATCTCAAAATATTGCATTCGTTTATAAACTATATGCAAAAGAATCCACTGCAAGATTTCAGATGTTTTCTGCATCCGATATTGTAAGGACCTTCAGGCACAGCTTACTAGCAATTAGTCTCAAACTACCAGCACATACTCTAGGAAAATAAACGATCATAAGAAATTGGTTTTTCTTTTACTTTGGAGAACAGGGAAAAAGGCTTATAGAACGCCAAACCCGCACACACACACACAATGCGTAATTCCAAACTTACATAGGTAGGCAACACGAGGATTGCTGGGCTCAACTTCATTGGCAACACGCAGAATAGGGGCGATTTCCACTAAAGATGAAGGAACTACTTCACTGTCGAAGATAGACTCTCCAAGATTCCCAACCGTCTGAGTGCGTGTAATCCGCCGCTGCAGCTGTGGGTTCTGCTGCGAGGGCCCACCTCGCGCAGCCATTTTGCTGTGCTCACCGCCTCACCCTCTTCCTCAACCAAGTATTTCCCAGTCACAGGAATGCCTATACCGAAAAATATGTAAATAAACTTATCGCAGCCCTCATTCGTCTTCCCTAAAATTTCTGGCTTCCACAAAATAAATTACATGGTAAAACATTTGCAGCCTCCATCAAAACAACCAAAACCTCGAAAATAACACAGCATTGCATATGCGCATAAAAAAATAATAATAAATAAATCAAGTTACTAAATCATTCAATTTAACTCCTCGAAGCATTCTAGCTTCTGCATTCGTGATTTTACCTCTTATGAATATCGCATCTATGAGACATTACACCAACTAGAACTTCACCCAACACCCTCAAATCTAAAAACGAAAAAAAAAAAAAAAAAAAAAGAACAACAACAAAAACGACGAAAAGATAACCAGTAGCACAATGAAGCTTGTAAGAGAACTACAATGGCCTACTTCAAGAAATGAACCATCGTACCCCCTCTCGCTTTTCAGCAGAAGCGGATAAGAAAATGCATCGGAAATGTCGGTGGTATGAGCTCGTAAAGGATCCGGAAACTAGATACGGAATCTGGATATTCCTGTCACCTGGCCTCCCTTGCTCGCCCTGCTAGATAATAGAGCGGAACCGTGGCGCTGGTAGAAATGCAGCAACCCTATGAGAGAGAGAGAGGCAAAGAGTGATGGGGGAGTGAAAAGGACAGTGCGTGGGGCAGTAGCTTTCAGCAGCAACAAAGTAAGAGTGAGAGTGAGAGAGAGAGAGAGAGAGAGAGAGAGGAGAGAGAGAGGGGATGACGGTAAGCTCCAAAGTTGAATTGAAATATTGGAATATTTTTTCAGCATTGTTTAGCTTTTACGATATGGTTTGAAAAATAATTGAATATACTTAACGACTATCTATTCCTACTTATCCACACCAATCTAATACGAGCCTAAAATCAATGCGACACCATCTCATATAATTCAATTTTTATATTTGGTTTCAGCAATTTACAAATATATTTTAAAATTATTTTAGAAAATAAGACAATTAAAAATAATGTTATGAAATAAAATATTAATTAATATTTTTAAATAAGAGTAATATTGAAAATTATTTAAATGTATAGTTTTCTTAAATATTTTTTACAAACATACAAGATTAAATTGTACCGTATAATTAGAATGAATGAAGTATTATATGAATATATATACATCTCGAAATAAACGTACTTATAATAAAATTAATTTGAAACGAAAACTTATGATTACATTTATCACTAATATAAGTATAATATTCCACTTTTTCAAATTAATATGACTCGTTTCCAAAATATTGGTATGTGCTTTATGTATTGAATAGCAACTAGGAATAGTTATAATATTTTTTTGTCTTATGAAGTTATAAGATATTTTTACCATATTAACATTATGTATAATATCATATACCATCTGCAATAATGATTTCTATTATTTTTTATAGTAAATTATTAAAATTGATATTTATACATTGCATTGCACGTGCATAAGTCATTTTGAAATGGACAACAAGACAAACTTTACTATTAAATTGTACCGATAACTTGTGCGGATAAAATTATCTCAAATATCCTCCTGCTCGTTGAGAGTTTTGAAGAAGTATCTTTCTTTGATGAATCCAACGGTCTTACGATCATTTTAACTTTCATGTGGTCAATCAAGATCAATCTTGGGATTTTTATGTCTTGAATTATCTGTTATCTAATACTATAAATCTCTCTTCCTACCAAAACTCAATACAAGCTTATTGGACTCCATTGGTAAAGTCTATTTAATTTATGGATCATGTCCATATCTGATCCAGGTATGAGCCCCACCCAACCCATACCAAGTTAAATTTGCCCAATGATCGTTGTAAAATTCGCAAATAAATTATAGTACAACGAGCAAATAAATTTATAACACTCTAAGGTGATCGAACCCACATAAACTGTATGGCGAGACTATCATATGTACTGACCATGGTTCTTAAACCATAGTTGTTTGAGCAGTTGAAATAAGGATTTTTGTTTTAAAATTTAAAGATAACAGTGCAGAAAATTAAAGGTTTTTGAAAATAGAATTTAAAGATACAAATTCCATAGCAGATAATCAAATCATCAACATGCTGATTCATCAACTCAAGGGAGTAAATTAGATTTAGATGGATTGAATTCATTTGTTAGACAATTAAACCCTAGATTACTAAATTGTGACTATCTTCTATCGGTCTCGATAACACAATATTAGTCAATCTCAATAATTATATAATTAATTCCTACAAAATGATTTTTCATTTTGAGACAGAAAACAATTGCATTCAATTATCTATTCCTATTACTAATATTCACATCTCAATTCTTCAATTAATAACTTTCAAGACTAGATTAATTTCATCTCTCGATCATTCATTAATTCTAGATTCGATTTAAATAAAAACCAAGAATTGAACCATACTATTAATTTGAATCATTTAAACATGCATCAGAAAAGATTATCAAAGCTCTGGTTTCTAGCCACAAATCACGATTAGAAACAAAGCAAACATTTTATTAAAATACATAAATTACCTTACAAGGACAATAGGAGAACCTTAAGGCCTCTAAAAACTCCAATACTAAATGTAAAATCAGAAGTTATTTGCGTGTCCTAGATAAATAGTATTTATAGGGGAGTGAAAACATCCATACAAGGTATTGAACTAAAATATAAAAAACATTCAATTTGAGACAATTTCCCTTTCCGGCCTCCGGGTGTAAATGATTTAATCGGCCAATCTGTAGACTAAATTGACATTCAATAAAGTATAATATTATTAATAGTTTGTTGTAATGCCCCCATTTAGCCTTCCCAACTACGAGTCACGTTACAGTTCCAAACATTTTAAATAAACAACGGAAGATTAAACAATTTAAAACCATATTTATATACCTTAAAACTGTGAGACTTAGACAAGCAAAACAATTAAACTTAATATTTCTTCAAAAGTTTCAACATGGAAAGGAAAATATTTCAGAGAGCGATGCAACGTTGTGTGCAGCGTGACGGTGATATGCATGTGACGATGCATATTACAGGATCTTCAAAATTTTACACCACCACTTCTCCATCCTCGCTGATCAACCTGCGCGTTTTAGAAATAACACGAGGGGCTAAGTACAAATGTATTCAATGGAAACATGCCTGAAAAATACAGTTTAAGTATGAATACTATGCAACACACACAGATAAACACGGGATTTTATTAAAAGAAATCGTGTTATCCAAAACATTTTCTTTTGCCGACTAGCTAATATGTTAACATATCTGTTTTATCATTTCGATCAACCCCGCCACCGGGACGCCATCGCCGAAGTTGAACCTCCATTTTCGTTGGTAATTTTTCTCAAGCTTTTTTCCGGCAAAAGTCTTCCGTTTTAGAGCATATTTTTCGTGTCTTTAAGGTCCTAGCATGTACATGAACTCATGATGATAGATCTCGGGGGTCGAAATGGCCGGAATCGATCTGTCAAAGGCGAGAAGTGCGGCCGTTCGCTTTCTCTCTCTTCGTTAATATATATATATATATTACGTATATGTATGAATAAATAAAAAAATTATTTCCATTGTTATATTATTATTATTATATTAAAAAAATTAATTCCATTGTTATATTATTATTATTATTATATTACTATAGTAAAAAACTTTATTTATTTAAGTTATTTAATTATTAAGTTTTGTTTGGTTTGATTTATGCAACGTTGAATGTTTAATTAACCGTTTAAAATATAAAACGTGCAGGTTGATCAGTGAGGATGGAGAAGTGGTGGTGTAAATGATGCAATTGAATTTGTACAGTTTTTTAAGATCCTGTGATATGCATCATCACATGCATATCACCATGACGCTGCACACACCTTTGCACCGCTCTCTCAAATGTTTTTCTTCCCTTGTGTGGACTTTTGAAAAAAAATGTTAAAATGCTTTATGTTTCCGTTTATGAATGATAATTTACTTTTGAAAGTCTAAATGATATTTATGAAATTTCTTTTAAATATTTAAGTCTTTCGCTATTTTTGAGTCAATAAATATTTAAAAATTATGAACCACGACTGTAACGTAACTCGTAGTTGGGAAGGCTAAATTGGAGGGTTACATTTGCTTTCATAAAAACAATAGTTTTTTTAAATGTTAAACGATTGAATCAGATTGATGCGTGAAAATGATTTATTTTATTAATCGGCTAATTTATAATTTAAACAATAAATCAATTTATAGGAAAATCGACTTCTCTTTTTCTTCTCCCTCTAAACATCCAAAACCCAAAGAAAGCATCACTGCATTTTCAGGCAGTCAAACAATCCCTTTCTTTCCGTCAAAATATTCCCCTGCACTTTACTTCTCCACGAACTCACGTTTCATGCCTTTGCTCGAGATTGATGAATTGTTTTTGCATTTGCCTCCTTTAATGCTTTAAGTTCGCAGTTGATATCCGAGTAAACCTATCGACGACAAGTTGAACTGCGTTTTTCTGCGAAATGGGGTTCATGGATTCTCAGGTTCTAGTTGCTCTCGCACTTTCACTGCTGGGTGGATTGAGCACCTCTATTGGTGAGTCAACAGTAATTTGAAGTTTGTGAATTTCTCCGCGAATTTTTATGTTTAATGAGAGTTTATTTAATTTGGGGATAATTCGTGCATAAACATATAAATCAGAGCACTCGTTGCTGGGCTTCGGATGTAGAAGTTTAATATTGATATAGTGGGAGAGGCGAGAGCCAATTCCTTTTTTTCCCTACAGTTTGATTACCTTTTTCTGCTTACTATGTTCATGTTGTACGTTTTTGGGCATCAGTAGTTTCAACCTTCAATTCTCTAGCATTTATAGAATTATTGTAGGGGTTTATAGGGCTCTTCCATTATAGTAATCGATAAATAGAGCTAATATCAGTGTATCCAATTGTGCAAGTGCCATCACTGTTAATTTTGGTAGCAGTTTGAAGCTTTAGTTATTTTCTATTTTTTTGGTCCATGAAACGAATTAATGCTTCTTGGTTACGTTTCCGAACAGGAGCACTCTTTGTTGTCATTAACCCGACTCCGAATCTGAAGATGCTTGGGCTTTTACAGGCAAGAAAACAAGATTTTGTTGACAGTATTGTTTTATGTGAAAGTTCCACGGAAAACTAACTTTTGCAAGTTTCGGTTATCCAATCCGTAGTTTTCGACATGATAATGGACACTTGCTTTTTAGATTTATTTTCTAAATGCTGTATGGATTTTTGTTTGAAGTAGCTTTTTGTGTAATTTCCTCTATATCCTTTCATTAGGGCTTTGCTGCTGGATTGATGTTGAGCATATCATTCCTTGACTTGGCTCATAATGCCATAAATTCCATTGGCTTCTTAAAGGGAAATCTCTGGGTATGACCTTTCTATGATCACCGTAAATCATTTCTTTTATCTTGCTTAGTGTTTAAATTCTTTGATTGGTTGATTGCCAGTAAACTGGCCTCTTAGTTCTTTGCAGGCGTGATTTTCTTTGCAGTTATTGCTCATTTCATCCCTGAACCAAATCTTGCACCAGTTTCAAATGCGGACAAAAAAAAGGTTATTCTGCAATGTTTCTTAATCAATACATGGAGCTATGGGTTATCTACTGGATCAGGTGTGATTATTGGATTCTTAAGAACCATTTTATGCCTCATGACAGAAAAATGGGGATGAAGGGGGTAAGGATATCATGAAGAAGCATCGTCGTCAAGTCTTGTTTAGTGGAATTATAACTGCCGTAGGTGAGTTAGTTGTATGGAATTTTTAGTTAAGTCTAGATATTTAAAAATCCGAATGTGGTTACAGTATTTACACAAATTTATTGAAAACCTTTTTTATTTATGAACTTGTAAATTTCTCTCCATTCTGGTTTGATTATTCCAATAATCAATTTACATATAAACATGTTACATGTCACTTTGTTTGGTTTCCTAACTCTATGGTTCTCCATTTGATTAGGGTAGTTGTAAATCCTTCAGAATGAAACTGAAACCTATTGTCATCTCAACCGCTCTTCCTTGCAGTTTATCATTTCTTATACGAACATCTCACATGGAATTTGAAACTTTTGAAGAGATTTATTTGTTTGGCTGTTACATTCACCATGTGATTAGAATACCGAAACTCAATATATGGATATTAGTTAGGTTTTATTATCTACTTGAGTGGATGACCAACTGCTATCTGCATGAAGTTTTGTTTTCAGGTAAGTTTCATTATCTGCTCAAGTGAAAAACTTGCATCCAATTTTCTTTTCAGGTATAAGTTTGCACAATTTTCCAGAGGGAATGGCAGTTTTCCTTGGATCACTGAAGGTAGTGCTAATTGTTTTTAAGATGCCAAAGTATCGTTTGGATTCCACAAAAAAGGGGTTTAGTTCATTATATTGTGCAATGTTTAGTATCTACCTGGACCTCTCAAACTTGCTACACTTGATATGGTCCGTCTATGGTTTATAGTGTTTTAGATGGAGAATTTAGGAGTGTGAAGAATCAATCTTACCATCTTGGATTTTAGTTTGGGTAGGCCTTCTTCTGTAAATTTTATTTTTGTTTCCCAGGATAGTAGGAAGCTTTCATTGCAATTGCCCTTGGTTTACCTATGTCTATCAGCAAATACTATTTTTGGTTCCAAATGGTACTTTTTCTTGATTTTCTATCTGATAAACATGCCTCAGTAAGGTGGAAAGTTCATCAGATAAATGTTATCAGGGATTATTGCTGATTCTCTAAAACCTTAGCATCTTACAGCCTACTATTTCTCTGTTTATATCTTTCAGGGTCTTCGTGTTGGTCTCAACTTGGCACTAGCTATTGCATTGCACAACATTCCTGAGGTATTTTCTTTTATGCCCTGTTATATTTCCCTTTGAGTTTGAGATGAAATACTCAGTGATTATATCATGACATGCTTCTTTCCTGAGCTGCATATGTTCCTGGCTAAATGTTTCTATGATTTCCATACTTCGGGTTGCAGCATGCATTTTATATTGTGTTGATATCTGCTTACAACTTGGTGAACATTGATGGTCTTAAAAGTCACAACTAAGCTTCAAATTAGAGCTTTTATCTTTCTGTAATTGTTTACTCTCTTGGAAGTTGGAACAAATGCTGAACCTGTGTGATTGAATTTTGTTTTCTTCTTTTCATGGTTTTCTGTATATATTATGTATTATAACGGACTATATGGTATCTACAATTTTTTTTTTCTGTGATACAATGATGAACCGACTAGCTATTTAGGTAAATAATGTCTCCAGGCTCCTACATTTATTTTTTCAATTGCTTTTCTCAACATTGACCCTTATAGGTGTCTCAAATAAAGACTTTAACCTTTCGCGCATAGGAACATTACCTCTACTATCTCACGAGCTTGCATTTAAACTCATCTATTTGCTTTAAAAATTCTAAGGTCATTTTCTAAGACTAGCTGAATGTATCCATTTGAAAAAGCAGATATATTTGGGCATGCCTACTGAAAAATTATATTCTTGTTGATGCACCTTAGAATTTGCATTTATTATCTAGTACTAGTATTTCTAAAACCCGAGTTTTTTGAAGATTGATGCTTGTGAAAAGAACCTATAGCTGTCTCTTACTGACTACATAATCTCTTATATTATGTTCATGAAGTTCAACAGTAAAGCTTTTGTACATCCTTAATATCTCTAAAGCTATCTTGCTGTCTTATGACAATAATTTTATATTTAAATTTATAAAATAAACCTTCATCTTCACTTTAAGGCTGTCTATTTTACTAGGAGCAGCAATTATGATAAAGCTATCCAGGCCTAAGGTTAAATTCTGTGGCAGATATTAATCATAAGCTAATTACCTTGTTTTTACCGGTTTTATTATGTGTGTGTACAGGGTGTTGCTGTTGCACTTCCTATTTATTTTGCCACACAAAGGTACAAATCTACCATGTTACCTTTAAATACACTAAGTGCTAACAAATTACCTTGCGGATTAATTCTATGCTTGTTGAGTCCAACAGATTTTAGCAATTAAATCTTACTAAAACAGTTCTCTTACTGTGTTTCTTATCTGGAAATTGAGGTCCCGTCTTCTATAAAATAAATGATAAAGAATAAAGGTCCCTAACGACTCAAAAGCAAGAGGTAACCAAAAAACTTATTGAATTAACTGAAGAAATTGGCAACAATTGATAACTTAGGTAACTCAGCCTGCCCAACAACTATCATTGCTAGGTTTAATTATAAAAGTAGTTCCCTGCTATTTCTTATTTGAAATAGAATGCATTAATTTAAATCCCACCTCACCCAAATATTACCGTTGAAACTCGAACCCATGACCTATTACTGTAATAAAAGTCCCTTATAATAAAAGTAGTTCCCTGTTAACTTGCGAACTGCAAATATAACGAAATAAAACAACTCAGAATCAACAAAACTTAATCTACCACGGTATCCTTTGCAGCTATAGCAACCCTCATGGTGCTGACCTCGATGACCCTAATCACTCGAGTAAATATTAGAACCAGAAGAAGTTGGTCCATCCTTGTTATACTTGTATATTTTTATCTTAATCTTTAGGGCTGCTGTTGACCTTTAAAACTAGTCTACTTTCATATCTGGATTCTAGAACTTATAATATCCCTAATTTCTTACCCCGATGAGTTTGCATGAAATGCTGTTTAGTTTTTTGTTTGAGAAAGTTAATGTTTATTATCACATGCTTGCAATTTGTCAGCAAATGGAAGGCATTCAAACTGGCTACTCTTTCTGGTTTTGCCGAGCCTCTTGGTGTAATTGTTGTAGGTCTGGCATTTACACCGACTTTTGTGTATATTTACAGTGTCAAAATTTCAGTTGTCATGTTTCTTGCTTTATTCTATTTGCAGCTTATCTATTTCCCAGCAGCTTGAATCCTGAGATTCTGGAGGGCCTTCTTGGATCAGGTTTACTTTTTTTTTTGCTCGAAATAATACTGTATGATCTGGCATCTCCATTAATGAATTGCCTTGCTTTCAGTTGGTGGAGTGATGGCTTTTCTAACCTTGCACGAAATGCTGCCTTTGGCAATTGAATACACCGGACAAAAGAGAGCCGTAAAGGCTGTATTTTTTGGCATGGCTTTCATGTCCGCAAGGTAATTATTAAGCTTTTCGGTCTTTATCAAGCAGAAACCATCTCTTAGAGTGAGGCTTAGAGCTGCCCATGCTCTTACTCAAAGCCTTGTACCTCGTTTCCTTTGTCACCCTCCCAATGCACCTCCACTCAAGCAGCCAACACTACAAACTAACAAATTGGTTACAACTTATAAGTATGATGGCTTATACTATTTTTATTCCTGAATTTGTTACATTGATCTTGTCTTCACCTTTGTTTTATTTTTGCAAATGCAGCCTGTATTTTCTTGAGATTAGCTTGCCACCAGAAGTGAGCTTGTAGTCATTGCACCCAAGGGAAGGGATGTGGCCCCTTGAAACTGCTATTCCTTAATCTGCACGATCTCTCTACATTTCGTGTATGGTAATGGTATATGATTGATGATTCATGCTTTTATAGACTTTTGGTTTTACTTCCCTCTAGAATGCAGATTTCGATATTCATCTTGTAACTTAAAAAAGAAAAGAAAAAAAGAAGCAATTGTTCCGCCCTCCCCCACTGACTCATGTAATGTTTTTAATATATATGGAAATTAGAATGTGCAGCCACATTTTTTTTTTTAAAGTTGAATGCATTAGTTTGAATTTCAATCTAAATATCTTCAGTTTGATCTCAATTGTTTTATCTTTTAGTAAGGTGTTAGAATTATTTATTGAATAAAAAATTAATCGTTTATAATGCACAGATTATCGTTCATATCATGTGTAGTAGTAGTTGCCAATGCGCATCTAGTTTACTAGTTCTAGTTAGAACCTTGGGTGCCAAAATTTTCAATCCAAATGTTGTTATTCTCAAATATACATTTTATATGATACTTACTCTTAATGAAATAATTTAATTATAATACCTAATTTAATATTTAAAATTTGCCATTTATATTCTAAATTTATTTTTTAAAATAAAATGCATTAATTTAAATTTTATACACTTAAATACATCTTAAAAACTAAAAAAATAGCTACGTGCTAGATGCATTGGAAGAAGTGGTCCGGGGTGCTTATTAATGGTTCCTTCCAAAACCAAACCATTTTCGGCTTGATGTGGATGCAACCTTCACTCCACAAGAAGAGAAATACGCTGCTGGAGCAGTCATTAGGGACAACAAAGGTGAGATTAAGGCTGCACTCGTCAAGCCAACTTGCAAAGCCACATGCGTGATGGAACTTGAAATCCTCGCTAATCTCTCATATGTACCGAGAAGCCAATAGTGTAGTTCATTCTTTAGTTCGATACGAAGCCTCTTGTACTGATTGTTTTATTTGGACGAGTGACTTTCTCTCGTGGATCTGTTCACTTGCTTCCAAAGATTTTATGAAGTAATTTATGCCTTCTTCTCTCCAAAAAAAATTTATACACTTCAATAATTTAAAGTATCCCGAATCTATAACCACTTTGTCAAAAATAATGTACACAATAATTAATATTCTTGCTTGTTTGTTCAATTTGTAGTTTTGTCTTTTTTCTTTTTCTTACCTTTCCAATGAAATTGCCTTTACTACCAAAATCAATGTTATTGAATTATTTTAATAAAAAATTATATTATAAAATTTTGACTCGAAAAGTTCGAAACAGTAAAAATATAAAGCCAATTATGAGAAGAGACCATTGGTAAAAAAAATAAATTTGGAGACCTTCACAATTAGCATGCTCCGCGACGCAGCATATCAGAGGCCCCTCCTAGGTCTGGGCAGCCATAAGCTGCTATAAAAAACACAGCAGCCCCCTTCGAAATATCTCCCTTTTTTCTCTCACACCAATCTCCTCGCCCTCTCCTCCATTTCAATTTCAGTCCCATTTTCGAGGCGAGTCGCTGCAGGTAATGTTCCATGGCTGTTGCTTGAGAGTCGTACTAATTTCTTTCATTTTCTCTAGCTTTTAACTTTCCTTTTTTGATATTAGACATGCTTTACGCTTTTGTTGGACTCCTAGTTTTTTATTGAACTGTGTTTCGGTTACGTTTTGATTTTTCCTCGGTTACTAGTTTTTGAGTTGTAAAGTTTTGCTTTTGACTGCTGCTTGTTTAGTCCATTGATTGTAGTCATGACTTAGATCTGTAATTCCAGATCGGACCGGATTTATGAATAATTCTTGTAGATCTGATACATGTATGTGCTTAGATGTGTATATTGATGGATGGATGAATAGTTTTGTACAGTTAATTATTTATCGTTGTGATATTGTTTAGATTCGTTGGAATGAGCATTTCCCATTTTAAGACCATAACTTTTGTTGATTTGCTCTAAATTTTGCTTTTAACATGCCAAGACATTAATATTTTTAGAGTTCCGGAAAGTCTCCTTTTTTTTGTAATAATTATTTTAATTTCTTTTGGTGCTTGGATTGAACCCATGTTTTTGCCATAATTGTTATTGATGGCATGCCATTATAAACTGATTTTTATTATTGTTTTTTTGCATTTAGTGTAGATGTATACTTGTGTTCAAGTTCATATGTTGCACTAAATTCTTGTTCAATAATGTCAATAATGTACTGAACTATGGATGGCCCAATTGACTATATATATTGAATTCCACAGGAGTTGTATTGGGAGTAACATGGCAGATCAGAACCAGCTCCCAACTATTTCCCAGAAGGTAGCTAACCAGCTACATCTTAGATCCATAGCAAGATACGGAGTGACCCCACAACCTGCTCCGTATCAGAGCAGATTTGCTTACGGCAACTACACGAATCCGGGATTACAATATCCCATGAACTGCAGAGCGACTCAGGATCTGTCGCTGATTTCTGCTAATGCTTCACCTGTTTTTGTTCAAGCTCCCCAAGAGAAGGGCTTGGCTGGCTTTGCAATTGACTTTCTGATGGGAGGTGTTTCAGCTGCTGTGTCGAAAACAGCTGCTGCTCCTATTGAGCGCGTGAAGCTCTTGATCCAGAACCAAGATGAAATGATAAAGGCTGGCAGACTCTCCGAACCATACAAGGGAATAGGTGAATGTTTTAAGAGAACAATTCAGGAAGAAGGTTTTGCATCACTGTGGAGGGGTAACACTGCTAACGTTATCCGTTACTTCCCCACTCAGGTTTTTACCTAATCTCTCACCCAAAAAATACAATTACCTTTAGCATATCCTGTAGTTGTTATCCTAACTAAAGGTTGTAAAATGTGCTACAGGCCTTGAACTTTGCGTTTAAGGATTACTTCAAGAGACTGTTCAACTTTAAGAAAGATCGCGATGGTTACTGGAAATGGTTTGCTGGCAACCTTGGATCTGGTGGTGCTGCCGGTGCTTCCTCGCTCCTCTTTGTTTACTCCTTGGATTATGCTCGTACACGTCTCGCAAATGATGCTAAGGCTGCAAAGAAAGGTGGTGAGAGGCAATTCAATGGTTTGATTGATGTCTACAGAAAGACACTGAAATCTGATGGCATTGCTGGCCTTTACCGTGGATTCAACATCTCGTGTGTTGGAATTATTGTGTACCGTGGTCTATATTTTGGAATGTATGATTCTTTGAAGCCAGTTCTTCTAACTGGATCATTGCAGGTTAGTACATCTTTATCTTGCTTCATAATGCTATTCATCATTTTGATTTTTTAATGGCTTCAACCAGCTACGCCTAGTCATGTGAATATAGATTATTGTTGTAAAAATCCCCGCCTAGGACCGTCTAGACCTTGCCTAGGAGCTAGGCGGTACCTAGCTGAACCAATTATCCTCAAATCCCCGTGTCTAGTCGATTTAGTGAGTAATCGGCAGTTAGCCACTGCCTAGGCCGCTTAGTCCGCCTAGACGCCAATTTAGGTGGTCAATGTATCGCATATTCGGCCCATTTTTTATGTTCTTTTTTAAATAATCAAAATTTATATAATTTCAATTTTTATCTATTGATAAATGTTATTATAAATATTAAATATGAAAAATTAGTTTAACCACTGTCTAGAAAACCCCTAAACTGCCTAGGCACTAGGCCCCCACCTAACGACCAACTAGCACCTAGCGATTTTTACAATCTTATATAGAATCCTTGTTGTGTGATATGTGGATAAAGTGATATACTAGTTTTTCCCTGTTTGATCTATAATGCATCTGCTATTCTAACAGTCAAATTGGCCTGTTCATGATTACAGGATAGTTTCTTTGCTAGTTTTGCTCTTGGTTGGCTCATCACCAACGGTGCTGGTCTCGCCTCTTACCCGATTGACACTGTTCGTAGAAGAATGATGATGACATCTGGTGAGGCCGTCAAGTACAAGAGCTCACTCGATGCATTCGCCCAAATCCTTAAGAATGAGGGGGCCAAGTCCTTGTTCAAGGGAGCTGGTGCCAACATTCTTCGTGCAGTTGCTGGTGCTGGAGTGCTCGCCGGTTATGACAAGCTTCAGGTGATCGTTTTCGGGAAGAAATATGGCTCCGGTGGTGCTTAAAGTAAACTCTTCCACCCTTATCTTAAATTTTAGAAAACAGATGGCGATGAAAATGCTTTTGGTTATTTGCTTCGAGAGAATTCGAATTTGTTCAAGGCTACCTTTTGCGCATTCTAAATAATTTAGAGTGGGTTGCTACCCTAACATTTGTTCCCTTTAGTGGGTATTCTTGCTCTGTCAAGAATACTTCTAAATCTTATGATGAATATACTTGTTTCCAATTTTGATTCAATCTGCCTTTTTTTTTTTATGCCCAAGTTATTCACAAATTTGGTTTGGAATTTGGCATTGTTTTGAAATCTGTTGCTGGCTTGTTTTGATTACTCCTGGGTCATATTGATTATTCTGATATTATTGATGCATTTTATGTCCTTTCTCATCTTGTCATTTCTCAAGGGTAAACCTGTGATATGAAGAATTACACCAGCCAAAGCATCAATTTTAGTACAAATTATGTATTTTTTCAAATTTAGTACCAATTATTATCTTTCTCAATTAAATGGTTGAATTATGGAAAACTATTCAAATATAGGATAGAGATTTTTTTCGGCCATAGAAAGCTGACAGTGCTTGTTGGAAATTTACATCATTTTATTAAACATTTAGCATTTTAGTAAAATAATGTGTCATTTTTATTAAATGACATGGCCATTCAATGAGCAACGTTAGCTTTTCGTCGTTGCAATTTTTTTCCCCCTTATATTTGAATAGTTTTCAGTAGTTTAGCATTTTAATTTAGAAAGAGGAAAGTTAATACTCCCTCCGTCCCACTTCATTAGTCCCTCTTTCCTTTTTCGTACGTTCCATATAATTGTCCCCTTACCTAAAATAGAAAGTTTATTCCCACTCATTAATAAAATACTAATTTCCTCTATCTCTTACTACATTAGTTATTGTGCCCACATGATAGGGGACTAATGAAGTGGGACGGAGGGAGTACTAAATTTGAAAAAACATGTATAGTTTATTCTAAAGTTTCTTTTTTTGCCAATTGCAACCAAAATACAAAAATAGAACTATGATATGTTGATATAAATGTATTGATGTATATAAAACATAAATATTTTTAAGTTGATGGCGTGGGGCCAAATAATAGCTTGTAGTAACCTCTCACATTAAAAAGCTTTGTTCTCTACTCTCACATTAAAAAGCAAATCGCAATTTCTAGTAAATATTCCAAATGTGTGTCACACCATTATTTGATCTATGAATATTAATTAGAAGAAATAATTTAAGGTAGTTTGGCAATACACACTACAATCTACATTACCCAATCACAGCTTCCTTTCTTTAGTCCTAGAGATTTGGTGATCTTCCTATGCCCCACCATAACCATACACATCCAAATCAAAGGCATAACCATCAATTTACAAACTATTAATTTTGACTTGAAGATTCTAATATGTCCTAATTAAGGGATTATATAAATATTTTAAAGTTTTAAATTTAAGTTTTTTTTATGAGTCAATAACTATTTTAGCATATATGCTAAAAGTACGTCAATAAATAGAAGCCCTTATAAACATCTCCACAAAATAGCAAAAGTAAACATTAATAATCTTTTCAAAAGTTGACTTTCCACAACTATCCTTCAATTATTTCTTTTCAATTTTTTAAATTTTATTCATTTTGCCTTTAAATGAGAATAATTTATTATGATCATATCAGCCTCATCATACTTCCGTAAACTATAAAATTTAAATACAAACCAGAATTATACCTCTTTGACTAGAATGCCACCCGGTATTCTAGTCAAACCAGAATTATACCTCTTTGCCGGATTTGCAAGCTACGACTAACCATCAATCGTGATGTATAGTTTCCTGCAAAAGACTCATTCCGTAATGCGTAATACAACCCTCCTTCGTTTAAAACCTGGGGTGTATAGTACTCCGTCGATTTGTAAAGAAGTTATAGAAAACATGAAGGGATAAAAGCTCTAGCAACTATTTATTTCAAGAAATATAAATATTTATTACAAAAGTAATCTCCTATCCTATGTTGCTCGATGCCCTCTCTGCTTTGCTTATGCTTCCTTATATAGAAATTGGATACCTCTATTATTTGGCCGAATATCTCAAGTGAGCTTCATTATGTGCCCACCATCAAAGTTTTTCGGCCTTACTTTTAATCATCCGTCATTCCTTCTTAGGCTTGAATTCCTTATCTTCTTGGGAATCAGTTCCATGTGAGTACTGGTATTATTAACCTTCATTTATTGTTATGCATCAACAAACATTATTGAATCCGACTAGCCATCTGTTTTTGTCATTTGCGTCGGCAAACATTATTAAAGTCATTATCTTCATATAACTTTGTCCGCTTGTATGATATATATATATATATATATATATATTTGCGGACCTATGATTCTGTTTACTCACATGTTCCTTGTAGAGCTATGTCATCTATTTTTTTTATTATTGGACCTTTGATGTTCATGATTTTGGGACACTCCATTCCACTTCCATGTCCCTCATCTTTTGTGGACTCATGGGCGAAAATCCTTGCCGAATTCAGGCTCCTTTTGATTAGGACAATCTGAGCATATATGATTAATCCATTACCCCGAGTGCATCAAATTACAACACTTACGATGAGTTTCTTCTCCCATACAAAGTAGCTTTTCTTTTGGAACAAATGCTCAACAAATTTAAAAAATTTAAATTATTGTGAATTTGAGCATGGTGAACAAATGGTCTTCTCCCATACAAAGACTCTTTGTATATATAATTTTATTTGGCAAACACTTCTTTGAGATGGTCAATGATGTTACTATAAAATTAAGTATTTTAATTTCACTATTAATAATGATAAATTTATTCCATTTGAATAATAATAGATTCCAATATTTATTTCACACTCCACCATAATAAAACTATAACCGAGAAACTTGAAAAGTGAACGTTACGCTGAACTTAAACGACAATTTTTTTTCTGCATATTAGATTTTACAATTTCAATTTTGAATCCCATTTTGAGATTCTAGATCAACAACAATCATTATAATAATATAAGATTCAAAATTTGAGAAATATGAAAATGAGTTGAAAAATATCAAAACATCATCATCTTGATCTCGAAAAAACAAAATGATATTAGTCTTGCATGTGATATTTTCAAATCCTTTATCCTTCGATAATTGAAAAATAAAATAAAATGAAATACACTATTTAAGAAATGTGTCCCAACAAAACTCGAGCTCACGTATGTGAATACATAGCTTAAAACATTCAAGTGTTGAGAAAAGAGATTATAATATTCAAATTTCTCTCGAGTTTTCACCCCTACCCTTTTCAAGCTATACATGAAAATGTCCCATTTCTTTAAAAACTAAAAAACTTGCACACTCTATATCAGTCATCTGCATCTCGATCAATCACAACAAACCCTCTTGATCCCATACATCCACCAGAAAATCCCATAAAAATTTGAGCAAATCAAAGAACTTGTTTGAAAATTATTGTGAATGGATCCATTGAGTGGAGAGAGATGAATGTCTCTACGAGAATATAGGCAATAGCCGTTAGCCACCACCAACACAACAATGGTAAGGTTACTTTTGCTTAATTAAAAAAATATTAATTTTGAGAATAATAATAATAAAAAAAACTCCCAAACTCAATTCAATTCAAGATTAGTTAAATTAAAATCGTATTCTTTGTGGAGAATAAAAAGGAAATCATGTTTAGAAAATGTAAATTGCAATTGAATCGTAGTCTAATCAATATATAAAATTAAACCGCATTATTGATATAAATATGTGTATATACATTTGTTTTTTTACCATGTGTACAGTGTATATATATTTGTTGATTTGATTCGGATGTTAATATGCATATATCTACAATAGCGTGTTTATCCATAAAATTTATTTTATACTTTTTTTTTTATTAATCTCGACAAATATGATCATTGAATAAAATATTTTCTTTCTTGTATGTCCTATTTATTAGTTTCATTACAAAAAATAAAAATATTTCACACTCATTAATAAATTATTAATTTTTTTTATTATTATCTTTTCGATTATTGTACCCAAATAAAATTGAACTAATTATATGGGATGATCGAAGGTGGAAGTACTATTTAATTTCAATAAATTTGGAAAATCAAGTGAAATTTGAAATATTAATATCGTATCATATACTCCTATTTACTCGAGTGGTTAGTGAAAATTTTGACGAGTCTAATTCCAAAAATTTGTTTAATTTGGTGGCTTTAGTATCGTCATATTTTAATCTAATTATGATTCGATTTGTATGGCAAAAACTTGCGTTAGGCAGGCCTAAACGGTTTAGGCGAGTTTTATCCTACCCAAATGGGTTCACTCATCCCAAATAGGGTTTATTAATCCTCAATTAAGTTATATTAAATGGGTTTAGGTTGAGTTAATGGATAAAACCCACCTAAATAGTTTAGGCCTGCCTAACTTGAGACCTTCCCAATTTGTATAAATTTTTATGACTGCATGTGAAATGTAAAAGTTAATTTCATCCTGCTATTCCAATCAAAGGAATAAATGGCTCCGTCATTTATCGGATCAGGGTGAGGAAAATTCAAACCGAAAAAGGGAAAAGCCGCACCGGTTCGAAAATTGTACGAGTCGAAAGACTCGAAACCAACTGAGTCGAAAAAGAGTAAAATGAGTAGAAAGTTAAAGCGGAATAATGTCAAAGAGTCAATTACTCCCCAAAATTAGGAGTGAGCAAAACCGAATCGAACAGGCGGTTTTGGTTCGGTTCGATTTAATTTATATATTAATTTCGGTTCGATTTGGTCTGGATTTTTGAAACCGTTAAAATTCGGTTCAGTTTTAACCAAAATATGGCGGTTCGGTTCGGTTTGAGCGTTTGGTTCGGTTCGGGCGGTTTGGATATGAATTTGTAGATTTGAACTTAGATTTAAATTGTTATTTATGAACTTGTGTATTTGGATTTATGAGTTAGACTTGTTTGTTGAACTTGTGGGATTGTTTTTAATGTATTTGGACTTTTAATGAATGTTGGAACATGAAAATGTATGTTTTAATTCAAACATTTTGAAAAATAGGTGGAAAAAGTTCGGTTTAAACCGAAACCGTACAACTCGATGCGGTTTGGTTCGGTTCGGTGCAAACCGCCAAACCGAACCGAAACCGCCCATTCGGTTCGGTGGGGTTTCAGTAAGGTTTATATAATTCTAACGGTGCAGTTCAGTTTGATTTTTTTGGATTTGCGATTTGGCGGTTTGGGCAGTTCGGTTCGGTTTTCAGTTCGAACCGACTATTGCTCACCCTACCCAAAATAGTTCAATTCAGTGTAGAGAAATGGAATATCTTCATTAATCATGTAATTTCCTTAACTGTAAACATGCAGATCTATAACTAACGAAAGAAAGCTCTCAAAATGTGGTTGGATTTTTCATTTTCAAAAATACTATTCTCTTTACACAAATTTTACCCTCTTTAGCGCCATCTGTGAGAAAGAGGAGGAAGAAATGGAAAATCATGGAACATCACCAAGACATGAGAACACGGAAAACACAAGCTCAATAAAGAATAGAGAAGTTATCCGCTCGGCACTTGACTACCCAGCGTTTACCGTGGGCACAATTGAGCATCTCAGAGGCGGGATTGAATGACATGTGCAGAATGCAAGAGGAGATGCATATAACATCTAGATGAGTAAAATTTAAATTATCGAAATTTATAATATATCCCATTAAATCTGATTCACTTTTATCTAAACATCTATGCAACTAAAATAAATTTGCTATAAAATTATTTAGGAATATTATTATATGAAAAATAATTTAACAGTCGATTTAGGATTGGAAAACAAAAGAAATTATTGAATGTTTTTTTAATCCATGTATAAAATTCTCGCTGAGATATCATTATAAATATGTGAATGTGAATTTATATATTCAACTTCATTAAAATTAATATATCAATCAAAATAAAGTAATACTAATAAGTTTTAATACTTCCAATTGGTTGAGGGGGGCAACTGGGCTCAGAATGGCTCATTAATGGGCCCCTGAATCCAAATCCGTACATCGCACTCGGGTCAAGCTGACCCTGCGGGTTTGGGCAGGGTCTGATACACCAACTTCAACTTAATGCTTCTCGTATTTCAGTTTTTCTTGTTTCTGTTATGTCCAACACAAACACGGCTCTCTTTGCACCAAAAATAAGAATTCCAAAATTTCTTTACAATGCCAAATTAATAAATAATGTCTTGTTTTCTTTTATTTAAAACTTTTATATATGCTATTTATATGTACTATAGTAAACTAACAGACCGTACTATTGTGAAAATATTCTTTTTAACCTTTTTTTTACACTTGCATTAATTTACAAACGATTTGAATAGAAACCTAGTGGCGGTACATAATTTATCGGTGTGTGATTCATTCTCGTGTTTGTTGTCTGCGCATTCATCAAAATCCAACAAGTGGCGCCGTCTGTGGGAAGCCATTATTAGATGCGCATTGTGGAATTCGGCAACGATTGGTGAGTGTTATCTGTGAATTGTGTTGATTGGGATTCAATTTCTATCTGGCCTTTTGTTTCTCGCGACTGAGATTGAAATTTTGTGGGATAGTTCAATTTCTTTGTGGGGGTTGTTGGTGAATTGTTTGGAAGGCTGGTGCGAATCTTGGTGGAGTCACCTTTGTGATAAGTTCTGTTTCAGATTGAGATTGAGTTTCCGGTTTTATTGCATTCCCCCTATTTCTACCTCTGTGGTTCTATATTTGTGCGTCTGTGATAAGGATGGCTTCTAGAAAGTATGATATAGATAAATTTGATGGTAAGAATGACTTTAGTCTCTGGAAAGTCAAAATGATTGCCATACTATCTCAGTTAGGCTTGGATGATGCAATTTTGGATCCGGATAAAGCCTTCGAAGATGAAGAACCAGAAAAGAAGAAGAAACTGCTTATTAAGGCAAAAGGCATCATCTTTCTAAGCTTGGATGATAAGGTCTTGAGGGAAGTCTCAATGGAAGACACCCCAGACAAGGTGTGGTAGAAACTGGAAGGGCTCTATATGACTAAATCCCTTGCAAATAGATTGTATATGAAACAAAGGCTCCATACTTTCAAGTTTCTTGAAGAGAAAGCTGTACTGGACCAGCTTGATGAGTTCAACAAGATCATGGATGATCTTGAGAATATTGATGTTAAAAATTAAAATCGAAGATGAAGACAAGGCTTTGCTTTTGTTGAATGCTCTGCCCAGATCATACTCCAACGCGAAGGATGCCATGATATATGGCCGGACTGGGAAGATTACCCTACAAGAAGTACAATCTGCCATAAGAGGAAAGGAAATCGAGAAGCTCTCAAATCATCCTGGTAGTGACATGTTTGAGGTTGGACTGCTAGTAAAGAAAGGGTATTCGAACAAGTTCAAGAAACCAGGAAATCATAATAAATATGGTGCTACACAAAAGACTACCTCATTTCAGAAGAAAGACTATCAAACTTCGAATACCTACAAAGGAAACAGACCTTCCTTCACTCATTTTGATTCAAGAAATAATCAAACCCAGGGAGATCAGAGAACCTGCAATTATTGTAAGAAGCCTGGGCATTACATAAGGGAATGCCCAGTATTAAAACAGAAAAATGCCTACAACCAGTCATCAAATAATGTCAAGGTTGTACAGGAAAGTGTTGATGAGGTCCTTAATATGACTGATATTCAGGGAATGGACGCTTGGATTCTAGATTCCGGTTGCTCTTTTCACATGAGCCCACATCTAGAATGGTTTATTGATATTAAGCTAAAGAATGGAGTGACTGTCATGCTTGGAAATAACCAATTATGTCAAATTGAAGGAGTAGGCTTCATAAGAATAAGGAACCACAAGGGTGAAGTAAATTTGTCTCACCGAAGTCAGATATATTCCTCAAGTTCAGAGGAACTTGATTTGTTTAGGAACAATGGAGTCAAGAGGTTACACATTTGTTGGGAATGGAGGCAACATTTCTATTTGTAAAGGTGATACAGAGGTGTTGAGAGGAAAGAGGAAGAATAGTATATACTATCTTGAAACCACCACTGTGGCTGGTACAACTGACTCAATTAATGAAACTTCATGTGAGATGTGGCATAATAGAATTGGGCACATAAGTCATAAGGGACTGCTAGAGCTGAAAAGGCAAGGAAGAATACAGTACACTCAAGAACAAGATCTGAGCAAGTGTGAAACGTGTATCCTTGCTAAAAGTAAGAAGTTACCCTACAAGTTAAGTAATAAAAGAAGTGAGCATCACCTTCAATATGTGCATGCAGACCTTTGGGATCCTTCTAGGACTGCTACACTTGGTGGAGGAAGGTATTACTTAGCCTTGGTAGATGACTACAGTAGAAAGTTGTGGGTCTACATATTGAGAAGTAAAGATCAAGCAGCAACAAAGATTAATGAATGGTGTGCTTTGGTTGAAACTGAAAAGGAAGCAAAGGTTAAATGCCCAAGAACAGATAATGGATTAGAGTTCTTATCAGAAGAACTTGAGAGTTTCTGCAGGAAAAACGGAATAAAAAGACACAAGACCGTGCCATACAACCCTCAACAAAATGGGGTTGTTGAAAGGCTAAACAAGACCACTTTTGAAAGAGTAAGGTGCGTATTACAATCTTCAGGGGCACCTAAGCATTTCTGGGGAGAAGCTCTAGCCACTACATGTTATTTGATAAATAAGTGTCTCGCAACAGCCATTAACCTGAAATCTCCCGATGAAATGTGGTATGGTACACCTCCTAGTTACTCTCATTTAAAGCCATTTGTTTGTTTGGCTTATGTACATGTCAAGCAGGATAAGCTTGACTCTAGGGCATTGAAATGCATGTTTCTGGGATATCCCACAGGGACAAAAAGCTATAGGCTGTGGATATTGGAGCCAAAACAGCAGAAAATTATCACATCTAGAGATGTGGTATTTAATGAAGGGGTAATGCCTCTATTGAGTAAAGAGGCACAGGGATTCCAGGATACAGAAACTGTGAGTGGTAAACCAAGCTCATCAGTTCAGCTAAGCCCAGAGGAATCAGAACTACATGAAGATCATTATAGATCAAACTCTAAAGTAAATACACAGCCTCAAGATTTAAACAACTACCTGCTTGCTAGAGACAAAACTAGGAGGGAGATAAGACCCCCTAGAAGATTTAGTGAGGCTGACACTGTGTTCCTTAGCCTCAGTATAGCTGAAAAGCTAAGTAGAGAAGAGCCTAATTCACTGGAGAAAGTATTGAGAAGTGAAGAAAAACAACAATGGCTATCTGCAATGGAAGAAGAGATAAGTTCTTTGAATCAAAATCAAACTTGGAGCCTAACATCCATACCTGAAAACAAGAAGATCATTTGATGTAAATGGATTTTTAAGAAGAAGTTGGAGAACACTAATCCACCTAAAATGATATACAAGGCAAGACTCGTGGCTAAAGGTTACACACAAAAGGAGGGAGTAAATTTTAATGAGGTCTTCTCTCCAGTTGTCAAACACTCTTCAATCAGAATTCTACTAGCTCTTGTTGTGCAGCATGATTTACTCTTACATCAACTTGATGTGAAGACTGCCTTCCTACATGGGGATCTAGAAGAAGACTTATACACAAATCAACCTCCGGGGTTCATAGAGACATGCTCAGAAAATCTAGCATGTAGGTTGCACAAATCGATTTATGGCTTGAAACAGAGTCCCAGGCAATGGAACAAGAAGTTTGACAATCATATGGTAAATATTGGATTCTATAGGTCCAAATTTGACAAGTGTGTGTACCTTAAAGAAGGAAGGGGTGTAATGTCTGTATATCTTCTACTATATGTAGATGATATGCTTTTGGCAGCAAAGCACATCAATGATATTGAGAAGGTGGAGACTGAATTGAAGGGATTCGTGAACTAAATCATGAAGTCCGTTTGCCAAAGATCGTTAATTGGAATATCAAAATAAATTAATATGCCTATGATTAATCCTAGCACGCTCTTATTGATTATGCATAAAGAAGGTTTATGCGGAATACCTGGATTGTGAAACCCTGAAGAACGAGTGCATGAAGATTCCTCTTGATCTTTTTCCCACGCACAAAGATTAATTCCCTAACAGATTGAGGAATTAAATCTTATGATAATAATATAGTTATTTTCGAAAACAAGGAGAGAGAGAAGAAAGAAAGTCCTCCTGATCTGTATCCCAACTCAATCTGAATATCTGGTGAAGATTCCCTTCAAATTCCTTGCCCGGTTGAGAAGCAGAATTTCCTCCTCGTTTCTCAGATCCAGTCGGTCACCACAACTCCCAAATCCTGGTTTGCTGTGTGCAACTTATGATCTTGTGGTGTGTGGTGATCTGAGAAACTGAGGCCTATTTATAGGATAATACTGGACTTCTATTGGGCCTGAGTTTCCATGGGCTAGACCAGGGACCAGAATGCAAATAGCAAATAAGGCCTATCAATTAATTAATTCCCATATTCAACCCAGAATATAATTAATTAATTAATATTGATTCATGCCACCAGAGAATCAATACTGTCCTACCTATTTGCTACCACGTTTTGAGGTACAGGTTGCATTGGACTCGGTTTATTCCCACATTTAAGGTTAAAAACATTCGTTAATTAATTTAAGCTCTGACAAACTATTCAATTAATTAACATCTTTTATTCCTGAGTCAATCCACTCAAACCCTTTTCACTTATGCTTGAACTTAATCAGTCTGCAGGACATTAGCATAACGAACCTTTTGAGTTGCTCAGGGAATGTCACCATCCTATACTGGATGTGGTTACCTAGTTCAGGTACCAGACAGTCATACACAAAATGCTATCACCCAAGATTACAGATATATAGGCTCAACTAGAGCCTTTCACTACAACTAAAAGTGATACACAATCCACATATACTTCTGTACCTTCATATAGGCTTAGGATTTCATCGAGTCATAGAGATCTAGATTCTTTTAATGTCAGATAAAAGAATTGATCTCGACTTAGGTCCTTATCAATGTGTGCCCCACACCAGCATACCAAGCCATCCAAGATAAGATGCTTATTACTGCGTATGCTGCAGCCTACAGCGACAGTTTATCCTGGAACTGTCTCAGCTGTGATAACTATTTATATCTCGCTAGGTCAAACGATCCATACGATCTTCCGTGATCTATTACACAGCGTATGATCTCCCTATCAACGAGATAAGAGGATAAGAGCGTTTGCGATACATGTTTGTTGATTCAGACAGGAGATGAACATACAACAATTATGATTTCTAGTATATTGACCAATCGACCTTATACATAATATACCAATCATAATACTTTCAGTATATAAATCCATCATGAATTTGATATGAAAGACCTTGGAGAGGCTAGCAAGATCTTGGGAATGGAAATCAGAAAGAACAAGGAAGATGGAAGTCTGAAATTGGTTCAACAAGATTATTTGAACAAGGTAGTTGACAGATTTGATATGAAGAGTTACATGAAACTAGCATTACCTTTGGGATGTGAATTAAAACTATCAGAGAATATGAGTCCTAAGGATGAAACAGAGAGAGAGAGAGAGAGAGTTTATGGATCAGATTCCATATGCTAGCTTGGTTGGAAGTTTGATGTACCTGATGATATGCACCAGGTCAGACATCACCTATTCTATAAGCATCATAAGTCGCTTCATGTCTAATCCAGGAAAGCAACATTGGACAACACTTGTGGGTATACTCAGGTACTTAAAAGGTACACCTCAGTTAGGATTACTATATAAGAAGTGTGATCATAACTCTGATGCTATAGTGGGTTATGTGGATTCTGATTTTACTGCAAGTGTTGATACTAGGAAATCCCAAACCGAGTTTGTTTTTACATTTTTTGGTACTGCTGTTACTTGGAAATCTAAGTTGCAGACTGTGGTTGCATTGTCAACCACAGAGGCAGAGTTTATGGCAATCACAGTGGCAGTAAAGGAAGCTCTGTGGTTAAGAGGATTGATTAATGAGCTGGGAATACAACAAGATAAAGTTAGGATTTTTTGTGATAGTCAAAGTGCTCTTTGCTTGACTAAACATCCTATCTTTCACGACAGATCTAAGCACATAGACGTGCGATATCATTTCGTGAGGGATATACTTGAGAAGGGACAAATCAAGCTGGAGAAAATATCTACAAATGACAATACGACAGATGCACTTACAAAGGTTGTTCCCTCTCAGAAATTCTATTATTGTGTATCCTTGATGGGGTTGTGCTGATCATGTAGATCAACATTTTGGTTCTGTAGTGGAACCCTGTGTTTGAGGGAAGTTATGAGATGGAGTGTATGCAGTTAGGAGGGAGATTTGTGAGGATGTATGACTGCATAGCTGGTTGAAGGCAGCTCATATTCAGTCGTGTATATTAGTTGGAGAAGAAGGTGATCTGAAATGTTTTAAGATAGCTGCTGCTGGGATTCGATATGGGAAACGAGGGTATTTTGGCTTTGAGTGAGAAAGTCGTGTTTCTCACAAATACAAACGAGTTTATTGTTTTGTTCAGAAAAAAGGAGAGAGCACATGTGTCATTCCGTGGTTGGCTCATTCTGTTATATCCGTTGCAAGTCAAGCTTCTTCTTCCTCAAGTCTGATTCTGAAAGAATTTAGTGCCCGAGTTTACTATAACATCGAGGTGTCAAAGTTTTAAACCCTGCAAAATTCAATATGTCTGAACTTATAAATGTAGAGTAATGTTAAACATAGATGTGTTAGAGAAGTCAAAGTTTGACACATTTAAAGTTTAACACGTTAAAAATTTAACACGCAGCGGAATAAAGTTAAACAGACACAAAGAATTATTTTTCACGAGTCTAGAGTTTCTAAACTCGTGAGAGCCACACGGTCAAAAACATATTTTACTATGATAACAATGTTTACAAAGCAAAATCGAAATAATAAATATCCAAACCTCTTCTCGGTTCACTCCCTCGAAGAAACTTGAATTTACATAGAAGTAGAGACTACAACTATGAACAAACCGTATTTACGAACTAGCGATTCAATCCTCAAAACTCCTCTACCGTTGGATTCACTCACCGGAGGTAGGATCCTTCTTCGGCTTGAATGGATTCGCTAGCTGAACGAACGGGCAACGCTTGTTGAAGGTGGGAATGCCTTGTATAAGATATGTCGATGAATAACATAGGTCGTCCGCCTTCTCTTCGCACCACAACAGTTGGAACGCCTTGAATAATATATCTCTATGAATAGTGTAGGTCGTCCCACTTGAATCTTCATCCCAGCACCCTTTATATAGGTTTAGATGAGTGCATCCTCGTGTAGATATGATTAGCCTCGTGTAGATATGGATAGCCTCGTGCTTGATATGTATATCTACATAAATATCTCAACTGCACACACTAGAGAAAGATATGTCAAAAATATGTCAAAGATATGAATCTATCTTTAAAGATTAGGAAGTATATCTATTCAAATATATTTATAAATCAAATCTATTCGTTCCTAAATCTTTATAAAATATATATCTATCTTAGAATAAACTGAATATACGAAAATAATTAAATACGAATAAATAAGGAATGATAAGATTTACTCAGCAAAGTCTAATACAGACTCCACCGTAAACTAAAATTATATCATCGTCGATTTTTAATGAGCACTCGATCATATTTCTATATTTTCATTCTGGAATTGATTGAGTTATCTTCCCAAAATATACACCCATTTGGTACAAATAATTGCATCTAAAATAAAGGATCTTGGAAACTGATCATGCCCATGCAGATTTAAAACTTAGTGATTTTTGAGTGTGAAAACCCACTTTTTCAGATTTGCAAAGAACAATAATGTCATGTGATTCATATTTTCGGCAGAAATGGTTAATTGAGAAATGAGCTTGTGTTTGCTCATTAGTGGATTTTTCTTTTTTTTCTTTTTTTTTTTTTTTTCTAGAGAGCATGCATGATTGAGTTTGGCTATTACCTAATTTAACTTGTATGGTGTAAGATGCTTTTATTATGGGTTCCATTATTTAAGAGGTTGAAAATCTCCATAATGTTATTACTTTGTTGAGACGACAAGAATTGAAATCAACCTATATAATTTTAATAAAGTGAATTTGTTGACATATTAGCTATCCGAATACTAAAACCCATGTATATTTTTCAACTTTGATTTATTTGATTATTAGTACTTAGTCAATGTATAAATATTTAATTGCTGAAATCTAATTTTAATAAGGAAAACTCGTTTGATGATAGCTTATTTGATTATACTAGTTTTAGCCAATTTAGCTTGTACATTTTAATTAAAATATACTAGTACAGGCTTTCGAGTTCAATTTTGAGCATCTTTGAAGCTAGGTGGTTCTTTCTCTCACAAAACACATAAAAAAAATTGGCCCAAACTATTTTTATCCAATTAAGAATTATTAATATTTACATTTTTTAATTGATAATGTTTTGGCATACAAAATATAGAGGGGAAATCTGAAATAGCAAAAACTATAAAGCTCAACTAATATATAGCAACTCTTATGAAAAACTCCATAAAATAGTAAAAATGTACTTTTTTTATGTTAAAATGTCTTAATCACAACATCACTTCTCTTGATTATTGTGAAATCAATAACCGATTAATTGTTTATATATTTTTTTACACAATTCAATTTTTTATTTATTTTCAGAGAAGTGCAAATAATTAAATATAATATTTGTTGTTCAATATTTAAAATTCGGCTGGAAATGCACATCCAGTTAAAACTCGTATAAATCCGGCTGGAAGTCGGATTTAAATATATTAAATCATATTCTGCAAAATCGGAAAAAATATATTTAATAAATCCTTGGATGGATTAAATGTAATAATCCGGCTAAAAGTGAAAATGAAATTCGGCTGGAAATATGTCAACCAACTGGAAGTCGAATAAAATCCGGATGGATATCGAATTTAAAATATATTAAAAAGAAAAAAAAAATTTGATTCTAATGCTATTATATTCAAAATATCATTTAATGTTCATTTAAAAATTAATCGTGAGAAGAAAACAAAGCAAAAAAAGAACAAAAGTTGTCCACCTAATCTGCGTTATGAATTGCATTTACTGTGTTATTAATATTATTTAGTAAAATATTAGATATTTGTTTATTTTATTTCTTATTTATAATTAAAATATAGATTTTATAAATTAAATTTTATCAAGTCTACTTATATTGGTCAACTGAATTAAAAATAATTTCATAAATCATGATCTTATGAGAAAAACAGTTGCAAGAACGAATACATACTTTCATCACAATTTCATAAAATTAATCAATCGTTATTAAAACGGGACAGTTAGATAGATAAATAAATAAATGTCAATTTTCAATCATTTTATAAAATCAGCTCTTAAAGTTAGAGAATATCCTTACTATTATACTTTATTTTATTTATCATTTTAACCAATTATAGATAATAATTAATTCCAAGTCGAGTCGAGTAGTGTCGTGCTCAAGTTTGACTCGTTTAGTTTCAAGTCGAGCTTCGAGCTTTTTTATCGAATACTTTGATGTTCACGAACTTTATCGAGCTTAAACGAACTTTCTAAATTTAGAATATATTTAAGATTTTCATTATTATTTTGAAGAAAATGTTATTTATTCCAAAATTAATATCATATTCATGCTCAAATTCTATTTTTTTTTCATTATGAGATATATTTATCATCATTGTTACTCTTAAATCATAAAAATATAATTTTTTATAAAAGTAATTATTTTATATTTCTTACTAATTTTAGCTAACGAGCCTGCTCACGAGTTCACGAATCGAATACTATGATGCTCAAGTTTGGTTCATTTAATAAACGAGCTTTACTAAACGAACTCGATTGAGCTTTTATCGAGTCGAGATCCAAATAGCTCACGAACAGTTTGGTTCATTTACACCCCTAATTATAGTGAGATATTCTACACATTACCATTAAAATTCATAATTTTTTCCGGAAGATGGGTTATAAATGTGATGTAAAATATAGAAAGTTATAATTGCATTAATTGTACTATTAGTTCAATAATTATGAAAACAATAGTTAAATAAATCTACTTAAAATCAAGCTTGAAAACTCACACACATATAAATACATACAAAGATAGATATATAGATATGCAAATCAAATATTTAAATATTCATGTTTTGTAAACACGTAATATTACTTTTATCAATATAAAATGATTGCACCAATTATAACCGTTTAAATTGTCTACACAAACTTATTAAATATCTAACAAGTGATTTGTAGTACCAAATTCCAACCTCATATATTGATTATTATTATTATTTCTTCCATCGAATAAAAAATTTAGTTTTTGGATTCATTTCTTTCTCCCCAAACATTGGAGGATAAAAGTCTTTTAACATAACTAAATGAATAAATGATGGCATATAACTCTCTAACAAAAAAATTGGAATATTTCTAATTTATAATATATGGGATATATTGAGTTAGGATGAGATTGTTTAGTGTTGTGTTGGTGTTGAGTGTCAGTTCTTTATTGATTGATTGTGTATCTCTATATTAGGTTCGAGATTTTCTTTAAATATTTAAGTTTGTAAATTTAAATAAATATATTTTTATTAAAAAGAAAATTATGTAGATGAGACTTTGATGTGTTCATTTTACATTTTAAGTTTGGATTTGGGAGTAGTACTACACTCATTACTTTTCGTTGTTTCTTGTATTTACACGATTTTTGTTTCCAAACAAACAAAATTGTAAACTAATTGAATTGATCAAATGTATTTTTACTAAAAAAAAAAAAAAATTTTGAATTAGTTTTATTATTGATATCAACCATAAATTACAAGCACCTACAAAATTAATTTTGATTATTACTCTCTCCATCTTGGTCAATTTGTCTTATTTTGACCGGTCACGATAACAAAGGTATGCATGGATGTGGGATAAATATTTTATTGATGAATGTGAAAAATTTGATATTTTAGGAAAGTGGACTAATATCACGGAACGAACAAAAAGGAAAAAATGGACAATTTATGCGGGGACGGAGGAAGTATCAATTTAAGAATTTTATCGATTCAGGACTCGGAAGATTAATTCTCAATTCAGGACCTGAAAGATTACAAAATTTTTCAATACAAGACCCCAAAGATCATACAATTCTCAATCCAGGACCTCAATATCATGTCTTGGATTGAGAATTGTTTGGATCCTGTATTGATAAATTATCTTTCGGATCCTGAATTGATAATTAAACCCATCTTTTGTGTCCTGGATCGACATCATCTTTCATATGCGACTGCGAATGCCATTTTCCCGCGGAAACAATCTCTCGCACATCAAAATATTTACGTTTGTAAATTTAAATAAATATAGTTTTATCAAAAAGAAAATTATGTGGATGAGACTTTGATGTGTTCATTTTACATTTTAAGTTTGGATTTGGGAGTTGTACTACACTCATTACTTTTCATAGTTTCTTGTATTTACACTATTTTTGTTTCTAAACAAACAAAACTGTAAACTAATGGAATTAATAAATATATTTTTTTATAGAAAAAATCGAATTAATTTTACTATTCATATCAATCATAAATTACAAATAGTGGCGGATTTACACTAGGACTAGGGGGCTCCGGCCCCCTAGCCGTAATTTTTTTTTTGTTTTATAGTATCATTATTCAGAATTTTTTGGACTAGCTCCATCGTGAACAAGAAAAAATGAATTAAAATAAAAAGAAGAATGTGATACGAAAAATTAAAGTCCAATGTAGGCAACCAAAAAAAAAAAAAAAAAAAATCAGCCCCCTGGCCATCACTGGGATTTTCAGGATTAGTCATTAATTACAAGCACCAATAAAATTAATTTCAATTACTACTCCATCGTTTCCCATCAAATTATCTCATTTTGACCGAATACGTTAACTAAAATATGTGAGTGATAGTCAGATTAATATTTTATTAATAAATGTAAAAAAAAAATTATTATTTTAAAAAATAAACTAATATTGCGGAACGAAAAAAAAAAAAAGTAAAAAATAACCATTTATGTGGGACGAAAGAAAGTAAAGTTTAACTTGCAAAATCCTCTTTCATAAGCGACTGCGAATGCCATTTTCCCGCGGATAAAAATTATCGCACATCCGCTTCGTCGACCTCTCCTGACCTAGAATTAAATTCTTCAAAAGGTTAATCATCCACATCTGGGAATCTCCCTTACGAATCTCCGGCCGCCGCACCAGCCCATTGATTCGTTCAGTCACTTCGCTCTCCTCTCTCTGCAAAACCTCCTTAATACCCTGCAACGCCAGAATCCTGGCGTCTCTCCACGCCACGTTTCCCTGCACCAGCGCATTCAATTCCGCCTCCCAATCACTCGCCTTCCTCTCGTGACTCTGCAACCACGTCCTCAGATTCTCGATCTCCGCCTCCGGTGCGTCCAATTTCGCCTGCAACTCGGTCTTCGTCCTCTCCACCTCCGTTTTAAGATTCGGAATCTGCTGCATCAGGTAATCTCTCCTGTTAATAGCTCGCGCCTTTTCGCCCCTAACAATCCCAATGCACCGATCCATCTCCCCTATCTGATATTCCAAACTCGCCTTCAAATTCATCAATTCCTTCATCGCTATCGCCACTAAACCGCCATTGCGGCCGCCTCCTGCATCATCAGAAACTTCCAGAACCGACATTGCAAATTTTAAAAAAATTCAATGTATTGTGTTCCACAAATTATTTCTAGTTATTTTTATAGTAAAATTGCAATTAAAATGGAAGCATGTTAAACGGAATTAAAACAGAAAACTAGGTCAGCATGTTAAAGCGGATCATAACAAAATTACTAAATAAAATAGAAATTTTATAAATTTTCCGAAAATTGGGATCTAATTATAAATGTGGGTTATTGTATTTGTAGCTAGCCCATCCATACAACATGCAATTGGAAATTGCGAATTGTTTAAGCCGAATCCAGTCTATAAAATAATTTTAAAAATTGTTTGAACAAAGCTATCACAAGAGATCTTTTTTCTCTTTAATATTCAGTAAAACTTAGCAAAATGGAAAAAACTGGAAAAAGAAGTGAACATATATGAAAGATTACCTTTATGATTTTTTCTTCAAAACATGAACTTTTCAATAATTTAATTTATTTTCTTTGTTTAAATAATAAGAGTGCGATTTATTTTATGAATTAATAAATTTTAAGAAATTTACTTAAAAATATATAATATTGTTAATATTATAATATAAGATATTAATTATACAATTTGCATAATATACGGGTGCAAAACTAGTAATTTTATAAAAATAAATAACATTACCTATGGCAGATATATTATAGGTTCCAAAGATGGAAATGCCTTAATATATTTAGTTGTGTAGATTTTAAATTAATATATTATAATACCTTTTAAAAAAAACACAAGTGTCCCACGAAACAATTTTGAGTTTTTATTGTAGTAAGATTTTTGTTACTTCTTCGGTTCCATAATCAAGACATGAGAGTATAGAATGAGTTGAGTGAAATTAATATTTTACCATTCATTGAAAAAATTATTATTTTTAAAAACAAAATTATTAAATTGGAACGTACAGAAATAAAAAAGAACACTATTAAATGGACGAGGGAGTACTTGTTTTGGTTTGTTTGTAGTTTATGTACATAACAAATGTAAAATTTCTTTAGATGTGTAAAGCCCTTCAAACGATAAGTCTATAAATTTAATACTCATTTCCCTATTCCTTTATTCAAATAAAATAATTGAAATTTGTTATCATCACAATAATTCAGATTTTACATTTCACGAAATTAGATGCATATAACAATCTTGGAAATCTAAGAAACGATTTGGCAAATACTTTTCCTTACCGTATATTATATCATATTTATATTTAGTCTCAAATAATCGGAGGGACTATTTTTGGAGTTTTAAGGCAATGCATCTGTATTTAATTTCTGATTTCATTTAAGAAATCTAATACGAAGAAATTTAGAAAATCAAGTGAAATTTGAAATATTAATATTGTATATAATTCCTTCCATCCCACTTTATTAGTTCAATTTTCATTTCTCGTATGTCCTCTTTATTAGTTTCGTTACAAAAAAATGGAAAAATATTTCACACTCACTAATAAATTATCGCTATCTTTTCGATTGTACCCAAATAAAATTTCTTGAGATATATTAGATTTACTTGTATCTTGTATATCAAGTTAGTTTAGATTATGTATATCTTGTAATATTAGGTTAGATAGATATGCTTTTAGCCTATATATATCTCTCTTTGTAAATCATTATTATTCAAGTGAAATAAATGGAATTATTTCTCTAAATGGTATCAGCCAAACCTTGGCTCAAACCCTAATCCTATTATTTCCTTCGCCCTTATACTGAGTCTGTTTCTCGGCCGATCAATGGCTGCCCCAGTCGATCCCAATGATCTTCCCACCTTGCCGTTATCTACTATCATACATATGGTCAATATCAAGCTTACCTCTTCCAATTATCTCCTTTGGCATGCCCAAATAGAGCCGTTACTCATTACTCAAAGCTTCATGCCATATTTTGATGGATCCGTCAAGCCTCCGCCGCGCATGATCGCCAACGTCAACGGTGGTGAATCTCATAATCTGGAGTATTCTAAGTGGTATTCCCGCGATCAATTTATCATGCTTTTCTTAGTTTCCACACTGACCGAAGAATCGATGGCGATAATAATAGGCTGCTCGACCTCCCACGACGTCTGGACAACCCTTTCTCGCTCGTACAACCATCGCTCCAAGGCCCGGGAACTCAGCATCAAGGACGACCTTCTCTCCACCAATTAGGGCGATCTCTCTGTTGCCGATTACGGTGGCAAATTTAAATCCCTCTGCGATCAGTTGTCGGCCATTGGCCGATCCATTGATCCATCCGATAAATCACACTGTTTCCTCCGCGGTCTCTCTTCCATATTCGCGAACTTCACCGCTGCTCAGATGGCTCTGGAACCGCTTCCCAATTTTGATACTTTACTTGCTCGTGCTCAAAGTCATGAACTGTTCCTCAAAGCATCGGACTCTTCACCATCCACCACCGCTGTTGCCTTGCATACGTCGACTAAGCCCCGTAACTCTGGCGGAAAACAATATTTGTCTCGAGGTCGTGGAAAGTCCAACAATGGCAATCGCAAGAACCGCAGGCCTTGGTGTTATTTTTGCAGACAAAACGATCACGATGTCTTCGATTGCCCGAAGCGCTTTGATCGTTCCTTTGTTTGCTCTTCTCGGCCGCCTCCAACAGCTCAACTTGCCGAGGCGTTTTCTGCACAGTGCGACATGTCTTCCTCTTCGGTTTCAGACCGATATCTAGATACTGGGGCATCTGCCCACATATCAGCCCATGCCACTTCCTTGGACGACGTGCATCCCTACACTGACAACGATCATGTTGCAGTTGGTAATGGAGCTCGTCTTCAAATTACTCACACCAGATCTTTATCTCTTTCCAATTCTCCATCTCTATCTCCTGTGCTCGTTGTGCCATCTATTACAAAAAAATTATTATCTGTTAGTAAACTTACATCTGACTTTCCTGTTGATGTGCTGTTTACTGGTTCAGAGCTTCGCATTTAGAATCGGGACACCGACCAAATTCTTGCCACCGGCGTGCGTAGGCATGGCTTGTATGTGCTTCATCGCTCATTACCCGCCCTCACTGCCATCGCCAAATCTCCTCTGCCTCGTGCCTCATCTGAAACTTGGCACAATCGTCTTGGTCACTCGTCTTTCAAAGTCCTTCGACATCTTCAGCAGCTCAGTTTACTTTCTACTTCATCTTCTTTTCCATTAGATAGTCTCTGTTCGTCTTGTCAGTTAGCAAAAAATTCTCATTTACCGTTTAATATCTCTGAAAAATGGGCTTATGCTGTTCTAGATTTAGTACATTGTGACCTTTGGGGTCCCTCTCCTATAACCTCTCATTCCGGTTTTTGCTATAACGCCGTTTTTATAGATAATTTTTCTCGCTTTACTTGGTTTTATCCTCTGCGTGCAATATCTGATTTTTTTTTATATCTTCCTTAATTTTCACAACTTTGTTGAAACTCAATTCTCATGTAAAATTAAGAAGTTTCAAACTGACGGCGGTACTGAATTCACAAATGCTCGCCTTCAATCTCATCTTGCCAAATCCGGAATACATCATCTCATGTTTTGTCCGTATACCCCCTCTCAAAATGGTTGTGCCAAAAGAAAGCACCGTCATATCACTGAAATGGGCCTTTCCTTACTATTCCACTCTTCTGCGCCACTGTCCTTATGGGTAGAAGCTTTCAGTACAGCAGCTTCCTACGCCACTTCTTCAAAACGTCTCTCCCTACGGACTCCTGTACCGTTCCTCGCCCTCGTATGCCTCATTTAGGACTTTTGGGTGTCGGGTTTTTCCGTGTCTTCGCGATTACACTAAACATAAATTCCAGCCTCGTAGTCTTCCATGTGTTTTTGTAGGTTACAGTACCAGTCATAAGGGCTATCGGTGTTTAGACCCTATCACATCTCGTGTATACATTACTCGCCATGCCCGTTTCGATGAAACCCTCTTCCACTACTCTAAGATCGGGACACCACAATCTCTCTCTCGTTTGGAGCTTACTGAGTATTTTGATTTCCCATCACCACCCTCTCTTCCCTTCGGCGATGTTATTTCTCCTTCGGGCGAAGCCCCTCGCCCTCCTACACCCTGCACCTTATGCCAATCCGACCAAATTCCTCATCCTACCCTTCCCCCGCCCGCGTCCCCGCCCCACTCCCCCCGGCCTATAAATGAGCTCCCGGATCCACTTCTTATCAACGATCATCCCCAGCCTGATTCTCCCGCCGCACCTCCTCCACTGCATGAGAGCCGTCATTCCATGCAAACGCGCACAAAATCGGGGATCTTCAAACCTTGTTATCCGGTTGACATTAATTTGGTTTCTGTGTTTTCTGTTTCTGCAGCGTTGCCTGAACCGTGTGGTATTAAGACGGCCCTCCAAGTTCTGGAATGGACTCAAGCAATGCAAGAAGAACTCTCGACACTTCACCATAATAACACGTGGACGTTAGTTCCACGTCCCACTCACGCCAACGTGGTTGGCTCAAAATGGGTATACCGCACAAAGGTCAAGGCAGATGGTTCCGTTGATCGCTATGAAGCCCGTCTTGTGGCTCAAGGGTTTAGCCAAGTACCTGGGTTTGATTTCACTCATACGTTCAGCCCCGTTGTCAAAGCCTCAAAAGTCCGTATTGTTCTTGCTGTTGCTGTGATGAACTCTTGGCCTCTACATCAACTAGACGTCAAAAATGCCTTTTTAAATGGTATTCTATCTACACCGGTGTACATGGAGCATCCCCTTGGCTTTATTGATTCTCGCTTCCCGTCCCATGTTTGCCGCCTTCAGAAGGCGATCTATGGCCTTCGCCAAGCTCCACTGGCCTGGTACTAGCGTTTTCGGTCCTTTCTTCTATCTATTGGTTTTCTCTGCAATGCATCCGATACTTCTCTATTTGTGTTCCATCAGCATTCAGATCTCATCTACCTGCTGGTATACGTTGATGATATCATCATTACTGGAAACAACACATCCGCCATCTCCGCTCTCATGGCTCGCTTAAACAAGGAATTATGTACGAAAAATCTTGGCAAACTTGGCTACTTCCTTGGTTTAGAAGCTCATCACTCTTCTACAGGTCTATTTCTCTCTCAAATAAAGTACACTCTGGATATTCTCAAGCGCTCGAAAATGACTGATGCTAAACCGGTCTCAACGCTATTGGCACCCGGCGTCACTTATGTCACCGATGGTGCCTCCTTCGAAGACCCTACTCTCTACCGATCCTTACTAGGCGCGCTTCAATACCTCACCATCACTCGGCCAGTTATTGCCTATTCCGTCAACACAATGAGTCAGTTTCAGAAATTGCCTACTATCGAGCATTTTCAAGGATTAAAGCGAATTCTTCGCTATGTAAAAGGAACAGTCCGATTTGGTCTTACTTTCTCAAAAGGATCGTCTACTCTGCATGGTTTTTCTGATGCCGATTGGGCCAGATGTCCTGACACGCGTCGCTCAATGTATGGTTATTCTATTTTTCTTGGCCCTAATCTTGTCTCATGGAGCGCAAAAAAGCAGCCTACAGTTTCTCGTTCGAGTTGTGAGTCAGAGTATCGTGCTATAGCAAATACAGCCTCCGAGTTCCTATGGGTCGAAAACTTGCTACGTGAGTTGCATGTCAATCTCGTGTCATCCCCATGCATCTTCTCTGATAATTCAAGTGCGCTCTTCCTTACTCAGAATCCGATTTCTCACAAAAGAGCGAAGTATATTGACATTGACTATCATTTTGTACGTGAGCTGGTGTGTTCGAACAAGCTGCGAACGAGATTTATAAGTTCGGATGAAAATGTGGCCGATATATTCACTAAGAGTTTGTCACGAAAGCTATTTGATTATTTCTGTTCCAAGCTTCGTCTCTATCCGTCTTCGCTTGCGGGGGGTCTTGAGATATATTAGATTTACTTGTATCTTGTATATCAAGTTAGTTTAGATTATGTATATCTTGTAATATTAGGTTAGATAGATATGCTTTTAGCCTATATATATCTCTTTGTAAATCATTATTATTTAAGTGAAATAAAGGGAATTATTTCTCTACAAAATTGAACTAATTATATGGGATGGTAGAAGGTGGAAGTACTATTTAATTCCAATAAATTTGGAAAATCAAGTGAAATTTGAAACATTAATATCTTATCCTATACTCCTATTTACTCGAGTGGTAAGTGAAAATTTTGTCTAGTCTAATTCCAAAAATTTGTTTAATTTGGTCACTTAAGTATCGTCATATTTAAATCTAATTATGATTCGTGTTATACCTCGGCTCGAGGGACCTATCGGAACGGACTCCAAATCTATCGATCGAGTCATATTCAGAACCAGAGTGATACGAAGGTTTGATCAGGTTCGAAATCCACCCTCATCAACGACGTAATAAAGCAATCAACTGCTAACAAAGTTACCACATCTAAAGCGGGAAAGGAGCAAAGATCAAGGGATTGAAGATTGAGGCAGATTACGATGTATTGACATTTAATATAGACCCATAAAACAATCCCATGAATGATGCTTCCCTGTAATAGATAGTCTGTATAAATAAGAGAAATCATAATGAGCAGGGGAGGCTTTTTTCTTTTCTGGAGAAAGACAATTCTCTTCTTGATTCTATCCGATTCTTCAAGTACTCTATCAATTATATCAATACTTGTGAAACAACAAATGGAAGGATCTGGATCCAGAAGAGTCGATACAAGTGAAAGTAATTCTGGAATAAATCAAGAGGTCTTTGAGGAACATCTGCAGCGAATGCAGATGGAAATGGAGTAACTAAGAGAACAAAACCGTCGGGTAACTCTGGATGCAGAAAGGCTCAAAGAATAACTGGTTGTGTATCAAGAACGTTTTGAACTTCTAAGTGCAGATGATGAACACCATGAGGTTCATTCTGGAGATATACGTCATTTAGGAGGGAGTAGTTCGAGAGAAATAAGGCCAAAAGACAGAGTGAAGAGCCTCGAGGCAAAGGTAGAGGAATTAACAAATGCCTTAGCTGCTGTGCCAAGCTTACTCACCAATAGAACAAGTAATATAACAGGGGACTACAATGACTCACCATTTGTGAGTCGATTGGCAGATGTTGTGATCCCAGTGAGGTTTGTTATCCCAGCAATAAAAGCATATGATGGGAAAACAGACCCAGATGAATTCATAACTTTGTACAAATTCAAGATGCAGACCACTACGATGCCAGAAGCAGTACGAGAGGCATGCATGTGCAGAAGTTTGGGTGCATGCCTCGAAGGGGCAGCAATGCAATGGTTTATGCACCTAAGGGTGGGAAGCGTAGAGTCGTTCACCGAGCTACACAGGCAATTTTGCTCTCAATTCTCAAGCAGTAGAAGAATGCCAAAACGATCGGATGATCTCTATCAGATTGTACAGAAAGACGGCGAATCACTTCAGTCTTACATCAAAATATTCAATGAGGTGAAAGTTGCGATTCCGAATTGTATGGAGGAGACAGCAATATCGGCTTTCAAGAAGGGATTAGTACGGGGGTCCAGCCTATTCTGGAAGTTGGTGAAATACCCATGTGCTACGTACACTGAAATGATGACCAGGGCAGAAGTTCAGATTCGAAAGAAAATAGAAGGGGAAAACTTTGGTAAGAGAGACAAGGGTCGAGTAATATCTTGACCCGATACATTACAAGAAAAAGCGAACAGATACGCTCCATACTCGAACCGAAGTGATCGAAAAATTGCAAACGCACAAGTCCCCACAGGGAGCACTGTAAAGTCATTCAATATGAACGTGAATCCGATGGTAGTAATTCAAGAAATGATGGCTCTGAGGGAACAAGTCAGATGGCCAACCAAAGTGTTAGCAAACATTGGGTAAAAGACTTCGGAGAACTATTGTGCCTTCCATCAAGGCTATGGACACAAAACCATTGAATGTAGGGATTTCTTGAGGGAGATTCAGAGGCTCCTCGACCAGGGGCACTTGCAACATTTAAAAAGTGAGCATAGAAGTAACACTTGGAGGAGAAACAGGGGGAAACCAGTTCGTGGAAGAAGAGAAGCAGCGACGGGTGCGAATCGAGTACCGCTGCCTAATGAACCAATGGTAGAAAAGACGATCCATATGATATCTGGAGGGCCACCAATAGCAGGAACTTCACGAAATACATACAAACGCTACCGAAGGGAGGCGAGAAGTATGAATTCAATAAAGCCAACCTGGTTATCTACGGATGAAATAACATTCGGGCCTTCCGATTCAGAAGGTGTTCGACACCCACATGATGACGCGTTGGTGATCGAGCTTTTAATTGCGAATTGCAGAATGAAGAGGATTTTAGTAGACAGTGGAGCGTCTTCAAATTTGATCTTCTTGAAGGCATTTAGAGGGATGGGTATACCGGGTGGAACTTAAGTCCAAGCTCGAGTCAGCTTGTCGGTTTTAGTGGTGAACAATGATGGGTTTTGTATACTGAAAGCATTTATTACAATGAGTATACAACGGTTTATTTCTCCTATCTGTTAACAATCTTACATGTATGAACAATGGTATCCTCTTGTCTCACCGATAGGGACAATCATACGGCGTGTTGTAGATCGCAGAAGACAGTATGATCACTTGACCTAGTGAGACATAAACCTGATCACAGCCGAGACAACGTATGAGGATACGTCTGTCCGGATGGCTGCGATATTGTCGGAATAAGTAGTCTGTCTTGGTTACTTGACATGCTGGTACGCAGAGGTGTTGTATTGATGGACCGCAGTGAGATGTATTCGTCTGTCTGACATCAGCGAATACAAGATCTCGTTATATTGATTGAGTCCAAACCCTAACGAAGGTTCAGAGGTTTGCACGGGTTGACTGTTGCTTTGACTTGCCATGGTGGAGAGCCTAAGTAACGTGCTCGTATATCCGCATCTTGGGTAACAGCAGTTCGTGTAGTACCGCATGAGACTGGGTTTAGGTAACCATATCCGAGTAATAGGATGGGGACATTCCCTGAGGAGCTCAATAACATTCATCGTGCCAAAGTCCTGCAGGCTGATTAAGTTCAGGCACGAGTGATAAGGTTTGAGTGGTACTACTAAGGAATTATAAGATATTAATTAATTGTAGTTAGAGCTTGTCAGAGGCTCCGATTAATTAATGGATGTCCGGTAACCTTAAATATGGGGATTCTCAATTAATGCAGCCCATTCTCATAACGTGGTAATAAAGGGGTAGGTCAGTATTAATTCTGTGGTGAAAAAGAATTAATATTAATTTATTAATTGTGTCCTCGGTTGTGGACATGAGAATTAATTAATTATAGGCCACTTTATTATTTGCATTAGGTCCCAGGACTGGCCCAATTAAACATGCTGAAAAAGGGCCTAGTAGCCCATTATGGATAAAACCCTGGGTCTATAAATAGACCATTCTCTCTGGAAACCCTAGCCACTAATTGAACACATTCAAATCAGTGAAACCCTAGAGGCAGAGAGAGAGTGGGCGGCGCCTGTAGAGGGGAGAAGAAGGTTTTTTCTGCTCCGGCCTACAACACAGATCTGTGGAATCCTCACCAGTAGCAGATATGAGAAGCATTGGGACACAGCCCTGAAGATCTAATCTGGATAACAGATTTCTCTTTTCTTCTCTCTTTGTTTTTCGATTTTTTCTAAGAAATTAGATTACTAATTTCTGCTTCCGCATATTAAATCGAATCGCGTGGTTGAATTGAAATTTGGAATTCAAACGCGAAAGATCGGTTCAGACTCGACGGGTTACGGTAAACCCTAAATCCACAAATCTATGTATTAATTTCATAGGAGCATGTTAGGGTTTTGTGAATTTTAATTATGTGAAATAACCATAAATCAATCCGGTTCAAATTCATTTTGGTGATTCGGTTCACGGAAAAACCCTACAAACAATTGGTACCCTTGGGGGAATTGTTTTTACCCGTCTACTCTGAAGGAATAAATCTCTCTGTGCGGTTCCAAGTCATCGATGCGGAATCATGCTATAACGCAATTATGGGTCGGCCGTGGATGCACGAGCTGCAAGCCGTCCCGTCATCTTTCCATCAAGTAATTAAATTCCCGATGCCTTGGGGATTCGTTCAATAAAAGGAGAGCAGCATACTTCCAGAGACTGCTACGCAGTGACATTACGAACCATTGGGATGGTAAACACACAAGAAAGTTTGAAATAGGTGAGTTTAGAGGAGGATGAGTCGAAAACCACTTCCATAGGAGGAAACCTTTCGATTGAACATAGTAGAGCACTGCACGCATTTTTACGAAGCCAAAGGGTAGTTTTCGCATTTAGCCATAGTGAGATGCCAGGGATCGACCCACAGATAATATCCCATAAATTAAAGGTTGACCCACGAGTGAAACCGGTTCATCAGAGGAGGAGACGATTCGAGGAGGAAAAGAATATTGCGATCGTAGATGAAGTGTCCAACTTATTGAAAGTGGGATTCATAAGAGAAGTTAAGTATCCGGAATGCCTAGCAAATGTAGTAGTGGTAAAAAAGAAGAATGGGAAGAATAGGGTATGCGTAGATTATACCGACCTGAACAAGGCCTGTCCGAAAGACCCATTTCCTCTCCCGCACATCGATAGGTTGGTCGACTCGACTGCGGGATATGCTGTGATGTTGTTCATGGACGCATTCTCTGGATATAAGCAAATCCGAATGTTTCCCCCTGATGAAGAGAAGACAACTTTCATGATTGGTCTGGGAATATACTGCTACCATGTAATGCCATTCGGATTGAAGAACGCTGGATCAACTTATCAGCGGTTCATGAACCGAATGTTTGAGCCATTAATTGGAAAATCCATGGAAGTTTATGTCGACGACATGATCGTGAAATCGTCAAGCATGGATGAGCATTTACGGCACTTGTCCGAGACATTTGACATCCTGAGGAAGTTCAACATGAAATTAAACCCGTCGAAATGTCAATTTGGTGTAACCTCTGGAAAATTCTTAGGCTATGTTGTGAGCAGGCAGGGGATCGAAGCAGATCCAGTGCAGGTAAAGGCCATCCAAGAGTTAAAGCCACCAAACACGCTGAAGGAGCTTCAGAGAATAATCAGGAAATTAGCTGCGTTGAGTCGGTTTGTGGAGCGATACTCAGATCAAACTACTCGATTCTTCGAGCTCATGAAGAAAGCAAAACGGTTCGAATGGACCACAGAGTGTGATGAAGCCCATACACAGATGAAGAGCTATCTGACTAGCGCTCCCATCATGTCTAAACCGCTCGAAGGAGAAATATTGCAACTTTACTTAGCAGTATCCGAGAGAGCATTGAGTGCGGTACTAATAAGATAACAAGAGGAGTCTCAATACCCAGTATACTATGTTAGTAGGGCACTGTTAGATGCAGAAACTCGTTATCCGGCATTGGAGAAATTGGTGCTCGCACTTGTGATGGCGACAAGGAAACTCCGACCATACTTCGAAGCGCATGAGGTGGTGGTGATATCAAACTTTCCCATACGAAGTATTTTGTCGAAGCCTGAGTTGTCAGGAAGGTTGATGAAATGGGCGGTGGAGTTAGGAGGTTATGGGATACGATACGAACCACGACGAACTATAAAATCACAGATCCTAGCAGATTTTATCGTGGAATACACTCCAGACCTACATATACAAGCAGAGGTAGAATCCGCACCAATTGAATCTAGAATGGAGGAATTTTGGTTTCTACATGTTGATGGCTCAAGTAATGCAAAAGGAGCAGGAGCAGGGATCTCCCTGATGTCGCCAGATCGAGTCGTATATCAGAGGGCGATAAAGTTTGAATTCCGTGCAACCAACAATAAATCGGAATACGAAGCTCTAATAGCCGGGTTACAGCTAGCAGTGGAGATGAAGGTGAAAAAGATCAAAGAAAAATCAGACTCCAAACTGATCGTAAATCAATTATCGGGGTCATTTCAAGCAAGGGATTGCAGGATGTTCGCGTACCATGATGTCGCGAAAAAATTGGAATCAAGCTTCGAAGAGGTGATGGTGGAACATATATCAAGAGAACATAATATCGAAGTAGATGCAATGGCGAACCTCGCAGCATCATTGGATATTAGTTTATCCCGGTTAATTCCGTTAATGATTGCACTATGGCCAGCGACTCGAGACCTTATGGAAAATGAAACAGAAAATACAATGGAAATGAATGTGATAGTGAACCCAAAGTCTTGGATGGACGAAATAAAGGCATACCTGCAAGGGACAAGTGAAAAACAAGGAATCGAGTTCGCATGGACAGCCATGAGAGCCGCGAGATTCATCATATTTGAACAGGAGTTGTACAAAAGGTTATTCGAAGGACCATTGCTAAAATGTGTGAAAGAACAAGAAGTATTAGACATACTGACTGAAGTACATTCGGGGAGTTGCGGGAACCACACAGGCCCGAGAAGTTTGTCACACAGAGTCATCTCAGCTGGATTCTATTGGCCAACCTTGAGAAGCGACTCGAAAGAGTTCGTTAAAAAGTGCGAAAATTGCCAAAGGTTTGCAAACATGAGTCATATGAAAGCCGAAATGCTACACTCGAATATTGCTGTATGGCCCTTTCACAGATGGGGTATTGACATTGTTGGAAAGATGCCCAAAGCAAGTGGAGGGAAAGAATATATTGTGATCGCAATGCATTCACAAAGTGGGTTGAAGCAGAGCCACTCTCGAGCATCTGTGATACACAAATGATAAAGTTTGTGTGGCAGCACATAGTTTGTCGGTTCGGCCTACCCCGTGAGATCATAACAGACAATGGAAGACAGTTCTCGAGTAAGAAGTTCCGAGAATACTGCAAACTGGGAATAAAGTTGTTGTTTACCACACCGAGATACCCAGAAGCAAACGGGTTGGCTGAGTCGACAAATAAAACAATCCTAAACACCTTGAAGAAGAAATTAGGAGCTTCAAAATCAGCACAGGTCGACCAAGAGGAGTACTCATGAACTCGTACAAATTCAAACCTACACCAGCCGTCTTTGCCCTCTCGAATTCGCTTCGAAGAGTTTGAAGTTCCTGCTCTCGATCAGCAAGTTGAGCAGCCTGAGTGTCCCAAAATTGCTTTTCGGAGCGCAACTCATCAGCAACAGAAAGTTTTTCGGATCTAAGCTGCTCAACGGTCTGCTGGGTAGAAAGTAACTCCTCCCTCGCAAAAGCCAACGCCTCGACAGCCTCACCCTTTTCCCTCTCAACAACGCCCAAGGAAGTGGCCAGTGCGACTCTATCATGCTTCTCCTCGGCTAGCCTCACCCTTTTCGATGTTCTTTAAAACAAACGAACGAATAAAGGTGATAAGACATCACATGAAAATATCAACCAAAAGATGGAGGAGGAAAAAACACAAAGGTACCTTGAGTGAAATATGGGAGAAATCCATGAACATCCTAATCGCCACGGTCGAAGTATACCAAGGAGGACCAGCCATAATAACACGAAGAAAAGTAGCGAAGTCACACTTCCCAGCAGCAGCAAGTCGATGATCTCTCGTCATCTCGTCGACTCTATCGACGTCGACTTGTGGGGAGAGGCTGTGCGAGAAGAGTCAACCACCACAAGTTCAGTCCGTGTGGGGTCATTCGCACCCTGCTGAGCAAGATTGGGAATCTCGTGTTCTTCGATGGATGGCCCCTTCTGCGAATCCATCTTCTTCTTCCTTCTTTCAAGAACTTCATTGTCCGAGTCAACTACCCCAGATTGATTCCTCGAGGCAACCTCGGAGTCTGCCTTCTTCGAACCGCTGGCATCATCAGCATTCCTTCTCTTACTTTTGTGCTTCATCCCCGCACGCCTCTGCGACAAACGAATGAGCTCTTCGGGAGTAAGCTCAGTCATATCTCTAACCCCGTCAATGTCAGCCCAACGGGAGCCGGTAAGTCGGTCGATATCTTGAATTGGATACTTGTATGCTTCGGCAATTCGGCCACGTTCTTCCTTAGTAAGTGCTGGTCGAGGCGGTCCTGCAAAAGGAGAGTCAGTGAGACATACAAATTCAATAACAAGAAAGAGAAACTTACGGGAAGCGGTCCGAACAACTCCGGATAAAGTGGGTTGCTCAGTCGGTATTCGCACATAGAAGAATTCCTCGACCCAGCCAGCACTATTGGTCGAACAACCCTTAATCAACGGCTTGCTCTAACTACTGGAATGCTTCGAGAAGAAATAATAATTATCGCCATTTTGAGCGTGCAAATTGTAAAGCTCTGTGAATTCACGAGCAGTAGGGGATCCGAATCCGAGATCGTGAAATATGAGGAGAGTCCCCATCATGTGCCTCCAAGCCATAGGAGCCAATTGGATAGGCGCAATGTCAAAATACTCGAGGACAGAAACAAAAAAAAGGATGAAGTGGAAGCCTGATCCCATACTTAAAAACACGGGTGGAGAAAGCAAAACGGGGCCGGAAAGGACGATTATCAGGCTCAGGCAACACAGGGCAAAGACGAAATGAGAGATAAAATTTATAAAAATAACTCCTAAGGAAGTCAAAGTCCAAGGAGGACCGTGCGTTAACCAAAGAGCCCTTCAACTTCTCCCCGTAGTCTGGCGGGTATACATCAAAATTCAACTCCTCCCAAAATGGAGACAGCGAGAACGATCGGTTGTCGGAAGAAGATGAGGGTTGATCAGAAAAATTGGGTGAAAGCCCCCCAACACCACCCGTTTTAGACATGATTCGGAAGAACAAATGCCAAGAAGAGTAAGAGTAACTTACCGGGACAAAAGAACACAGACAGCCGGAGAAATTGATTCACGCGAGAATAACCAAACGCAAGCCGGAAAATAGGAGGAAGTGTGAGAGAGAGAGATGGAAAGTGAGAATATGGAAAGGCATCGCCTCCCTTTTATAAAGGTTATAATGGAATTCAAATTTGAATTTCAAAACTCTGAAATTTGTGCCCTCATCACAAAACCGACATTCAAGCATTGCCACGTGTCATGGATGAAAGAACCCCGATGCGGATATTGGCAAAAATTTCCAACACTTTGGAGACTAATCTCGAATCGCTCTGAGGCGACACCTTGATCGAGCTCGAACCGCTCCAAGGAGATCCATTGATTGAGCTTAAATCGCTCCGAGGCGATCCATTGATTGAGCCCATATCGCTCCGAGGCAATCCCTTGATTGAGCTCATATCGCTCCGAGGCGATCCCTTAATTGAGCTCATATCGCTCCGAGGCGATCCCTTGATTGAGCTCAAATCGCTCCGAGGCGATCCCTTGATTGAGCTCATATCGCTCCGAGGCGATCCCTTGATTGAGCTCATATTGCTCCGAGGCGATCCCTTGATTGAGTTCATATTCCTCCGAGGCGATCCCTTGATTGAGCTCGAATCGCTCCGAGGCGATCCCTTGATTGAGCTCATATCGCTCCGAGTCGATCCCTTGATTGAGCCCATATCACACCCAGGTGATCTCTTGGTTGAGCTCATAACGCTCCGAGGCGATACCTTGATTGAGCTCATATCGCTCCGAGGCGATAACTCAATTGATTTCGAATTGCCCCAAGATGATCCCTCGATCGAGTTCACACTGCTCTAAAGTGATTCATCGACTTAAATTACTCGAATTATTCCCATGAATGCTGAAAACTAGTTTTATTCTAGTACAATCGAACTATAATAAAACTGGGGGGAAATTGTTATACCTCGGCTCGAGGGACCTATCGGAACGGACTCCAAATCTATCGATCGAGTCATATTCAGAACCAGAGTGATACGAAGGTTTGATCAGGTTCGAAATCCACCCTCATCAACGAGGTAATAAAGCAATCAACTGCTAACAAAGTTACCATATCTAAAGCGGGAAAGGAGCAAAGATCAAGGGATTAAAGATTGAGGCAGATTACGATGTATTGACATTTAATATAGACCCATAAAACAATCCCAAGAATGATGCTTCCCTGTAATAGATAGTCTGTATAAATAAGAGAAATCATAATGAGCAGGGAAGGCTTTTTTCTTTTCTGGAGAAAGACAATTCTCTTCTTGATTCAATCCGATTCTTCAAGTACTCTTTCAATTATATCAATACCTGTGAAACAACAATTCGATTTGTATAAATTTATATGACTTCATGTGAAATGTAAAAGTTAATTTCATCCTGCTATTCCAATCAAAGGAATAAATGGCTCAAAGGAATAAATGGCTCCGTCATTTATCGGATCAGAGTGAAGAAAATTCAAACCGAAAAAGGGAAAAGCCGCACCAGTTCGAAAATTGTACGAGTCGAAACCAACTGAGTCGAAAAAGAGTAAAATGAGTAGAAAGTCAAAGCGGGAATAATGTCAAAGAGTCGATTACTCCCCAAAATTAGGGGTGAGCAAAATCGAAACAAACCTTAAACTAGCGATTTCGGTTCGGTTCGATTCGGTTTATATATTAATTTTGGTTCGGTTTGGTCTGGATGTTTGAAACCGTTAAAATTCGGTTCGGTTCGGTTTTAATCGAAATATGGCAGTTTGGTTCGGTTTGAGCGTTCGGTTCGGTTCGGGCAGTTTGGATATGAATTTGTAGATTTGAACTTAGATTTAAATTGTTATTTATGAACTTGTGTATTTGGATTTATGAGTTAGACTTGTTTGTTGAACTTGTGGGATTGTATTTGATGTATTTGGACTTTTAATGAATGTTGGAACATAAAAATGTATGTTTTAATTCAAACATTTTGAAAGATAGGCGGAAAAAGTTCGGTTTAAACCGAAACTGTGCAGTTCGATGCGGTTTGGTTCGGTTTCGGTTCGGTGCAAACCGCCAAACCGAACCGAAACCGCCCATTCGGTTCCGTGCGGTTTCAGTACGGTTTACATAATTTTAGCGGTGCGGTTCAGTTTGATTTTTTAGGATTTGCGATTTGGTGGTTTGGGCGGTTCGATTCGGTTTTCAGTTCAAACCGACCGTTGCTCACCCCTACCCCAAATAGTTCAATTTAGTGTAGAGAAATGAAATATCTTCATTAATCATGCAATTTCCTTAACTGTAAACATGCAGATCTATAAATAATGAAAGAAAGCTCTCAAAATGTGGTTGGATTTTTCATTTTCAAAAATACTCTTCTCTTTACACAAATTTTACCCTCTTTAGCGCCATCTGTGAGAAAGAGGAGGAAGAAATGGTCATCATGTAAAAATACATAGTCATCATGTAATAAGAATTCAGTTAGCATTTTTTTAAATAAAGAATTTTGAGATTTTTTCATAATCTCTTTTCTTTGTTTTCTTTTTTCAGAACAAGATAAATATTTACTAGCTCAAGAAGAACGATTAAAATAATATAATATCATTCATAAAAAATAAATAAAATCAAACAAATTAAAATCTAAAACAACTCTGAAAAAATTTTAACAAACTGAACAAAAAAATTTAAAACAAAGACCTAGGACATCACGTAAATGCAGCAAGACAATCTGATATGATTTTTAAAAAAATTGCACAACATTATGATAACAAAATAATTAAAATTATAAACAATATTAGTTTAAGAAAAAAATTGGGACTACCTTATCAACTTGCTTGTTAGTTGGTATTACTAATATTCGTTTGTACGTTATAGAAAAAAAAAAAGAGCTAGAGAGAAGAGAACTAGAAAAGCAATGAAAAATTGAAGAGAGAGTAGTCGTTTGGTTGTCGTCTTATGTTAGGAATAATATAAATTTTAATATCTTAAATATTAATTGATATCTAGTATAATCTTAATATATTATTTGATATCTTAATAAATTTTAATATTTTATTTTTAATATATTTTGAGCTAAAAATTCTTATTAGTTAAATATAAATTTATATTTTTTTGTTAATTTTTTTAAGTTAAAGATTAAGCTTTTCTCTTATATTTTTCTAAATGGTGCCCCTACTAAGAAAGATCAATAGTATAATATTAATATTATTATACAATTTATAAAAAAATGATGCCCCTTAATCCGGAGGCCTCAGTGCAATGCACCTCTCGCACGGCCTCAGGGCCGCCACTGAGGATTGGCTTTTAAGCATAATCTAATCTTTGATTACTTACCCATATATTTTGCTTAAAAATTCTAAATATCACTATTAAAAAATATAATCTTCTTAAAAAATAGATTTCGTGGTAGTGTTTTTTTTTTTTTTTTTTCCTTACAACAACTTTTGTAGCTATGGAAGTTTCACAATAATTTCTCCATAAGAAAAGTTAATAATATTCTTTCCAAGCTTAAATGTTGAGACGGTGATTTTTCCTTAAAAAGATACAAATGAAGACGTATAAAATGAATTAAGATTTAAACATAAACAAACTCCTGGTGGATTGAATTAAAAATGTTGAGTTTCAAATGAGCTTTTTCTGTAATCAGAATGAGGGCTTTGATTGATTTTTGGATTTAATTGAGGGATTAAGGTAAAATTAGTCTAATTAATTAATTTTTTATTTAATCAATTTATGAAGGTTATTAGGAGAAATTTTGTGGTTGTTAATAGAATTACCATTCGCAAATAGTGGAAAGAAGTTGAGTGAGAATGAGATTGTTAAGTGTTGTGTTGGTGTTGAGTCAGTTATTTATTGTGCATCTCTATATTTGGTTCGAGATTTTCTTAAAATATTTGGGTTTGTAAATTTAAATAATTATTTTTATTAAAAAGAAAATTGTGTGGATGAGACTTTGATGTGTTCATTTCACATTTTAAGTTTGGATTTGGGAGTAGTACTACACTCTTTACTTTTCGTTGTTTCTTGTATTTACACTATTTTTGTTTCCAAACAAACAAAATTGTAAACAAATTGTAATATAAGAGTTGGTCTCCTGAGAGACGGTCTCAACTTTTTTTTATTGTGAGATAAAGATGAATTTATTTATTTTGAGATTAATATAATTTTGTAAACACTAAACCTTGATTGAGCTCACATCACTCCAAGGCACGGCCTTGATTGAACACACATCGCTCCAAGGCAAGGCCTTGATTGAGCTCGTATTGCTCCATGGTAACTCCAAAACGGTCAACCAAAAGCTGATCAAAGAAATCCAATAACCGGTACGACGGGATAAATCCTGGCGGTATTCCAGCTTCATTCGAGCACATTCGAGCTCCAATAAAGCTGGGGGAATTGTTATACTGCTGTTGAGGGTAGGATTATTCGGAAATCGGAGCCCCGAGAAAGATAAATAAATTGAATAGAAAATAGCGTGACAATCTAGGAAGAAAATTACAGATAATGGATTTGATGGAAAATATAATGGAATCGGCTTATCTAAAGAACAACTAGCTATCAAGTTTTTTTTAGTAAGTATGAAAAAGTAGGCTATTTTTCTTTGGTTTCGTTGGTCCCCTTCTCGACGTTTTGAGGGGGTATTTATAGGAAGTGGTCGTGCTCTAGGGTTTCCATGTCTTTCTTAACTGTTTGATATTGATCCCGCAAATCTCGGGACAGTTCGTCCACGTGGTGGTTTGGCAGTTCTGAAATCCTCGCGAGGTAGACGTTGTGCGCCTGTTGACCACTTTCGACCGTTGAGCGACTGTTGAAGTAGTTCGCAATTCTCATATCGAGCCTCCTTCCTTTTGATCGAGACACTAGCGACTTTGATCGAACCCTTAAAGCCATTCATGCCTTCCTTGATGCTAATCGGACTGCTCTTAATATTGATCGAACGGCTCTTTGATGTGGAAGGTCCTGATCGGATTGGGCTTCCGTGACTTCGTTGGACCGGCAATGCTGCCAGTCCTTTGCTGGGCCTCGGCCTGATACTCTTGATAGGCCGAATCCGGTTCGGACCGCTAACAATAGCCCATTTGACTTGGCTGGTCAGGTCTGTCATGGCCTGTCAAGTCAAAAATAATGGTCCGACACGCGTTTTTGTGAAATATTTCACAAATTTTGGCCCTTCGAACTACCTCGTGGCTGGTCCGGCTTTGTTCGGGTGTTTATGAATACCTCTCGGCTCAGAGGACCAGTTTCTCTGTGGGGGTCCTCACCTGTGCAGCCCCAAAAAGCCTTATTTTTATTTTTGGCCATCCGGTGAGCCCCAGCGAGCTCTGTGGGTTCGCGATTAGGGGTCTTATCGTTCGATACATGGTTCGTATCTGGGCGTGTAGCCCCTAGTGATTTTAGGGTTTCAGTTACCCATACTTTGTCGATCTATGCATGACTACTTTTTGTCGAACCGCTTTTAGCGAACTGATTTAGTGGGGTTTGAAATTTGGGCGGCAAAAGCCATTGGCAGTTGCGTAATTTTCGCAAAAACCGGGGGCGGTTTTGAGAAGTTGAGGAGGCGTTGAGCTATAACCTTCGTTTGGGACGCGCGCTTTCTCACTTTTCCCAACGCGGTCGTTTCTCTCTCTCCCTTAAGCAATTTCCGGCGATCACTTAACCTTCCGAATTTCCGGCGATCAACGCTCGTAACATCCACAATCTGCTCGCGGACCTCATTTCTTCTTTTAACTCGAAGGTAACAAGCTTCATTCCTATTTGCATTTCGCTTTGTGTCGTATTGCTGAACCTGCGTGGGGTTTATCTGTCTAGGGTTTTAATTTCTGGTGGGGAGTAGGGCTGACCGGGGCTCTCGTCTCCCCTTTTCTTCTTTTTTCTAGGTTAATTTTTATTCAAGATTTGTCCTATTTCTTTTTATGATGAGATCCTCTGATTCACAAAATCGCGAGGGCTCTGTGAATTCGACGCCGCCTTTCACTCCATCGCCGCCCAGGGCTCCGAACGCTCTGGATTTAGTGGGTCCAGATTGGAGTCTGCTATTTCAGGGGCCTGAAAGGGCCGGCCCAAGCACGAGCCGCGTGGTTTCCAGTCCAGACTCGGATTCTGTGGATAATTGGGTATTATTCGAGGCATTCCCGGGAGTGGAACGGGAGTTGTCTGTGGAGAGGCCGGTGGGTCTGGTCGGGCTGCTGAGGTTGAGGTAGGGGAGCCGGATCTGGCTGGTGATTACGTCCTTCCGGAGGACTGGCGCACCCATAGGGTGTTGGGCGCAGTGTCCACGGTTAGTCTGGAAGCCCTGCGGGCTCTGACGGACACAGTCTCGGTTAAGGATGTGAGGTACCGCATTCCCCGTGAATCGACCACTGCTTCGACCCTCCCCCGGGCCATGTGGCATTTTACACCGCCGTGATGGAGAACGGGGTCGGCCTACCGGTGCATCCCTTCTTCTCAGAGGTGCTGGATTCCTACAACTTCTCTCCTTTCCAGCTTGCTCCGAACTGCTGGTGTCACCGGGTTGGGGTCCTGCTGGTCTGGATGGATTTGGGGCTTGGGCTCCCGACAGTTCGGGAGTGGCGTTATATGTACCGTTATAACCAATGTGCGGATAAACACTACTATTATTTCACCCGGTGGTCCACGGGGAGATCGACCCTCATCAAGAAGCCCCCGTCGAATCGCCCGGGTGGTGGACCAGCTTCTTCTACATTTGGCTGAACGAGGAACGTCCTGAGTTCCTCATGCACGGCGGTGATGGATTTATATACTGAAAAGCATTATGATTGGTATATTATGTACAAGGTCTATTATGTTGTATGTTCATCTCTTGTCTAAATTAACAAACATGTGTCGCGAACGCTCTTATCCTCTTATCTCGTCGATAGGGAGATCATACGGTGTGTAGAAGATCACAAAAGATCGTATGGATCGTTTGACCTAGCGAGATATAAATAGTTATCACAGCTGAGACATTTCTAGGATAAACTGTCGGTATAGGCTGCAATATATGCGGATAATCATCTTATCTTGGATGGCTTGGTATGCTGGTGTGGGGCACACATTGATAAGGACCTAAGTCGAGATCGATTCTTTTATCTGACATTAAAAGAATATAGATCTCTATGACTCGATGAGATCTTAAGCCTATATGAAGGTACAGAAGTATACATGGATTGTGTATCAATTTGAGTTGCAGTGAAAGGCTCTAGTTGAGCCTGTATATCTGTAATCTTGGGTGATAGCAATTTGTGTATAATTGTCTGGTACCTAAACTAGGTAACCACATCCAGTATAGGATGGTGACATTCCCTGAGCAGCTCAAAAGGTTCGTTATGCTAAAGTCCTGCAGGCTGATTAAGTTCAAGCATAAGTGAAAAGGGTTTGAGTGGATTGACTCAGAAATAAAAGATGTTAATTAATTAAATAGCTTGTCAGAGCTTAAATTAATTAACGAATATTTGTAACCTTAAATGTGGGGATAAACCGAGTCCAATGCAACCCGTCCTCAAAACATGGTAGCAAATAGGTAGGACAGTATTGATTCTCTGGTGGCATGAATCAATATTAATTAATTAATTATATTCTGGGTTGAATATGGGAATTAATTAATTGATAGGCCTTATTTGCTATTTGCATTCTGGTCTCTGGTTTAGCCCATGGAAACTCAAGCCCAATAGAAGTCCAGAATTTTCCTATAAATAGGCCTCAGTTTCTCAAATCACAACACACCACAAGATCATAAGTTGCACACAGCAAACCGAGAATTTGGAGTTGTGGTGATCAACTAAGATCTAGAAACGAGGAGGAAATTCTGCTTCTCAACCGGGCAAAGGATCTGATAGAGAATCTTCACCAGATTTTCAGATCGAGTTGGGATACAGATCAGAAGATTAGAACAGGAGGATCAATCTTTCTTCTCTCTTCCTTCTTGTTTTTCGAAAATAATTATATTATTTTCATAGATTAATTTCCTCAATCTGTTAGGGAATTAAATCTTTGTGCGTGGGAAAAGATCAAGAGGAATCTACGCGCACTCGTTCTTCAGAGTTCTTCAATCCAGGTATTCCGCATAAATTATTCTTATGCATAATAATAGGAGCATGTTAGGATTAATCATAGGCATAGTTAATTATTTTTTATATTCCAATTGACGATCCGGGCAAACGGACTTCGTGATTCAGTTCACGAATCCCTTTAATTGGTATCAGAGCCAGGTTCATTAATTGGCTCTATTGGAAAAAAATAATTTTGCCTATGATTATGCATGATTATTATTATTGATTGCATGCGATGAATGGTTTTGGATTGAATGTTAAGATTTTTCATTCTCGTGGTTCTCGGGTTAATCCGCCCTTTTATAAGGATTCGTTTTTCACCCATGAGATAAATCCGTGGTTAGATTTAGATTTTTAGAATGTAATTAGATATTTCAATTGTAATATTTTATTTCAAAAATTAAATCTGTAAAATAAAGAATGAAGAACACGAAGAACGAAGGGTCGCACAAAGACACACGACAGCGCCGGCACGGCAGCAGGCCGAGCACGGCGGTCAGGCGCGGCGGCGTGCGCGCACGAAGGGCAGCAGCCATGCGGCCAACAGCCAGAAGGCGCGGTGCGGTAGCCCCGGGTCGGCGACGCGGGGAGGCAGCCACCTGGCCGGGACGACGAGCGGCAGCAGACTGGGCACGACGGGGGTGCGCGCGATGCGGCAAGCCCTAGGGCTCGCGCGCGCACGCACGCACAGGACCCGCGCAGCCTTGCGCGCGTTTGCCGGCGGTGGGGAAGGTGGTGCGGCGTGGCCGGAATGCGGAAAAACCCTAGAGTTTTTTCGTGTGGTTCGCGCGAGCCTCCAATCTTATTTCTTGCGCGATTCTGGTGAGTCACGGAGACCGACGGTGAAGAAGAAAGATGAACGGCGGTTCGGGCGACGATCGGGGCAAGTCGGGGCGGCGGCATACGAAACGGGCAATGGCCAGAGGAGGCGGTATCGCGGACTGCAGCCATGCACGTATGTGCATGGCTGTTGCACATGCCGGGAGCCCTCACGGTGATGGCGGGTCACCGACTCACCGGCGGTGGAGGTTCGTCGGTGGTGGCTCGTTGGGCCAAGTTCTCGCGGGCTATTGGGTTTGAACGATCGGCGACCGGAATGCATGAATGGCGACAGCCATTTATGTATTTGGGTCGCCGTTCCTGCCATGAACCTTGCCCCTTCTGCGCGGTCTCACGGTTTTGGCTATAACTTTCGCTCCCGAACTCCGATTGAACCGATTCCAGGTTCATTGGAAAGCTAACTCAAAAATATATCTATTATCATGCTCCATTAGCTCGAATTCCATGTGTAGAGAAATTAGTGACTACTTCTTTGAACATCAACTATTTTCGGTACGAGTTTCCACTGAATTTTGACCTAAAACGTATTTGGGTTCGGTATTTTCTCACTTCTTCCTCTTCCTGATGCAAACAAACATCGATTGGATTCATGGTACTCAGTCATATCCTGTAAATGACTCAATTGTGCGTGAAACCTGCATAAACAACCTAAAACCAAACCAAATGTAATATTTTCTAAAAGAATATGAATACGGCACATAAATATCGCTTAACGATCTAATCCAGGACAAATAGTTAGCTGATTCACATCAGAAAAATGCACAAAATGTGTGTTTATCAAAGGCCTTGATTGAGCTCGTATCGCTCCATGGTAACTCCAGAACGGTCAACCAAAAGTTGATCAAAGAAATCCAATAACCGGTACGATGGGATAAATCCTGGCGGTATTCCAGCTTCATTCGAGCACATTCGAGCTCCAATAAAGTAATGAGAGTTTAGGGTAAAAATATAGCTTAATTAATTATTTTTTTCGTGTGAGAGATTAGGGTAAAATAATGAAATATATCCATATTTAATAAATTAGAAAATTTTATCTCCACTTTTTTCTGTTAGATAATTTACTGATTTAAGAATTTCGAATATTGTAAATTAAAAAACTCAAATATCATTTACTGATTTAAGAATTTCGAAATTAAGGAATATGAAACTGTGATGAAATAATTTAAGTTTTGGTCACGATTTTTTCAGAGATAGACTTAGTTGCACAGCATAAATATTTTATTGTTGATAGTTACACCTTATCCAAATTGAGTGTCTGTTTCAATTTGGTTATCAAAAGTTCAGTTTGATACTTAAGTGGTTTGATACTTAAGTCCAGATAGTTTTTAAGGTCAGTTTCAATTTTATACTACAACACATAAGTGTTGAGTTTTAAGAAATATGAGCTAATAAATTAAAAGCAATAAAAAGACAAATGATTTATAGTTTTTCGGATAAACATATTCTTAAGCGTAATATAAATGGCAAAACATAGTACATTTTTAAGCATAACATATATAGCAAAAAGACACGAGATTATAAAAAATCATACTGGGGACATTAAAAAAAATATAGAGTAAGGGTGTGGATCATTTATATTAAACATAAAGTAATAAATCAGTCCCCATATAAACATAAAGAAAATATAGTTATATGGTGCAATTTTTTTTCATAAGAGAAGCTATTTTATGTATGTGAAATAATCAAATTTGTTATTTCAGAATCTTTCACATTAAGATTATATAGAATCTGATGAGATGCTGTCTAATTTGTGTCCTGCTTCTGGCGCTGCCTAATTCATCAGTGGAGAAGTTGTATGGATTTATAAGACACTCATCAGCCATCAATAGTTTATGAAGGATTGCACATGAAAAAAAAAAAATCATTCAAAAGAAAAAAAAAGGTGAAATATGATAAGTCAAATTGTAAATGCTTTTCATCTTGAAAAATAAACACTCATGGTCATATACTCTTAGAAGATTCATGGTTTAACGGGCTTGTTAATTATCGTCTTATTATAAGTTTCTTTTAGGATTTATCACCAAAATTTTGTTGGCGATAATGAGTAGGTGATGAGCGTCGCGGATGAAGCTATCCAACATTTAATGTTCAACATTCGGTGGAGTTGCAAAAGATCTGGAAATGCATAGGTGATATATATTATGGTTTGAGTTGTTTTAAATCTCAATATTGTTGGTCGACTATTACTTAATTATATTTTTAATTTTTTATTATTGAAGTTCATTATATTTCTCAAGTAATTTACGTTAATCATTATCCATCAAATATTTGTGTATTCAATTTTAATATTTTTATAATTTGGTTTTAATAAAAATGTAACCCAAATTGTAATACATCAAAATATATTTAAACCGCATTACATTCCATTCTCAAAGTTAAATTTAGTACAAATTTTAAAATTGTTGCACTGTCCAATCCTTCCCTAAAGAATGGGGTAAAAAAATGAGATGGGGGAGAGAGGTGATGGAGAGAGAGAGAGGAGAGAGAGGAAAGAAGATTTGCGGGTCCCACTAATAGGTTACAACCGATTCACATATGCTCATTGCAATGATACTCACGAGTTCTTATCTTTAAATCTTTTTAGTTTTCTATTCAAATTTTATTTTATTTTTTAATTAATTAAAAATAATAATATATGTTTAATTAATTAAAAATAATAATATATGTTTGATGTGTCATATATATATATATATATAGGCGGATCCAGTAAGAAAATTCTTAACGTGAGAAAGTGAGAAATATACTTGATTTGTTTATGACGTAGCTTAATTGTGTTCAGATCGTTGCTTGATTATGTTTTAGTTGTTACTTGATTATTTTGTTGCTTGATTGTGTTTTAGTCATTGCTTGTTTGCATATCAATCATTGATTTTTTTAGATCTGATGGACATGATTCATTGATTTTTTTTTTACATGATCCCTTCTATATATATATATATATATATATATATATATATATTGATGCAAATAAAAAAATTAAGAACTTAGTGGATGCTTTATATCCTTTGGCATTGGCATTGTAAAATAATTTAAAAATTTATGTATACACTATGTCTTATGTTCAAATTTAAGTTACAAAATGAAAAAATAAAAAAAGAAATATTGAAAAGTTTTGGAGAAATGCATCTGAGGTACTAGAAAGGCAGAAGTGATAAAGTGAAAAGATGTAAATTATCATATAATATAAATTTATGAGAGCAAAATTAATATAACTATGTTTGATAACTTAACATTTTATCTATGAGGTGACTTATGACTTATGAGGGACAAAGTATTTAATTGGTGTAAGCATAAGTTCCTGATTTGTTTTCTCAATCCGTATGTCGGGCCCGCCCGCTTTCAGATTTGCCCTTTGTCCCCCCAATTAAAGCCGACTATCCATAAATATATATTACTCCCTCCGTCCCGGGTCTCTTGAGACGTTTGACCTGGCACGGAGGTTAAGAAATAGTGATGATCAGAGAAGTTAGTGGGGTTAGATTAGTAGGTTAATAATTAGCAGAGATAATGAGATATGAGAGATAGTGGAGTAGGAGTAGAGTAGGTTTAGTGAATAATTAATTAATAAAAACTTTTCAAAAAGGGAAACGTTGCAAGTGTTCTGGGACGGACCAAAAAAAAAACGTTGCGACTGTCCTGTGACGGATGGAGTATTATATTTATATATTCTTTATTTTGTAAAGTTTATATCATTTCGTTAGAATCACTCTAAACTTTTTTTACAACAAAACTAAAAAATAAATCAATTTAATGAGTTTGTGAATTTTAAAATTACTCAATTTTAAATTCATTCAAATTTCTTTATAACGGAATAATATATCAATGTTGAAAATTTACTCAAACGTTTTCATATCATGGAAAAACCCTTGGTATTTATTGATTTTAAATACCCTAAGTGATTGACAAGATTGATAATTCATTGAATTAGGCGTTATTTAAACACAAATTATGGCGAAATACAGGCAATAATAGTAAGAATAATATTTATTTCTTCAGTTAGCAATTTACTTTTAATTTTATTCATAAAACACCTGCACTACTGCATACCTCCTACACTAAGTCTAAAGGTTGAACTCTACAACTATTGAAATTATATAAGTAATAACCAAAAAAAAAAAAGAAGAAGAGGTGACTTATGGCTTATGAGAGACAAATTATTTAAACATTAACATGTATTATCTACTTCGGAAGTCGGAACAACAGAAATATGGAATTGGTAAAACTTTTCATAGAAGACAAGAGACAAAACCATGTATTATTTATTTCGGAAGCCGGAACAACAGAAATATGGTAATGGGAAGAGACAAAACCATATACTATTTATTATCAATACTCCATAATACTCTTGGATCGGAAACAAAAACATAGCAACGCGAGATATAAAAGCTCATACTTCACTCACCACCGCCAGCCGCCGGACCCATGCCGTCCAGCATCTCCCTTGATAGCATATTTAGATTTGCTTATATCTCTTAAATACTCTTGTATCTAGGGTTTGTTATTTTACATCTAGGGTTTAGTATTTCATGCATATTTCATATCTTATGTACTCTATTTAAACCAATCAATAAAACTTTTATTCTTGCGGAAAACCCTATCATGGTATCAGCCATCTAAGTCGATCTTCTCCCTCACGTCTCCCTCCCTAGCGCCGCCTCTCATGGCTTCCGATCCTCTTCCCCTCTCTACCCTCATTCATATGGTGACTATTAAACTCACCTCTTCCAACTTCCTGCTATAGCGCTCGCAACTCCTGCCTCTTCTCACTTCGCATGATTTAATGAAATATATCGACGGCTCATTCCCTCCTCCGCCCGCGGCTCTTGCTTCTCCATCCCGAGGCGCGACTTCAAATCCCGCCTTCACCGCATGGAATCTACAGGATCAACGTCTTCTCTCTCTCCTCCTTTCCACCTTATCCGAAGAGGCTATGGCCGAGACTTTGGGTTGCACAACGTCTCGTGCCGTATGACAGGCTCTCGACGCTGCCTTTGCAAATAAATTGAAGATGCGCGAGCTTCGTTTGAAGGATGATCTTCAATTAATCAAACGTGGCTCGCGCACGGTGACCGAATATGGCCGAGAATTCAAGGCTATTTGCGATCAATTAGCGGCAATTGGTCGTCCTGTTGATGATACAGACAAGGCACGCTGGTTTCTTCGCGGTCTTGGTCCGGCTTTTGCTTCGTTCTCCGTCGCTCAGATGGCGCTCACTGCTCTGCCATCGTTTCGCGACCTCGTATCCAAAGCCGAGAGTTTCTCTATGTTTCAGGATTCTTTGGATGCTAATTCTTCTTCGCAGGTGGCGTTTTATAGCAATTCGCAGCGTCCTCCTTCAGCGAAACAATCCCGTGGCGGCAATGAGCACAACAACAATAGTTCGAACCACAACAATCAGCAGCACCGTGGAGGCAAAGGTCATAACAATCAGCGCCGCCCTCCGAAATGTCAGATATGTCGTCTGGTAGGTCATTACGCCGATGCTTGCCCTGATCGATATTCCAGATCTCCAAACGCGAATCTTGCTGAGGCTTTCTGTTCCAGTTGCTCAATCTCCTCTGCTCCGGCCTCTGATTGGTTCCTTGACACTGGTGCCTCTGCACACATGACCCCTGATACTACCAATCTAGATTTAGCCGTCCCTTATTCCGGCTCGGACCGTGTTATTGTCGGTAATGGTGCGCATCTTAATATTTCTCATATTGGTTCTTCTCGGGTTTCTAATTCTGTCAATCTCCTGGATGTTCTTGTGGTTCCTTCATTAACAAAGAATTTACTCTCTGTCAGTAAACTCACATCTGATTTTCCAGTTAATGTTATCTTCACTAATCGCCTCTTTGAAATTCAGAATCGCCACACCAAGGAAGTTCTCGCAAGCGGTCGACGTAGTGCTGGTCTTTACACTTTGGATCGTCTTCATCTTGTTTTTCTTTCTCAATTACGCAATAATGTTTTAAAAGCATCTTTTGAACTTTGGCATAGTCGTCTTGGTCATGTTTCTTTTGACACTATCTCTTTACTTAATAAACAAGGTCGCATTTCTGTTACGTCATGCTTGCCAAAACCTAGTCTTTGTGTATCTTGTCAGAAGGCTAAAAGCACTCGCTTACCGTTTACCTTAAATGATAAACGTGCGCAACATGTTCTGGATATTGTTCATTGTGACTTATGGGGACCAGCGCCTGTTACATCCAACGCCTCTTTTCAGTACTATGTTATATTCATTGATGATTTTAGTCGATTTACATGGTTTTATCCATTGATTAAAAAGTCGGACTTCTTTCTGGTCTTGCAAAAGTTTACGACTCTTGTGGAAAATATTTTCTCTCGACTCTTAAAACCTTTCAGAGTGATGGTGGTGGTGAATTCTCAAGCAAGGCTGTTCAGGAATTTTTTTCGAACTAAAGGCGTGCACCATATTATGTCATGCCCATATACTCCATCGCAAAATGGCCGGGCGGAGCGTAAGCACAGGCATATCACCGAGACTGGACTTGCTTTACTCTTTCAGTCGAAGCTTCCCTTACACATGTGGGTTGATGCTTTCTCTACGGCAACTTATATCATCAACCGATTACCTTCTGCCGTGCTTCAGGGTGGGTCGCCATTTGAGGTTTTATTCGGTGCTTCTCCCAACTTTGAAAATTTTCATCCTTTTGGCTGTCGGGTGTATCCGTGTTTACGTGATTATGCATCTAATAAATTTTCTCCTCGAAGCTTGCCTTGTATTTTTATTGGCTACTCTGTCCAGCACAAGGGCTTCCGATGCCATGAACCTACTACTTCACGAGTTTATGTTACTCGGCATGCACGTTTCGATGAGCTGTGTTTTCCTTTGGATGGTGCCTACTCTACGACACCTGTTGATACTTTGGATATTTCTGGATTTCTGGAACCAGCACCCTCCCCGCCAGCCAGTATTCGGCCGCAGCTGCCGCCTATCACCTCTTTGCTGCCTGCTCAGAATTCGACTCACCCTTGCTCTATTTGTCTGCCCCCTGCTCCGCCGCCTGATGTGGTTGCCCCGAACTCGCCTGATCCTGCTGCTGCAGTGCTACAGCCCGATCCTCCACAGGCTCCACCGGGACATCACATGATTACGCGAGCGCGTGCCGGGGTGTTCAAGCCTCGCCATTTAGCTTATTACGCATCCACCAGTGTTCATGTTGCGCTTCTCGCCTCCACTGAGCCAAAAGGTTTCAAGTTCGCTGCCAAGAATCCTCTATGGCTTGCTGCTATGACCGAAGAAATGGATGCCCTCAATTGCAATCATACTTGGGAGTTAGTTCCACCGCCTCCGGATTCCAACATTGTCGGCTCCAAGTGGGTTTTCCGGACAAAGTTTCGTTCTGATGGGTTCGTTGAAAGGCATAAAGCTCGACTTGTTGCCCAAGGCTTTTCTCAGATTCCGGGCATCGACTTCTCACACACCTTTAGTCCAGTGGTCAAAGCTGCCACTGTCCGAGTTGTCCTATCTCTTGCTGTCGCACATGGATGGCCGCTCCACCAACTCGACGTCAAAAATGCTTTTTTGAATGGAGTTCTCTCAGTGCCCGTCTATATGTCATAGCCGTCAGGGTTTATTGATTCCCGCTTTCCGAACCATGTTTGTCTCTTGAAGAAAGCATTATATGGTCTCAAACAAGCTCCCCGCGCGTGGTTTCAGCGGCTGAGCTCGTTTCTCCTCGCCTCAGGTTTTACTTGCAGTCGAGCAGACATTTCCTTATTTATCTTTCGTCGTAACTCAATTATTCTCTATTTACTTGTCTATGTCGACGATATTATTTTGACCGGGAACAACTCTGCTCATATTTCGGCTTTCATCAAGCGCATGCACTCTGATTTTGCTATTAAAGACATGGGTTTGCTAAGCTATTTTTTGGGTTTGGAGATCACTCGCGACATACTTGAACGCGCCGATCTTCTGGACGCAAAGCCCGTCTCCACTCCCTTACCGGCTGGTCTTACTCTCCCGAACGATGGTATTGCCTATGACAACATCACGCATTATCAGTCGATTGTAGGTGCTCTGCAGTATCTAACTATCACCTGTCCGGACATTGCTTTCGCCGTAAACCTCGCAAGCTAGTTCTTAAAGGCGCCGACTCAAGACCATTTTCAAGCCGTTAAACGTATTCTCCGTTATGTCAAGGGTACTCTTTCCCATGGCCTTATTTTCTCTTGACAATCCTCCATCGACTTGGTCGCTTATTCAGATGCGGACTGGGCTCGATGTGTTGATACTCGTCGTTCACCTTATGGTTATGCTGTTTTCTTGGCTGGTAATCTGGTTTCTTGGAGTGCGAAAAAGCAGCCAACGGTCGCTCGCTCTAGCTGTGAATCAGAATATCGTGCGATGGCAAATACAGCTGCGGAGATTGTTTGGATTACCTCTCTTCTTCGTGAGCTCGATATCAAGCTTGTTCGTCCGCCGCATCTATTATGCGACAACAAGAGTTCAATCTTCCTTACTCAAAATCCGATTGCCCACAAGCGTGCAAAACACATCGACATAGACTACTATTTTGTTCGAGAATTAGTACACGACGGCAAACTGGTTACTGAATTCGTTCCTACGGAGCTTCAGCTGGCGGATGTCTTCACCAAGGCTCTTCCACGCCCACTATTTGAGTTCTTCAGACACAAGCTCAGACTCGACGCAGTTCGGATGCCTTCGCTTGAGGGGGGGTGATAGCATATTTAGATTTGCTTATATCTCTTAGATACTCTTGTATCTAGGATTTATTATTTCATATCCAGGGTTTAGTATTTCATGCATATTTCATATCTTATGTACACTATTTAAACCAATCAATAAAACTTTTATTCTTGCGGAAAACCCTCTCATCCCTCACTTCAAGGAGATGCTGGGGAAGTAAATTCAGCTCCTCCAGAATTTGATTGAAATCTCCATCTCGCTCCTCAATGCGTTCGTTTCTTGAGGCAGAAAATATCAGATTTACCAAATTTTAATGGCAGTTGATACTTCTCCTCATATAACCAAGAACACTTGCTAGGTTATTAAACCTAGCAATTGCAGCTTCTTGATCAGCATTTGGAATCGCCATTGGTAGGATTTTTGATTTTATAGATGTGTAGTTAGTTTTTCACAATTAATGCTTTAGGTCTTGCTTTTATAGACGTAGGAACATTCTAGGGCTTTTAAAATTATTTATATAATAAATAAATCTTTTAGATGTTGAGGGTTATTTTTGTAACTAAACTAGAATTGAACTAGTTGTAACGAATAAAAATACAAATTTATAATAAATTATTGTGATTTTTTAATATAGAAAATTATGTGTATTATTAAAATAAATGTTAAATTATCGGTTTTATTTCATCTTTATACTATGTGCATAAATTATTTCTTTTAACATGAATTGTTAATTCTCTAAGTTCTCATATGTGAAAATTATAAATGCTCTAATGCAATTTTTTTTGGTTATAATCTCATATATATTAATGATTTATATAAAACCATGAATCCTTAAATGATATTGAGAAAATTAAAATAATTAGATTTAATACTTTTATGGTTTTCAGCAAATATATATTTGAATAAATTATAAATATCAATACTGCAGGAAATAAAAACAGCCAAGATCCACATGAAACGCTGCATGCGTTAAATCAGATATTATTTCTGTGGAATTGGTACCGATTCGATTATCTACACCCCCCAAAAAAATAGCGGATATTTATTCTCTATAAATCAAACTCAATACAGCAAGCTAATTTACTCTAAACACAACTCATCTTAGTTATGGCGCAATCAACTGTAAGTTTGAAGCTCCTGATCGACACAACCAAAGTGAGGCGAGTTCTGTTTGCAGAGTCTAATTTGTTACATAAAAATTTGTTAGAAAAGGTTGTGGACCCCAGCAAATTTGTTAGAGACAAATTGATGAAGGGAGAGAGAGGAGAGAAGATTTGCGGGTCCCACTAATAAGTTACAATTGCCATGATACTCACGAGTTCTTATCTTTAAATCTTTTTAGTTTTCTTTTCAAATTTTATTTTATTTTTTAATTAATTAAAAATAATAATATATGTTGATGTGTCGATGCAGATAAAAATTTTAAGAACTTAGTGAATGCTTTATATCCTTTGGCATTGGCATTGTAAAATAATTTAAAAATTTATGTATACACTATGTCTTATGTTCAATTTTAAGTTACAAAATGAAAAAATAAAAAAAGAAATATTGAAAAGTTTTGGAGAAATGCATCTGAGGTACTAGAAAGGCAGAAGTGATAAAGTGAAAAGATGTAAATTATCATATAATATAAATTTATGGGAAAAGGAAAGGATGTATGTTGGGACTTGGAAGCAAATACAGAAAAGGGAAAAAAAAAAAGTGACTTATGATAGTCAAATTATAACTGGTGTAAGCATAGGGCCCGCATATGCCCTTTCCCCCCCCCCCCCCAATTAAAGCCGACTATCCATAAATACTTATTACTATATATGCTTATTTTGTAAAGTTTATAACTTTATATCATTTCGTTAGAATCACTCTAAACTTTTTTCACAATAAAATTAAAAAAATAATCAAATTAATATTAATATTAATATTGGTGGAGAGGATTATTTTATGTTGGTATAAAAGTATAGAAGAGAGAAAATATATAATGTATATATTATGTAAAAGGGAGGTCTTCAGTCTGAAAGAACAAAGGAATAGCTATGTAGGAAGAGGTATACATGCATCGGAAATAAAATAAATTATTATTAAGTGTGGTAGAGGAAAAGATGAGTCAGAGAGGTAGAGTGAAGAAGTATGAGAGGAGGTGTCCAATAAATGTTAGATTTTACACTAATTCGGACTAATTAATTTCTTTTAAATTTTAAAATTGATTTCACTATAAACTAAGTCTTTGTTGGAGGGTGTATTTTAACTTTTTTGGAGGGTGTTAATAACTGTCATTTTACACTTGTACTCATTCAGAACAATTAAATGAAAAAATATAATAGGTATTATTTACATTACCAGTATTTAAGACATTAAGTTTGGTAGTGAGTTGAAAAAAAAAGGTACTGAGGCTGGCCAACTACCCTTATTACATTACATATATTTGACGTTATATAGAGTTCTAATAGTCTTTAACAAAAATAAAATTATTCAGAATCATTTAATGATATAAAAAATACTATAAATTTTAAAAAAAAATAATTCATAGATACATTGACCCAATCTACTAGTCCCAAAGCAAAATGTTAGGATTAAAATTGAGATTTTTTATTATGGGTTTTTTTCTGAATCAAATAATTGACAACTTAATAGACCAACTTAAAATTCGATGAACTAACCCGAATTTATTCATAAAAAATGTTTTAAAATTTTTTCCTCAGCCCATAGTTCTAAAAGAAGATTACAATTCTAAGGGGTGTTTGATATAAGTGTCGTATGCTTTTCCCAATTTATACCCTCACGCTCTGTCACACCTAAAATACTCCACAAGATTCTCAGCCTCCAACATAGCTTTCACTGTCCGCGAAAATAACCTTCCCCACCCCTTTATGATTAGAATAATGCTAGTTTTTTTAAGAAAACAAAAAGTAATTTTACAAAAAGTTTTAATCGTATCTACCCTACTTATTTATATTAAATAGGGTAGTGCTAAATGGCTAAAATCTTACCAGAATATATTAATTATTACATTAATAATTAAATAATAGAAAATTATATTCCATTCTAAAAGTTAAATTTAGTAGAAATTTTAAGATTGTTGCACAGTCCAATCCTTCCTTAAGAAGTGGAGGAGAGAGGTGATGAAGAGAGAGAGGAGAGAGAGGAAAGAAGAGTTGCGGGTCCCACTGATATGTTACTCCTACAACCGATTTACATGCCCATTGCAATGATACTCACGAGTTCTTATCTGTATTTGGGGTATAATAATAAAAATCTTAATGTATGCAAATATTTTATATTAAATCTTACTTGAAAAGCTGATATTAAACTTTGTACCATCATCAACATAATGTTATAGAATGTAAACATAAAATTTTATTTTGCAAGAGAATTATTCACCAATATTTTGGAAATTATTATTTGGAAGACAATATGTTCCGTAAAAGTGATGAATTAATGTTATTTTTTATTTTTTGAACACTATTTTTTTAACCATAATAGTAATAGAGGATCTTGGCTGTTTTTATTTCCTGCAATCATAAAATTTTATTTTGCAAGAGAATTATTCACCAATATTTTGAAAATTATTATTTGGAAGACAATATGTTCCGTAAAAGTTATGAATTAATGTTATTTTTTATTTTTTGAACACTATTTTTTTTAACAATAATAGTAATAGAGGATCTTGGCTGTTTTTATTTCCTGCAGTATTGATATTTATAATTTATTCAAATATATATTTGCTGAAAACCATAAAAGTATTAAATCTAATTATTTTAATTTTCTCAATATCATTTAAGGATTCATGGTTTTATATAAATCATTAATATATAGTATATGAGATTATAACCAAAAATTTTTGCATTAGAGCATTTATAATTTTCACATATGAGAACTTAGAGAATTAACAATTTATGTTAAAAGAAATAATTTATGCACATAATATAAAGATGAAATAAAACTGATAATTTAATATTTATTTTAATAATATACATAATTTTTAATATTTAAAAATCACAATAATTTATTATAAAATTTGTATTTTTATTCGGTGCAACTGGTACAATTCTAGTTTAGTTACAAAAATAACCCTCAACATCTAGAAGATTTATTTATTATATAAATAATTTTAATTTAAGAAAATATCTTTCTAGAATATTACTCTCCCTTATAAAATATATTGAGATTTATATGTGTGCAATCACATTCAAGCAAAGCATGCACACGTGCAAACATAACATGCACACGAATCAGCTCAGATATAGAAGCTACAGAAGATGGCCATGCTACTAACTGATCGAGAAGATATTTTAGTTTGTTACATTTTCTGTTATCTCATATTACATCTAGATTCTTCTCCATCTAGACTCTTCTTCCACCTGTATATATATGCCATTGATGTAACAGTTCAAGTTCAGTTTTCCCATTCAATAAAATCTGATTTCACAAAATATCTCCATACTTCTCACCTCATTCTCCATACTCTCTCACATCATTTAAAAAAAATGGAGCAGAATCTCCCAAACGGCGGTGCTCTCCCAAACGGCGGCGGTGCTCTCCCAAACGGCGGTGACCTCCCAAACGCCGGTGCATTCCCAAACGGCGGTGGCCTCCCAAACGGCGGTGCCCTTCCAGAAGGATATGGCGGAATTGCTGATCTTCTGCAAAATATCAACTCCGTTAGAAATGGCCTCCGATATCATAGGCATCAGTTCGTCCATACTGCGGCCTTTGCCGAAGATGTTGCCGTCGAGTTGAAAATCCAGAACATGGTTACGGGGGTAGCAGGAGCTCATCTGGACATGCATTTGGTCACCGGTTTTTGTAACGCAATTGATGCAATTGTTGCTGGTGGCTTGGCTGGCGGTGGAGTGGGTGCTGGTCCGGCGATTCCAAATGCTGATC